>OY757912.1:77244611-77247111 GCA_963585895.1 Sepioteuthis lessoniana | reverse complement strand
ATTGCCATCGCTTCAAGGTCCACTCTGGCCCGGAGTGGTAGCACCTGATAGGGCCCTATCTATGGGTTAAATAAAACTACCAGCATACTTATGCTAAAATGAATTGAGTAAACTGAATAGCTTGAAATAGAAACGTTTTTGACAATTAAACCGTACTTACACTTAAACTGCGTGCTTATGCTTAACTGAATTATTTCAAATAGAACTGTTTTTCGACATTAAAACTGTATTTACACTTAACTGAATTATTACATATAACTGCTTGAATAGTTTGAAATGGAAATGTTTTTGACAATTAAACTGTGTACTTATGCTAAACTGAACTGTTTTCAATAGAACAGATTATTTACATAAAAATGGATTTGGCGTTAAATAACCTAAAAAGGTTGATATGCCATAAAACCAAACAAACCAACCAACCTATCTCGCATGGCCTTGTCGGCCAGGATGGTAGAATACACAGATTGCATCTCTGCAGTCGGGTAAGACCCCTCTAACGAGTGTCCTATTTAGACACTAAACAATCTGATGGTGAGGTTCCACTATTGCTGGAGGTTTAGGGAATGCGAAGTACCTTTTTCTTGAAATCGCTCCCAGGTCCCCTCTGGCCCGAAGTGGTTGCACCTGATAGGGTCATATTTTTCGGTCAAATCGAACTAAATTGCGTACCTATGCAAAACTAAATTACTTGAACGAAAACTCTTTTGATATCTAAACTGTGTACTTATGCAAAACTGAATTGTTTGAAATAGAACTGTTTTTGACATTGAAACTGTACTTACGCTAAACTGAATTGTTTGAAATAGAACTGTTTCGACATTTAACTGTGTGTGAACAAAACTATATACAAAACTGAATTATTTAAATTAGAACTGTTTGACTAAACTGGATAGCTTGAAATAGAAATGTTATAGACAATTATACTGTGAACTGATGCTAAACGGAATTGTTTGAAATAGAACTGATTATTTGTATAAAAATGGATTTGGCGTTAAATGACCTACAATGGTTGATATGCCATATCAACCAACCAATCCTATCTCACTAGCCGTCCAAGAAAGATGCGCAAGACATGATGGCCACTGCTGGGAAGTTAACAAGCACATTAGTAACGTTATTTTATGGACTCCTTCGCATGGACACACTAGTGTTGGCCGATGAGCTAAAACCTACACACATCAGCTCTGTGTGGACCCTGGATGCGGTCAGAAGGATCTTCCTAGGGTGTAATCATCGATAGGGACGTATACTGAAAAGACCACAAGAACTCCGTGCAATCAGCACCAATTGATGATGATGATGATGATTAACGAAAGAATAGGCATTTGAACGCTGGAAGAAAAAATATATTGATTTTCTCAATCATATATATATATATATATATATATATATATAATGTAAACAATAACAATGACAACAAGCAATTGTTGAAAAAACGTTTGGTAAAGCAAGAAGTGCTCAAATACAAGTCAGCAGAGCATTATAAATTTGTTAATCCCGCCCTGTTTTCATCGTCTGCTGACATTAAACCTCGTTTACTTCATGATTGTAAATTTTAAAATTTTAAAAACTGGAAGTCAAATGAATTTCTTAGAATTAGCCTCACTTGTAAACGAAACTTGAAGTTTAAAACTTTCAGATGAAAATATCCGAAGTTTCCCAATTGGCATTATAGTTAGAGTGTTCCTTAATGGCTCGGAAAGCAGAGATCCTAATCCCATGTCGAGTCATACTAAAGACTCAAAAAATGGTACTTAATACCTTTGTGCCTAACACTCAGAATCATAAGGTAAGGATCAAGGGTAAGTGGAGGAATCCAGGAAGAGGAGTTGCACCCTCTGTTACTCTTCGGTGTAGAAGTTATTGAAAAGGAAGTCTCCGGGTCGCCCTCGGCTACGGACGGCCTACTTAACTAACTTATTAAGGATTTCCAATGATATTTTTTTCTCCTAATAGATGTCAGATTGGAAGAAAAGTCTAGAATTAAACTAATTCTCAAATAATGAATTTTATAACATTTGAATGAGCAATTGAGATATGAATGTAGTCTTTCTGGGGTAAATTAGTTGGTTGTTTGATCCACTGCAATACACCTTAGCAGTGAGGCGATTACATCTTTTGTTAGACCCTCACTGCTAACATCAGAAGTGTCCTGCTTACGACTAATCTGGATCCAGTGAAAAGTTTCTTGTTCTAGAGTTCTGGTGAGCGTGGAATATTCCTTGATTGCTATAATTCTACCTTGCCCCAGAGTGGTTGTAGCAATTTGGGTCCAATTAATAGGTCCGTTTGAAAATTATCAGTATTAGATCGTAATAACTGTGTGCAAACAAATGTTCATTATTAGATTGTGACAGTTATGTGAAAACATAACATTTTGCACAAATTATAAGTATAAGATTGGACACATATTGGACAACTATATAGAGGATGAGTATCCGTGGCGTAGTAGGAAACGTGCTGGATAGCAACATTGTAATAGGCGAGATACCATATTTAC
>OY757912.1:77117111-77242111 GCA_963585895.1 Sepioteuthis lessoniana | reverse complement strand
TTCATGTTCCAGAGATTCTTTAGCTCTCTTGCAAGGTCCAACTAATTTTACTTTTTTATGTTGTTTTAATGTTACTCTGTGGTCCACTAGGACTGCAAAGACCAAAATTCAGCAGGTTTATTATCAGTATTTTTTAAATAGTTTTTCACAACAGCGTTAGCCGATGCTTTATCACCGGACTTTGAGTGACAGCAAGTCTCCTCAAGTCTCCAGGACTCTACTCAATATTATGGATGATCTTAATAATGCTGTAGTTTGGATGGTCCCCACTTATCCTCTTACTTTCAGGTCCTCCAATCCTAGTACCAATCCTTTATTGACTGTACCAAGAGCACCAATTACCATTGGTATAACCGTCACTTCCATGTTCCATAGTTTTTTCAATTCCCTTGCAAGGTCCAGATTCTTATCCTTCTTTTCGCTTCTTTCAATTTTACTCTGTGGTCAGCCGAGACAGCAAAGTTCACAATTTGCCAGGTAATTTGTTTTTTTGTTGATTATTGTTAGGTCTGGTCGTCTGGTCGAGATTCGGTGATCCTTTTGTATTTCAAAATTCCAAAAGAGGTTGTGCGTCTAATTTTCTATGACCGATACTGTGTTGTCATATACCAATTGTTGTAAACGTTACCCCCTCACCCCACCACATTTTCTCAGTCTTCTAACCATGTCACTTCTTACGCCGGCCGGTGATCAACTAGTGGTTCGAGGGGGCAACGCACATTTCTTGCCACCACACAAGAATACGATCGAGGGAACGGAGAAAATAGAAGGACAGACGAACAAACACGAACAAACTTGGGGTTAACCAAGAGCAGAGGAAGGTATGCCACACTACATGCATTACCGATAGCAGAGATGGACTAACGCTAGCGTGGGTTACTAGCGAAAATTCCACAATGCCACTGGAATCAGACTCATCTTGACTCACTCTCGCTGGACCCTATCCCATGCTGCCTCGTTTCTCTGGTGTTGACTGCCCCTCCGTTCTTCCACGCCAACTTCTGCTGTTCGCCTCTCTCCTGTCCAGCCGCAACTGCCTTCTCTCCTGTCCAGCCACCAACTCTCTCTCTGCGTCGCGTCGTCAACTCTCATTCGCGTCCCTTTACCACTTCCGGATACGGCGAGATTTCATGTCCAAGAATCCTTTGTCTGGTTTCGC
The DNA here is from genome assembly GCA_963585895.1 of Sepioteuthis lessoniana. Classification (NCBI taxonomy): domain Eukaryota; kingdom Metazoa; phylum Mollusca; class Cephalopoda; order Myopsida; family Loliginidae; genus Sepioteuthis; species Sepioteuthis lessoniana. The sequence goes on along the minus strand of OY757912.1, from coordinate 77,240,952 downwards.
GCCAAAACAGACAATTGAATCGTCTGCTTTGACAGCCCAACCACATAGTGCTACATTGTACGTATGGTCAAATTTTAGTTTCTTGCACAATTCCCAGTTTATCACCATGCCAACTCAGTCGTGTCTAGTCTTTAGTTCTTTTTCGTTCTTTTGCAAAGAGTTTGATGTCGTCCATGTACATTAGGTGATTGGTCTTTTCTTGCGATTTACTAAGTTTGTATCTTCCTGTGCATTTCCTGTGTATGAGGTTGAGTGGCATCATCACAATTACAAATAATAATGTTGGTTAAAAATCTCCCTGGAATATACTTCTTTGGATCTTTGTCTCAATTCATGGCTTTTTTCAATAATGTTTATCACTTCGTCTGTTATCTTGTAATATTTTGAGACCAGTTACAGTGTTCACTAATGGCCCGGAATACCAAGGTTTAATCCCAGGTCGAGTCATTCCAAAGACTTAAAAAATGGTACTTGATCCGTCTTTGCTTACCCTGACTTAACGTAGGGATCAAGGGTAAAGTGCAGCAATTTAGGGAAAGGAATGGCACCCTTCCTTACACCTCGGTGTAGTAGCAATTGAAAAGGGAGCCTTTGGGTCACCCTCGACTATAGTTGCCAACTTTTCTGCTTATTATCTAGCTTTGTGGGGCCGCATTATATGTCATTTTGTTGTCAATCTATGCTATTACGAGATTTTTTCTTGTTATCTTGCTCTCGTTGAGGATGTGGTCATCACTTCAGTGTAGCGCTCCTGTGCCACTGGTCCTCTTACGACATCCTTTCTGTTCCTCGGGTAAGAGTCTGCGGCTTATTAACTAGCAGTAAATCTCACCCCTTAGTTGTGTCGTTCGTATTTTCCACATCATAGGTAGGCATGTTATTGGTCTTCGGTTGTTTGAAGCAGTTCCTTTGTGGGCGGGGGTTTTCTTGATCAATATTGTCTTTCCTTTTGTCATCCATTCGTGTACCTCTGCTTCTTGTAGGCATCTATTCCTTATGATAGCTAGTCTGTTATGTAGGGAAGGGAATATTTTGAATCAGAATATATGTATACCATCATGGCCTGGAGTATTATTATTATTATCATATTTACCAACCCCTCCGCTCGGGCAGGATATGAAACAAGGTCAATTTTTCAGCAGAGTTTAACAGGTTTGAATTCAGAGTTTTCCTTCTCCTAGACTAGTTGCCTCACCAAGGCTGAAGAACCTAATCTAATTATTATTATTGATATTCCGTATATATATACAATGTTCGACAGGCAACTAAATTGCTGGCTATCCTGGGTATGACACTGAAATGTATCTGATAGTAAATCTGCTGTTTTGAAATTTGGGGAATATGGAGTACCCCTTCATTATCTTTACTCCCATATCCACTTTGGTTTGGTTTGGTTTGGTAGTACCTGTTAGGCCCTATCTCTTGGTCAAATAGAACTTTTCATTTACTCACCATCATCATTATAATCTAGTCACGCTACAAGCACGGATTTCCCTGAGTCTCCCTCGACATCCGTCCCTATCATTCATCGCTCCTAGCATTTCCTATCAACTAAATCCATTGTAGTTTAAGCATTATTATTATTATTATTTGAAATCATTCAGTTGTATAAAGATTTCTTATTAGAAAAAATTGATTAGCAGAATTATTATTGTTAAATAGTAATAACTGAAACCATTAAGCTATGTTCACAGAAAAGATTAATATCACATAGAATTATTAGTGTACGCGAAACTTTAAATTATTAAACTATGTACACAGAAAGGAGCAATATTCAATAGAATTATTAGTGTACACGATACTTGAAACCATGAAAATATGTTCACTGATACGATTAATATTAAATAGAATTATTAGTGCTTGGACAGCTATCGATAGGCTCTCGATCATATGGAAATCAGACCTGACCGATAAAATGAAACACAGTTTCTTCCAGGCAGCGGTCGTATCGATACTGCTATATGGATGCACTACTCGGACGCTAACTAAACGGCTGAAGAAGAAGCTAGACGGCAATTACACAAGAATGTTGCGAGCAATATTGAACAAGTCCTGGCAGCAACACCCCACAAGGCACCAACTATACGGTCACCTGCCTCCCGTCACGAAAACTATACAAGTTAGACGAACCAGACACGCAGGACACTGCTGGAGAAGCAAGGATCAACTCATCAGTGATTTACTCCTATTGACCACCCCCCATATGGCCAAGCAAAAGCAGGACGACAAGCTCGAACATGCATACAGCAGCTATGTGAGGATACAGGATGTAGCCCTGAAAACCTGGTAGAAGCGATGAATGATAGGGAGAAGTGGCGAGAGAGGGTCAGGTATATCCGTGCTAGCGGCACGACATGATGATGATGATGATTAGTGCTAGTAACGATTCAAACCATAAAACTATGTTCAAATAAATGAGGTCTAACTACTGTTTATAAATAAAGTTACCGACTGACTACTTATTTGCAAATCTCATATACAAAAACAGGATAAAGGTTGGATATGCAACAAAACAGTAACTAACCAACCAAATAGTTGGTTCAGTGTTGAATATTCTTATAATATTGTGGGGTCATAGATTGTGTCCCATCTCTGAATATATCTCGGGCCTCAGGCTTTAACCCTCCTTTGTGGTGTAAGGTTTATCGCTTGGCACCCGAGGCGCCCCTCTTTAGAGGAATGCCGATTGGGCCTGAGGCATTTTTGAGCCACTGGGCGCGTCTTGGCTACGGCCTTGCGCCCGGGCCCACCTTAAAAAGGCCTTGTACCACACTCATCCGCTTGGTGGAACGGAAGACAAATGCCGTTAGACACGAGACTTGAAGATTTTAGAGAAGGGCCAGTCAATTAGTCACTGAGAGAGAGAGAGAGAGAGAGAGAGAGAGAGAGAGAGAGAGAGAGCTACAAATCTCAACCTACATTATAGAAGTCTAGTCCTTCTAAATGAATGAAAACATTGGGTATACTTCGAATCAAATATAGAGAAATATCAGCTCGCAATTTGAATAAGTTGCCGTGTTACTAGGAAAGAATTAATCCGGCTTTCTTCTGGTTCTTTGTGACAATGAGTGTCTATTTGCTACCATTTCTTATTTCTATTTTTCGATCTGCTCCAATAGACTGAATTCGCAAACATTTATTTCCCACCTTTATTTCCAACGTAAAACAATATTTTGATAAAAATGCGAGGAGAAGAAAATGGCGAGATGAAGTAACAAGAAGAATGTACGCAAATATGACCTTTTTTCCTCCGAGAAAAGAGATATCATTCAGAACGCTTGGTACTCCCAAGGTAATTTGGTAGCGAGACAACGATGGCGACAGTTGACATGTTTCTTTTAAGAGTGATTCAAGACTACAGAGTACATAATAGCATTAGAATAAGAGAATTTCTTGCAACGGAAACACTGCCAAATGCTTTCCATGAAACAAAGACTTATTCAGTTTCTCCTTCATTATTTCATTCAATAAATCTCACCTATCATAGCTAAGTCGGCTGAGGCTGTAGAATGCATCGATTACATCTCTGCCGACGGGTAAGACCTACCAAACGAATGTCCTGCTGTGACAATTAAATATCGGATGGTGAGGTTCCAGTTCTGCAGCTTTGAGAAATGAGGAGTACCTTTCTTTGTCATTATTTGCGGGTCCCCTTTGATCTGGAAAGGTTGTAATTGTTAGGGTCCTACCTATGGATCAAACAGAACTGTTAAATCATTTATCATACTTGAAACCATTTAACTGTGCTCCAGCCAATAACGAATATTAAACTGAATTGTTAGTATTAGATTGCGGTACTTGAAACTATGTCATCATCATCATCATCATCATCATCATCATCATGTCATGCCGCCAGCACAGATACCCCTGAACCTCTCTCGCCACTTTTCCCTATCGTTCATAGCCTCTGGCAGATCTTCAGGGCTGCATCCCGTATCCTCACAGAGCTGTTGTATGTATGTTCGAGCTGCTCATCCTGCTTTTGATCATCCATATGTGGGGGTCTATAGGAGTACATCACTTATGAGCTCGTCTCTGCTTCTCCAGCTTCTGTATGTCTGGTTCGTCTAGCTTGGATAGTTTTCGTGATGGGAGGCAGGTGGCCGTATAGTTTGTGCCTTGTTGGATGTTGCCACCAGTCCTGAAACTATGTACCTGTGATAAACAGAAATATTCATGTCAGATAGCAGTGCTTGAAACCATTTCATCATCATGTCGCACTGCTAGCACGGATCTCCCGGACCCTCTCTCACCACCCGTCTCTATCGTACATCGCTCCCGGTAGGTCTTCCGCAGAGAGCTGTTGTATATACGTTCTAACTGGTCATCCAACCTTTGCTCGTCCATGTAAAGGGGTCTACAGGATTACATCACTTATGAGTTCGTCCTTACTTCTCCATCAGTGTCTCGCATGTCTGGTTCGTCTAACTTGGATAGTTTTTGTGATAGGAGGTAGGTGGCCAAACAGCTGTTGTTTTTTAGGGTCTTAGCTCCCGGACTTGTTTAATACAGCTCGAAGCTTTATGTAATTGTCGTCAAGCTTTCTCTCCATACGTTTTGTAAGCGTCCATGTGGTGCATCCATATAGCAGTATCAACACGACCGCTGCTTGGAAAAAACTGCGCTTTATTTTATCGGTCAGGTTTAACTTCCACATGGCCCATAGCCTATCAATAGCTTTCCATGTCTTTGCTATTCGTGTGTTGATGTCATTCTCGGTTGATGAGATGCTGCTTCCTAGGTAGGTAAACTTGTCCACGAGTCTCAGCAGACCACTCTTCATTGTGGAAATGTCCCCTCTTTGATTAAAGTACGTGTATTCTGCTTTCTCTGCGTTGATATGGACGCCTATGCCACCTGCTGCTTGTTACAGGCTATGTAGTAGGGATTCGGCTTGGATGGGTGAATTTGATAGGGGGCGAATAAATATTTTGCAGGGTAAATAAAACAATCGGACGTGGTCAGCTGGAGTCAAAGTTAGTGTTTTGCATTTATGAATCTCTTTATAACTAGAAAACAAAAAAAATCACGAGATTATGTGGACTAGTTGCCTGATATCGTACACTTATCAGAATGATTGCAGGTAAATGTCCTTAGAGATATGGCTTTCGTATATGATCAATTCAAAACATACGGGTCATTTAGATGACCGTGGGATCTGGTTCACCAAACCTATCTTTCCCATTAAAAAATAAAATGGATATTACTTGATAACATAAAAATCTATGGGAAATTAACCCAAGTTTTTTGCAACCGTTGAATTTGTTATCCTAGCTGTTGTGACTTGGAAATCGCGTGTCAAGTCTCGTGATTTCTCTGTCCCAAGTGCCCGAGGTTTGCTCTGTTCATTCATGTGTCTCATTTAAATACCATGCTACACCTCCCCGAACCTGCGAGGTTTGACGTCCTTATTTGGTCTATAACTTCTTCTAACTACTATGGAAGGTCTATGCCACTTCTGCATTTGTTCTTCTGTCATTTTTAACGGAGACATTGGTCTATATTTATCTTCTAAATCTGTTACATCATTCCCGCTTTCCTCCATGTTTTGTTCTGCTTTATTTTCCTCTTCCTCAGTTTCTATGTGTTCCTCTTCAGACATTTCTACGTCTTCAGGCTCGAACTTGGGTCTAAATTGATCAGCATGACCCAATATCCGCTGCCCTTTCTTCTAGTCACATTTCTCTTCTCCCTATTACTAGAATGAACTTCGTTCTCTCTCGCTCTCCCTCCGTATTTCTTTTATCATATTTACCCAACCCCTCCGCTCAGGTAGGATATGACACAAGGTCAATTTTTACGCGGAGCTTAACAGGTTTGAATTCAGAGTTTTCCTTCTCCTAGACTAGTTGCCTTACCAAGGCCGAAGAACCCAGTCTGCCCAAGTATTTACCCATATATAGCTGGAGGGAGAATAATTGGATTCATACCTTTCCCAAGGGTATTAGTGCTATGTGAAATGCAAGCAATCTCGTCTAGGATTTGAACTCGTGTCGCCGTGTCCATTTGCTACGACGATAACCATTACACCACGGGCACCTCCGTATTTCTTTTATACCAGACTTTCTCCTCTGTGGCAACTGACATGTTTATTGGTGCTCTAATCTGTCTGCCCATTAATGCTGAATGACTTTGGTTTCTATCCGCATGAGGAACCATTCGATAACTTAGGAGTAAATTTGGGATGTATGCCTCAATATTCTAGTTAAACGGTGAAAATGCCTTTAAACCCATTCTTACCGTTTGGACCACGAGCTTTTCGAAGGTTGTATATGGTAGAATCTTGAGTCAGTCAAGTGCATTATTTACAAAGCAAACAAAGAAACACTTTGAACATAGAACTTGGTGACTCGCAGTTCGAACTCACAAAACTGCAACATAATATTCGTGCCCGTGGTGTAATGGTTATCGTCGTAGGAAATGGACACGACGACACGAGTTCAAATCCTGGACGAGACCGATTGCGTTTTTACATAGCACTAATACCCTTGGGAAAGGTATGAATCCAATAATTCTCCCTCCAGCTATGGGTAAATACTAGGGCAGACTGGGTTCTTTAGCCTTGGTAAGGCAACTAGTCTAGGAGAAGGAAAACTCTGAATTCAAACCTGTTAAACTCCGCTTAAAAATTGACCTTGTGTCATGTCCTGCCCGAGTGGAGGGGTTGGTAAATATAAACATAATATTCGTTATCTCTCTGCCGACCCAAATCATCGTTCCCATTTAAAAAATAATTCAAGAATTAAAGGTGCGATGGTATTTATAGTTTACTGATTCTTTTCTCAAATAAATTGCATTAACCACAAGTAGATTACTTAAGTTTAGTAATTTGATATTCAGTTGATTTATTTGGGGTGAACGAAACTCAAATTTGGATATAAGGCAGAGGTGCATCGAGCAAAAAGCTTGACAAGACATTGTCTTAAACATTTGGAAAAAAAACTTTAAATTCAAGTATCCAAATGTAGCCACGAACGTATATATTTAATTTGTAATTTGGCATCATATTAAACATCGTGACTTAGTGTCTCGTCTTAAATTGTGCACAGGACATTTGAGAATAGAGAATAAATTGGAATTCAATGAACTTCAGATGTCTAGATATAAGGCCATCGTAAAAATCCTGCCCCTAAAAGTCAGAAGCTTAAGGAGTCTTAATTTTCATTGCTCAATCTAAATGTCGTATACTGAATATATATATATGGCGCTTGTGGTGTGAAGGTTATTATTAAAGGAAATGGACACTTTGACACGGGTTCAAATCCTGGATGAACCTGTTTGAATTACACATAACGCCAATAGAAATGGTGTGGATTCAACCATTCTGTCGAGTTAGCTATGGATAAATAGTTGGGCAGACTCTGCTCTTTAACTTTGATATAGCAATTTTTTTATAAGATGAAAAAATCTAAATTCAACACTTTTAGAAGCTGATGAAAAACTGTGTTACATTCCTCTCGAAACGGAGGGATTTGCCACACACACACACACACATGCATATATATATATATATATATATATATATATATATATATATTGAGAGATAGTGTAGCATTATTTTGAGGAAGGTTGCCTATAGTTATTCATATTTATTTCAGAAAATATGACTGAGTAGGAATAATTTTCAATTAGAAACTTCGCAATAGTTTTTGTTACAACTTTGCAATAAATGATTATATTCTTTGAGAACAGATTATTATTACCTGTTAGATAAGGGCATCGAAGACGATATTCACTAGATTTTGTTTTCTTAAGCACATGTTAGAAAGCGTCAGAGCAAAGAGTATGCGGAACTCAATAAGAATCGAACTCTATAACAATGGTCTGCTTGCCTTGTCCTCTTACCATTATATCATGTGAAGCGATAGGTTTACAAACGATGTTGTGCAAAAAGAACTAAATATATGAGACAATAGAGAATTAAAGAAAATGTCAAACGGTTAGCGCTTAGATAAATCCAAAATACACCCAGACGAAACTTCAGACGATCTCAGGAGACATTTGAAGAAACAGTAATGAGAAAACAGCAGAAAAAATATCCAGATAGACATTGCGTTTTATATATCACATTGACTTAAGTACAATACCATCATCAGCATAATACGATACCTACTTCGTGCAGATAAAGATAAGTAATCTATCCTCCTTATATATATATATATATATATATATATATATATATATATATATATACTTTGGCTGTGTGCAGGGCTTAATTTTTTCTCCGAGTACACCTAAAGTTAATTATATATTCTAGGAAATCAAAAAAATATCATTGCACATGTTGTAACCTAAATACCCAAGTAGATATATTCTTCGTATTTTTTCTTCCTTCTCTAGTTGCAAGTCCTGGCTTTGATGCTCAACTTCATATGGCGGTGAGGCTCCTGTCCTGAAACTCTATGGACTGTGGAGTACCCCGTCATTGTTGGCAGTGGGAGTCTCTTTGTCGTTGCAGCTAATATTCTGGATTGCGACGTCTAAGTGAGTTCGAGCTCCAGTCGCTCTATTACGTTCACTTTCGGACTAATTCCCTTGGACAAAGATATAAACTCTATTACACCTCCAGCAATAAGTTAAGTAAGACTGCCACAAATTAAAATTTGCTTAAAATGTGCCACTACTTTTCAAAATATTAAAGACGTTGATATTCACTTTAGATTCTACACGAATGAAACATGAGAAAAAAATGAAGAAGAAGAGGAAGACGAAGAAGAAGAAACTCAGATGATAAACAACCACATTAATAATAATAATAATAATAATAAGAGAAAAATAGTCTCTCCTAAAGGTAGTACAAAACAACGCCATAAGAATCAATCATAACAAAGCGAGAATAGATAAGAAGCAAGAAAATAGCATATGAAGGCTATGTGGTGATAGATACGAAACTATCAATCACATCATAAGCGAATGCAGCAAATTAGCAAAGAATGAGTATAAGCCTAGACACAATTGGGTGGGCAAGATGATCCACCTGAAAACGTGCAAGAAATTTAAATTTGACCAAACGAACAAATGGTATATGCACAACCCAGCATATGTCCTTGAGAATGACACATAAACTCCTAGGGAATTTTGACATTCAAACGGATTTCCGAATTTCCGAAGAATGATTTCTGATGGTTAGACCTTATAATAATAAACAAAAAAGAGAACTTGCGAAATTGTGGACTTCGCTGTCCCGGCTAACCGCAGAATAAAACTGAAAGAAAGTGAATAGAATGATAAGAACCTGGATGTTGCAGGGGAATTGAAAAAACTATGGAACATGAAGGTGACAGTTATACCAATCGTGATTATTAAAAGGCAGGCGGACAGAGGGTGGGGATGAGTGGAGACCATCCAAACTACAGCATTATTGAGAATGGCCAGAATACTGAGAAGAATCCTGGAGATTTGCAGATACTTGCTGTCTCTCAAACTCAATTGAAAAACCCGTCAGCTAAAACTGACGTGAAAAACTCTCAAGGAGTAAATAATAATAATTATACTAATAATAATAGAAGAAGAAGAAGAAGAAGAAGAAGAAGAAGAAGAAGAAGAAGAAGAAGAAGAAGAAAAAGAAGAAGAAGAAGAAGAAAATCTGATGATAAAGACTAAGGAAATAAAGTGTGAGAAGAAGAAGAAGAAGAAGAAGAAGAAGAAGAAGAAGAAGAAGAAGAAGAAGAAGAAGAAGAAGAAGAAGAAGCTCAGCGGATCAAGACTAAAAAATAAAGTGTGAGAAGAAGAAGAAGAAGAAGAAGAAGAAGTTATCAGAGTTGAGCATTTAAAGTCGGCCACAAGCATTCTTTACTCGTTTAGCTGAAACTTAAAAAGATGCAAAAAGTTTCTGAAATGAATTCAGCGTCAATTGTATTGCCTCTTGGCGAACGTCATTTACTCGACACCTGTGCACAAAAGGCAAGAAGAAACTGTTTCTTAAAATCAAAAGTTCAATACTTTTACTATTTTACTATTGCACATTTATCCTCAGGATATTCAAGAAGATAACACGGAACACCTGAGACGTTTTCGATGGTTAATTGATGTTGCGAATAGAAACAGTAGAGTCTCTCTCGCATAGGCCCGGGCAACCCACATACACACACACACACACACACAAACACACACAAACACACACACACACACATGCATAGACACACACAAACGCGCGTGCGCACACACACACACACACACCGGGAAATAACACAGAGACATAGGCTCACACATACACTGGGAAAACCCACACATACACACATGTATATATATATATATATATATATATATATATATATATATAAAGTAACATACCTTTAATTAGATGCGTCATAAACAAGACATGCACTAAAATGCTTCAATCGTTTTTGCAAAAAAGCTCGTATTTATAAAAATATATATCTCCCTCCCCCTCCTTTCGCTCTCTCTCTTTCATCTCACTCCTTCTCCCTGTCTTTTTCTCTGCATTTTTCTTTATATGTCTTTATCTCGGTATGGTTCTGTATCTATCTATCTATCTATCTATCTATCTATCTGTTTGTCTGCCTCTCTCTCTCCCTCTCTCTCTCTCTCTCTCTCTCTCTCTTCTTTTCTGTATCCCACTGTCTCTCTAGGTATCTCCCTGTCTCTATCTGTCTCTCTTTCTGAACGTCTGTATCCATCTTTCTCGAACGCCCCATCTCTCTTCCCCCCCCTCTCTCTCTCCGCATTTATCTTTTTATGACTTCATCTTGGTATCATTTTGTCTTTGTCTATCTATCTGACTCCTTCTCTTCTTTTCTGTATCCCTCTGTATCTATCTGTATCTTTCTCTGTTTCCTCTCTAGGTATATCTCTGTCTGTCTGTCTTTCTATCTCTCTGTATCTCTATATCTATTTTTCTCACTCTCTCCCCCTCTCTCTGTCTTTGTCTTTCACTTTCTCCCTTTCACACATTCACACAGAATCTTGAATTAACATTTATACTAATACAAGATGGCTGGTGAATCCATCACTTCCTTGTTGTCCATAATGATATTGATACTTCTATTTAGGAAGAAGTGAAGAATTCTGCTAAGTATTCTATCGTTATCTCAACAATTTGTATGATTTTAAGAAAGTTCCACTTAAACGTATGCTCCGCCCAAAATTAAAATTCATTTGCAAATTTGACTGGAATTTGTTTTGTTCTATCCTTACAGCATTTTAAGTTTATATCTCTGATAAAAGTTTCATTATGATTTACCGTTTTTTATGGGCTATGGTCACACACACACACACACACACACACACACACACACACACACACACACACACACACACACACACACACACACTGAGTCAGATAGATAGATAGATAGATAGATATGTTATGACAACATGAGGAGAGAGACACAATTCTTAAAAGCCTATGCTACCTATGGGCTTCTTGTGATGTCTAAGATCTCAATTCATTTCTGACGGTCGAGAAACCTCAACCCCATGCCTCTACGGTAGAAAACCCAACTACATCTTTTCAAAATCCTCAAATTCTCAGGACCATCTATTCTGGGCATGACGTCATTCACACACTAGCCCCATTTACTGTCTGGGGGTTTATTATGACAAATAGTGATTGTCATATCCTTTCCGCATGAGCGTAAAACTGCAACAACTGACTATGCACCTGGACTAAGAGACCCGACTTGTTCAAAGTCCTACCAAACTGAATGATAAAATGTAATTAACGAAAAATGATTAATATAAAAAAATCATTCCTTAATCATATAATAGATAGATAGATAGATAGATAGATAGGAATTAAAACACTGACAGATAAATAGAAATTAAAACACAGATAATGATAGACAGATAAATGTGTTTATGTAAATTCCCCGATCTGACAAAGAAGGGAGTAACCTAAGGTCATGGAATTTTAATGGTATTTCACTTTCTAATTTCGAATGTTAATACACAACATAGATATGAATATACAAGATAGATAGATAAATAGATAGATACGCACGTAGGTACATACATACATACATGCATAAAAAAAGACTTATGCGTATATATATATATGTACAGAGAGAGAGAGAGAGAGAGAGAGAGAGAGAGAGAGAGAGAGAGAGAAAGAGAGAAAGAGAGAGGAGATAGAGACATAGACTTCATTGATAGATGGATAGATAGATCGATTGATTATGAAAAGATTGCGCAGGATTTAAATATATATATATGATCATCTCTGTGTAAGAACACTGTGATAGAGAATGAACAGACTGCTTTAGATAGATAGACAGATAGATAGATAGTTAGATAGATAAATAGATAAAAGCCTAACATGATGTGGGATTTGGAATATACATTCTATAATGTTCGACTGATGTGATTAGCGTTTCAGTTGTTGAAACAAGGAAGTAGTTTAGACTGGAATAAATGCAAAACCTGTCAGTAACATTTGTTCGTTAAAATTTCTCTTTCGGTTTTGGTTGTTTGCACAATTTTTCTCTCTCTGTTTCTCGCAAAGTCTTTATATGAATTTGTTTTGAGTCGATTTAATAGTTACATGAATAGATACTTACGAAAAGAGAAAATTTAGAGGTGTTGAGTTAAATCTACCGACAAACTTGAATTGATTTGTAAAGAGAAATGAATAAAAAAACAGAGTGAGCTTACTAAGATAGATCGATGAATATGAACAGACAGACGCTCATATTATAAGATAGATAGATAGATAGAGAGAGAGAGAGAGAGAGAGAGAGAGAGAGAGAGAGAGAGAGAGAGAGAGAGAGACAGAGAAGAACAGACTGCGTTAGATAAATAGTTTGATGGACGAACAGGCCTAGAAAGGTAGATAATGAACGGCCCGATATATATATATATAGTGAGAGAGAGAGGGAGAGAGAGAGAGAGAAGAACAGACTGCGTTAGATAAATAGTTTGATGGACGAACAGGCCTAGAAAGGTAGATAATGAACGGCCCGATATATATATATAGAGAGAGAGAGAGAGAGGGAGAGAGAGAGAGAGAAGAACAGACTGCGTTAGATAAATAGTTTGATGGAAGAACAGGCCTAGAAAGGTAGATAATGAACGGCCCGATATATATATATATACATATATATAGAGAGAGATGGAGAGAGAGAGAGAGGGAAGAGAGAGAGAGAGTGGGGAGAGAGAGTTGGGAGAGAGATGCGGGGAGAGAGAGAGAGACCCGAACATACTGAGATGTTTTAGTTTATTTGCTTAATGGTATATCAACTTACATTTAAGGCCAAATATCAGAGATAGATAGAGAGAGAAATAAATAAATATGAACAGACTGAGAGAGATAGAAGAACAGACTGACATCGCCAGATGAAGAAAATATAGTTCATAACAAGAGTATAATTGTAGGAGTCCTAAATCTTTAATATACAAAACAGTGAATCAGCATTTAATATGTAGAACTAATGCAATGAATATAGACCAAAACATAATGCTAAATTATTGATTCTGTATGAAGTGATAGACTAAGAACAATACACGAATGAAAAAGAAAAACGTACATTTTTCCAAGGCTTCAAACAGAGCCGTAATAATAAATGTCTGAGAAAAAAAAATGAAAACAATTCAAAAAAGTAAAACGAAACTTGGAGACACCCTCCGACACACATACACACAGACACAGACACACACACACACACACAATTCTAAAACGTCATGACCATTGTTTTTACTGATTGGACCACGCATGCGTAACAGAAGCCAAAGATTGCGCCTGCGGTGCCAATGTAATGATTCTGTTCGTACGTGATTCCCGTGGCGATTGTGAGCAGCCATTCTTAACGCATGCGTTACCGGAAATGCTGATCCGGATTTGGCAGGTGTACATATGGCGATAACTAGCACGTCGTGTTTTTAGTGGGAAGCTGTTGCCCTCAAGATACGAAGCAGAAGAAGAAAGATGAAGGTCGTGACGAAGAGAGCAACAGGTTCGACATGTTCAAAAGTCAAATTCCTTCGTCTCGCACATATATATATATATATATATATATATGGGGGGAATGAGGTAAAATGAATGAATAAAACACCAAAGTATAGATTTATGAATTTTTTTCTTTAAAGTGAATGAAAACTTCCCCGTAAAACAAGGGCACAAAATCTTTTCTTGTAATAAAAAATAATATTTATATCGTGTCATCATATCTCTCTACGCTGTGTTGTCATTCCAGTTTAATATGTAAAATAACATTTGTACTTTATGACATTAGGTTATTTCCTTATTTGTCAGATCGAAAACCTTATATGAATAAATTTATCAATGCGTCTATGCATATATGTTTTAAAAATCCTTCACTGCATATGTGTTATATATATATATATATATATATATATATATATATATATATATATATATATGAGGATGATTAAATAAGTTTTCAGACTTTTTTCGTATTGGCACTTTTATTGATAGTACACGCATGAAACTGTGGTCCCTTCGAAGTAATCTCTTCCGGATGCAATGCAATTGTTGTACCGTTCCAAAAACTTCTGGAAGGCCCCATGGAAAGAAAGTGGATCCTTCTTTTTTATTTTTTCTTTACATATATATATATATATATATTAGATATACAGAATTAATTCATGGAATTTAGACTGCGACCTTTGGGTTTCATTGAACTTTTTTGCAAAACAACAATCATCAGGCAGTTATAAAATAGCTCTCTCCTAGATATTGAGCACTCTCCATATTATATTACACTTGCTTCGACACAAACCTACAAAGCGATTTAGTGACAACTAGCACTATTATATATATATATATATATATGACAATATATATATATATGTATATGCACCCCTCCCCCAGTAGGGTTGAGCTCTCTAGCGAAGGAGGTAAATGTGTTGCCATTAGCGTAATGTAAGGCGCTTCATATGAATCGAGCTCTCGGTAGCTGTTAGGCGGATATATGTAAACAATAACAATTGTGATTCATAACCGTTTAAATTTCCGTCGCTTGCGCTAGTTTCCTCGTGGTTGAGTTGTTGAATCTTGGATTGGCGTCTGAGTCAACCGGGTTTCGATCCCAGTATCAGGAATCTAGCCAGTCTAGCCATACTGAAAAGTTCTGATAGAAGGAAACAGATCTGTATGTGGATGACAATATATATATATATATATATATATATATATATACTAAGACAGGGATTTACCGTTGTAGTGTAGCATTTGATGGACAGAGAATAATTAACCATTTATCTTGAAACGAACACTTTGAAAAAAAGGACTTGCCTCTTGTTCTGCACACTTTTCAGCTTATACACGTTTGTAAAGAGAGACCCCCTGGAACCAAGGCTTACCTGCTAGACAGCATCATTTAAGTAAACGATTTCAAACTCCACTTACGTTACTTTATTTACTTTCATACAAATACTTTTGGGATAGGTATGAACGCTCCTATTCCCCTCCAGGCTTTGGGGCAGTAGAATGCACCAACTGCTTCTCTGCAGAGGGGTAAGCCCCCACATAACGTGTGTTCTGGATATGACTCCAAACAATCCAATAGTGAGGCTTCAGTAATGATGCAGCTTTGGGAAATGCAGAGTACCCCTTCATTGACATCGCTCCCTGGTCCATCCTGGCTCAGAGTAGTAGCACTTTATAGGGTGCTATCTAGGGATTAAATAGATGAAAATTGTGTACGTATGCTAAACTGAATTACTTGAAATAGAACTCTTCTGACGTTTAACTGTGTGTAAACAAAATACATTCATACACTAAACGAACTTGTTTAAATTAAAACTTTTGACAGATCTGAATACTTTGAAATTGAAATATTTTTGATAATTGTACTGCCAAACTGAATTGTTTGAGATAGAACTGTTTCTTTGTATAAAAATAGAATTGGCAAGAAATAATCTACAAAGGTTGATAGGCCATAAAAAAACAAACAAACAAACAAACCAAGTAGTGGGTTATATAGCACTACTACTGTTCTTTAATCATGATGCTTTGGCATTGAATAATCCACAAAAGTTGATATGCCCTTAAACAAATAAAGTATGCTTTCTCTCTCTCTCTCTCTTTTTTTTTCTTCTTTTAATCATATAATTCCTGTTATGTTAAGTATGCTTCCTTTTCTCTCTTTGTCTCTCTGTCACATCAATTTATTCATTTAACTTCCTTTCTTGTCTAAGTATGCTTTTCTTTCTCACACACATTCTCTCTCTTTCTCTCTCTGTCTCTCTCACTTCTTTCATTTATTTTTCTTCCTTTTTTATGCGATGTATTCTTCTCTCTCCTCTCCTCTCTTACTCTCTCTCTTTCTTTCTTTTCTTTATATTTAACTTCCTTTTGTCTAAGCTTTTCTCCCTCTCCCTCTTTTTCTTTTATTTGTATTTAACTTCCTTTTTGTCAAAGCATTCTCCCTTCTTTCATTCTCTCTCTTTCCGGCTCCCTTTTATTTATTCATTTAGCTTCCTTTCTTATCCAAGTACGCTTTTCTCTCTCGTTCTCCCTTTATTTGATTTAACTTCCTTTTTATTTGTCTACGAATAATTCAATCTCTCTCTCTCTCTCTCTCTCTCTCTCTCTCTCTCTCTGTATCTGTCTCTTTCACTCTTCTTTTTATTTATTTAACTTTCTTTTGATTATCTAACATTTCCATTCATTTCATTCCCATCCATTAACGTATTCTAATTTCTTCACTTTCCTTTCCAGCCGCTAAACAGAATCAAATACTCGCAACTCTTTCACTCACTCACCTTGTTAATATAACTTCCTTGTTCTCTCCACCCCGTCTGCCCCCGACAATCTTCTACTCACTGTTTTCCAACACTCTAAATCTCTCACAGTGAACTAGAGTTTCCGGTTTCGTCTGTTCCGTCATATTTCTTTCGGCATTTCAAATTCTGGAGAGCGCGCCCTACCTTAAACCCTCAACCTTTATATCTACCTCGATAACTCACCGTGGCATAATGTTAGCTTGCTAGTCTTGCAGATCAATTACTCGTGTGTTCAATCAAATTTCAGATGAATTAATAATGTGTTCAATCCTCACTTGAGGCCTTATTGCAAATCTAACCTCGGCTTAGTTTTTAAGGACAGTTTGCGTTGTAGATGGTTGGTAAGATCGTCTATGAGACTGTTGTGAGTAACTTCGATTCTCACAGATTTCTCATTCTCTCAGTGAGATAATAATAATAATAATAATAATGATAATAATAATAATAATAATAATAATAATAATAATAATAATAATAAATGAGCATAGGACGAGACACGATTGGGGCGGCAAGGTGATCCATTGGGAAATGTGCAAGAAATTTAAATTTGACCACACTAACAAATGGTATGTGCACAAACCAGCACCTGTCCTAAAAAGGAAACACATAAACTCCTATGGACTTTGACATACAGACGGATAACCTAATCTCGGCCAGAAAACGAGACCTTATAATGATTAACAAAAAAAAAAAAAGAGAATTTGCTAAATTGTCGATTTTGCTGTCCCAACTGACCATTGAATAAAACTGAAAGAATGTGAAAAGAAGGATAATTACCTCGACCTTGCTACAGAATTGAAAAAGCCATGGAACATGAAAGTGACGATTGTACCAATTGTGATTGGTGCATTTGGCTCAATAACTAAAGGATTATTAAAAGGCCTGGAGGACTTGGAAGTTGGCGGACGGGTAGAGACTATCCAAATGACAACATTACTGCGAACGACCAGAATACTGAGAGGAGTCCTGGAGACTTGGGGAAACTTGCTGTCACTCAAACTCCAGTGAAAAACCATCAGATAATACTGATGCGAAAAACTCTAAAGGATTAGATAATAATGATAATAATAATAATAATAATAATTAGAAGAAGAAGAAGAAGAAGAAGAAGAAGAAGAAGAAGAAGAAGAAGAAGAAGAAGAAGAAGAACTTCTATGAACATTTCAAATGACGGACAACCGAGAAGAAAGTGGAAGGAAGAGTAGAAAATTGGAGAGACTTCCTGTCTTTCATACTCCAGAGAAAGATTATCAGCTGACACTGGTGTGAAAAAATAAAGAGTATAATAAAAAGGAAAAGACAAAAAGTTAAAGCAATAGAAATTGCAAAAAGCATAAAGAAGAAGCAAAAATACAAGGACTAAATCAATCAATAAACACCTGGGAACAACCTCTGCATGGACTCTATGCATAGAGAATTAGAAATGTTGATATAGATAGAGTAAAGAATAATCGATGGCTGAAAAGTGTGGGAAAAAAGGTGGTGATAGAAGGATTAACAACAGTAGCACAGGACTAGCCTTTACCAGCTTGAACCTATTAGGCAAGCATAATAAAAAAGCGAATCAAACCCAACGATTAGATTGTGTGAACAAAAGGCATAATCTAGTCGCCCAATCCTGAAACCAAGATAATATAAGGAAAGACATGCATAAATGGAACATTATAGTCGTTGAAAAATTTTAAATTCTATGGAATATTGGATTGTGAAAAATGATGTAAACACCAACCCGAAGCAATAACAGAAGCAAAAGCAGATATTCTTTGGGAATCGAAACCAAGAAAAAATAATAAGCAATAGACCAGATATTGTGGTTATGAATTATAAAAGAAAATCATGTCTTCTAATTGATGTCTTTGTGCCAACAGTTAATTACATACCAGTCAAAGTATATAACAACAAGTGAATACAAAGCAATGGAAATTGAAATTGGGAAAATGTAGCCCTTAAAACTATCACCGAACCAATAATGGGAGGAGACTTGAGAAAAATAAAAAGGGACATGTAAACATATTAAAAAACACCAGGTAGTCTTAGCCTGTATGAAATTTAAAAAACTGCGCTATGCAGAACTGCTTATCTCTTTAAGTACGGCAGAGAAGAAGCAGAAAATGCATAAATACATTGATTATATATAATCACTACCTTCCCATATGTTAGGTATTGAGGAAAGACCCGGTGAAGCATTGTATGAAACTGAAAGAGAAGTTGAAATTTCAATAATAATAATAATAATAATACTGTTAGTATGTCCATTTGACCAAACAGTATATGTGTATACCAGAATCCATTGTAGAGAATGAGACGTATAACATTAGCCAGGATTTTGATATATAAACAGATCATTAAATCCTGGTCAGAAGACCAGACCAAATATTTATTAACTAGAATTAGACAACTTGTCATCCGGGGAATTTTAACGTTCCGACTGAACGCAGAATGAAAATAAAAGAAAGCGAAAAGGGAGACAAATATTTGAATCTTGTCAATGAACAAAAAAAAAAAAACCCTGTGAAACATGAAGGTGACCGTGTTACTAGTTGCCGTTGGTGCATTTGGAACGATTCCAAAAGGCCTGGAAAAAGAAAAGGTCTGATGAACTGGAAATCTGAAGAATCAAAACCATTGTGACTACAGGATTGTTTAAATCGGCAAGAATACTTAGAAGAGTGCTCTAGTCCAGGAGAAACTAGCTGTCCCTCCAGTAAAAGCTTACAATGTGATTCTGGAGAAATATTATCATCATCATCATGTCATGCTGCTAGAATGGATTTCCCTGACCCCCTCCCGCCAGTTGTCCCTGTCGTCCATCGCTCCCGGGAGTTCTTCAAGGCTATATCCTGTATCGGTAAAGGGCTGCAGTTGATAGGTTCTAGCTGTTCGTCCAACCTTTGCGCGTCCATGTGAAGGGGTCCACAGGAGTATATCGCTTATGAGTTTATCGTTACTCCTTCGGCAGTGTCCCTCTTGTCTGGCTCGTCTAATTTGGATGGTTTTCGTGATGGGTAGTTGGAGGCCTTTCAACAAGCGTCTTGTGGGATGTTGCCACCAGGACTTGTTCAATATAGCTCGTAGCATTCTTGTATAATTGCCGTCAAACCTTTTCCCCATACGCTTACTCAGCATATAAAATAATAATGCTGATCACCTAATCTCGGCCAGACGACCAGACCTTATAATAATAAAAAAAAAGAGCTTGAAAAATGGTGGTCTTTGCTGTTCCGGCTGACCATTGACTAAATCTGAAAGAAAATCAAAAGAAGGACAAATACCTTGACTTTGCTAGGGAATTGAAAAAAACTGTGCAACATGAAAGGGACGTTTATGCCAATAGTAATTGGTGCTCGTGGTACAGTCACTAAATAATTATTAAAAGGACTAGAGGACATGGAAATGAAAGGACTAGTGGATACCGTCCTAACAAATACATTATTGAGATAAACCAGAATACAGAAAAGAGTCCTGGGGACGTGGGAAGACTTGCAGTCACTCAGTCTTCAATAATAGACCATCAGCAAGTGCTGATACGAAAATGAAGGAAGTGCTCGTGGTGTAATGGTTATCGTCGTAGGAAATGGACACGGCGACACGAGTTCAAATCTTGGACGAGACTGATTGCATTTTTACATTGCACTAATACCCTTGGGAAAGGTATGAATCCAATTATTCTCCCTCCAGCTATGGGTAAATAGTAGGACAGACAAGGTTCTTCAGCCTTGGTGAGGCAACTAGTCTAGGAGAAGGATAACTCTGAATTCAAACCTGTTAAACTCCGCTTAAAAAAAGATTGACCTTGTGTCATATCCTGCTCGAGCGGAGGGGTTGGGTAAATATGATATGCTGATGCGAAAAACTCTCTAGGATTAAATAATAATTATAATAATAATATGAGAATTTGTAGTCCCGTTTGACCACAGAGTAAAACTGAGAGCGAAACGAAAGATAAGTGCCTGGACATTGGTAGGGAATTGAAAAAAGAAAACTGTTGAACATGAAAGTAACAGTTATACCCATTATAAGGGTGCTCTTGGTACAGTCACCAAAGGTTTGGTAGAAGGACTAAAAGATTTGGTTATAAGAGGATGAGTGGAGACCATCCATACTAGAGCATTGTTGAGATCGGCCAAAATTCTGAAAAGATTCCTGGAGGCTTGCTGTTTCTCAGACTCCAATGAAAGATCATCAGTTAACACTGGTGTGGAAAACCAGCTAAGGAGTAATAAAATGATGATAATCAACATGAGTTTTGGTTTTCTATGATTATCTCTGCTTTGCTCAGTGTTAATCTTAGCTTTGCAGTTCGTATATCAGGATCATGTCTTCCACTAAACGAAACTAAGCTTAGATTACTCATAAGAAGTATACATAAATCACATTTGGTTATTGCCAATTTAGTGGGGCTTAGACTATACAGACTGTTTTCTCTGCAAATGTGTAAGAACCTACCACCAAAAAAGGAGTGTCTTGGCTATGTCAATAAAATGAATCTTGTGATAAGGAAATCTACGGAGTGTGGAGTACGTCATTATGGTCATTACTCTCTGGTCCACTCAGACTCTAAGTGGCAGTAACAGTTAGGGTTCTATATATGGGTTAAATAGATCTGTTCGCAAAGAATTTGTATCATAGAGGAATGCTTGAAATCACATAACTCTGTGCATAATACTTAAAAATCTACAAAATATGTAAATGTACAGGGTGCGGAAGCAAAATATGGAAGAATTTTTTGAATGTTTTTTTTTTCTTTAGTTTTATTAGTCTAGTTTTTTTTTTTTAAAAAAAAAGTGATAAATCAAGATTTTAATGATTAGCTCTGTTATTGCAGCACCTTTTTAAATGAAAATTTAGCCCAATATTAGTGGGCAGGAAAAGAAACGACAAAGAATCTATGATTTTCTTAACGCTTAAACCAAGCCAAAGTTTCTTTAACTACTGTATACGAAGCAAAGGAAATTTCTACAGAAAAAAGAGCTTTTTAAGGAAGCTGGGGGGTGGGGGGTGGGTGGGGGGGTGGGGGGGTAATTGATGATTGAACAAAAAACGAAGAAAAAGGGTTTTTAACTGCTCTCGTTACAGTGATTAAGAAGGATCCTTCAAGTCAATAAGAAAGCACGCTAATGAATTAAAGGTCCACGAGAATTTAGCATTAAATAAACCGAGACGAGTTGATACGCCATTAAAACCAATCTATCATATATTTGGGTAGTTTCTCTGAATTAAAAGGTATTTAGTAGCTCAAGATGTTGACAATCAGTCTGTAATTGGATGGGCACCAATCCAGTCTTTGCTACAACAGATTATGTTTAAATCTGCGCAGTTGTTCTATATTTGCTATCAGGTATCTTGATTGCTAAAAAGTATAATATAAGGCTATATTTTCACACTTTTATACTTCATAAATATTTCATAATCTTGCTACTTTCATACGGTATTCATATTTCATACTTATGCTAGTTTCATACTCTAAACATACTTCATATATTTCCGACTTTTATACCTTCATCATCATCATCATGTCGTGCTGCTTGCACTGGTATCCCTGACCCTCTCTCGCCACTTCTCCTTATCGTTCATCGTCTCCGGCAGGTCTTCAGGGCTACATCCCGTATCCTCACATAGCTGCTGTATGTATGTTCGAGCTGGTCGTCCAGCTTTTGCGCGGCCATATGTGGGGGTCCATAGGAGTAAATCACTTATGAGCTCGTCCCTACTTCTCCAGCAGTGTCCGGCATGTCTGGTTCGTCTAACTTGGATAGTTTTCGTAATGGGAGGCAGGTGGCTGTATAGTTGGTGCTTTGTGTGGTGTTGCCGCCAGGACTTGTTCAATAATGCTCGCAACATTCTTGTGTACACATACACATATTTCATACTGTATAAATATTTCATACTTTTCCTACTTTCATACAGCATTCATATTTCATACATTCTCTATTTTCATATGATATCTTTATTTCTTAATTTTGCTACTTTCATACTCTAAACATATTTCATATATATCCGACTTTTATACCTTCATACTGCATAGATATTTCATTCTTTTTCTACTTTCATCCTCAAGGTATATTTCATACTTTTGCTACTATGATACTAAATTCATATATCTTTATATTTGCTACTTTCACGCTCCATGTATATTTTATATATTTGCTACTCTTGTTCTGCATACATATTTCATTCTTTTTCTTCTTTCATACTTTTTGTATATTTCATATATTTACTACTTATATTCTTTCATACACCATACGTCTTTTATTCTTTGATACTTTCATGTCCAATGGATATTTCATACTTTTGCTACTTTCATACAACATGCATATTTTATACTTTTGGGATTTCGCTACTTTCATACGACATAAATTTTTCTTTACTACTTTTATACCCCGCATATATATATATATATATATATATATATATATATATATATATATATATATGAATTGAGCTCTTGGTAGCCGTTAAGCGGATGTATGTAAACAATAGTAATTGTGATTCATAACCATTTAAAATTCACTTTGCTGCTACTGGTTTCCTCGTGGCTGAGGGTTAGCATCTTGGATTGGCGTTTGAGTCAACCGGGTTTCGATCCTAGCAACGGGAATCTAGTATGTCTAGCCACACTGATGAGTTTTGATAGAACGAAACAGATCTCTATGTGGATGATTATATACATATACATATATATATATAAAAGATAAAATGCAAATCATAAAAGTCTATAAAAAGTGCTCGATATTACTAACGCCGAGCAACACTAAAACCTAAAATATTTAAATTATATACTCTTAAAGTGTGCTACTTAAGTTTCATGTGGATTACACAATCATCAGATAGAATATATGAGAATTTATTTATTAGAATTTTTGTTGTGCAGAGTTTATAACATGATATCATGCTTACTCACGTGACGTACACGTGAAAGAAAAATTATAATTATTGCTTTTACAAATCTGAACTGTCTAAAGACTGTAAGAGTCGCTGAATCCGTCAGGTTTTAAATGACACAAAAAATGTATTGATATGTCTACACTTGGAGATCAGTTCGCTTTTTTTCTCGTTGTTCGTCAGTTTATTATTTTCATATTCCAGGATATATAGTTTTTCTTCCAGATATAATCTGCTGCTATTCTTGCATTTTTATACACTTAAGCCTCTTTAACAAAGTTTCGTTTAACAATGGGGTATTTATCTTTTATTCAAATTAATGGTAAGATATTTTTTCTTGTCATGCAAAGGGTAATATTATGGAGTTCTCCACTGTTGAGGAAACATTTATGCAATTCATTAACAACAAATGATTACGATTAACAGTTACTTTTATCACAACCTTAAATCTTTCCTGTGTGGATTTCACTAATTTAAATCAAAGAGGTTTTAACTTTTCCGAATGGCAGTTTTTAGATTTTCTTTGGTCGATGGAGCCTTCTCATTGACTTTTAAAAAATCAACAATAAATTTTCTACTGGAATTAGATCCAAACTGTTCGCTGAAGATATCATAGATTTTTATATCACGCCGGAAAAATGACTTTATCATCACGAAACTATTTTTCCATTGATCTTTTAGAATAATAACTGTTTGTTTTGGGAGTATTTCATGAACACAGAATGTTTACGTGTTAAGAAAAATATTTTGAGTTTAATCTGTTTCTTAGTTTATTTACTGCTAAATTAATAAAATCTATGGAACATTCACTAAGTGTGATGATTTAATTATTTTTGCCTGAGGAAGTATTCGACCAAATAGATTTACACTTTCCTGCTCAATTTTTTTTTCTAGAATTCTAACAATTACATCATAAAACCAAGAAATTTATTTCTGCTGTAAAAAATAAGGCAACATGTTTCGAAAAAGTATGAACCTTTTTAATTCAAATCTGTTCTTCGGAATATCGTAAAGGACATTTATCAAATAAGTGATGACACAATTTGGATTATTATTTTGCAAAAGGGATACATTCAAATATCATTGGTATGGTTTCTTTATTTAGAGGCATGTCAACATTTGTGGATTATTTAATGTCCAAAGCCATCCTTGTAAAAGAATAGCAGAGGGACTATCTAATTCATAACTGGGGGATTAGAGGGATCATAGCCTTTCCAATTGTATTAGTCGAACAAATATCATCATCATCAAAGTGTACCGACAGCATGGATTCTTTTGACTCTCTCTCTCTCTCTCTCACTTACTATACGTTCTTATCGGCCATTATTATGGGCAAGTCCTCTAGACAGTGTCTCGTGTCTGTTAATGAATGTAAGATTTTGCTGGTCAGTCAACCCTGGTGTAGGAATCAAAACAAGAATGTTGCTTTTGAATCTTTTTCTTATTTCTGTCGCATTTCTTGTTCGTCTTATTCGGATGGTTTAAAAAATGGCAGATAAATGGCTGTACAGATTCTGTTTTGTTGGTTCATAATAATCAGATTTGGTAAAAACAGTACGCAGCATTATTGCGTAGTTCCCACCTAGATTTCTTATCCAGGTGTTTCGCTGAAGTTCCTGGTGGTCTTACTGATACAGCTACAGCCATAAAGAATTCCCATTCAGATCACCAAAGTTGATCCGCGTTAAACCTTTTAAGTGGGTGACAACTTCATAACAACAGATCTTGTAAACAATATGAGGCTTGTGTTTCATATTGAACAAATCTTTGTAAATAACAAGACTACATTTAAAAAAAAAGAATGAAAAATAATAAAAAACAAAAGATAAAATAGATTCTGAATGTTCATCAAATCATTTCGAATCAAATATTTTCGAATATTTTTATCTGACCGATCGAAACCATATGGCGAAAAACAATCATAAGAAGAATTTTTTAAAATCTATTTTATGAAACATTGGTAACCATTATTAGATTATTATTTCCACTCTACGCTATTTAATAATGATCTCATGGCCTTCTGAATATTTACAATGAATACTGAAAAATTCAAGGGATACTATAAGTTTGGTTTGGTTTATTTGTTTAATGGCATATCAAACTTTGTAGGTTATTTAATGCCAAAGCCATTCTCCTAGAAGAACAGAAGTGGTATTACTTAACCCATAGCTGAGAGGATAAGGGGGTTCATACCTTTCCCGAGGGTTTATGCCCGAAAGTGAACGTAATAGCACGACTGGAGTACGAACTCACTACGATTCCGCAGTCCATCGCTTTAACCATTACACCACGAGGACACCCTCACCAAGGTGAGTCAAATGTTTTGCAATATTTTGCAAACATGAGGCACAATTCGTCCGCTCCGGATAGTTTTGTCGAGTTTGCGAAGGTAACGAACCACACTGAACTGTGAGATATCGAGTTGGCCTGATGCCCTCCGTTTGCTACTCGCCAGATTTGCCTTTACGTCTTGAGCCCGACCTCGGAATTCACGGTGTTAGGCCTACTTGTTCTTGCCGGATCTTCGAGGTTAAAAGAATTTAAAGGATAAAATTTAATTTGATGTGAGTGATACAAAAGCAAAGTTTAATATTTAACTGTGTACCATATTTCAAACAGTGAGTTTAAACAGTAAGATCCGCAGCATTTTAGTTCGGATACTGATACGAAAAGAAAACTCAGACAATAAAGTTTCTAAAAGGAAATTTTATACAAAAGAAACGAGAAAGAAAGGAATAGGAAAGATAAAGTGTTGAAAATTTTTAGTAAAATTTTGCAGGAACTTATCTGAGAGAGTGTCCGGGAAACAAAGTTCTTTGAATTTGAGTATTTTCCTTATCTTTTTTTTTTACGTTGTAGAAATGTTTCAGAGTTCATTAAATTGCGAGTCTTTGCCTAAGTTCTTTTCAGCAGAATTATCGGTTGAATTTTCTTTCAGTCGTCTAACTAATTTTGCTTGATTTTGGTTTTATTTCTTAGGAAGCTCCATTCAAAATGTGAGTGACGAAACCTATCTGTTAGCTTAAGATTTTTGCCTTTACAGTTCGGTCCTCGAATTCGTACTGAGGGTCAAATAGTAGTTTGACAAAAGGAGGAAATCACTTTTTGGTGCCGCATTGCCTGGGATTACTTCTCTCTTCTCCACACTGGCCAAATCAAATCTACATGTAATCAGCTTGATTTTTTTTTTAGAAATGAATTTTTATAAGGTTCTTGAAACTCGAGCGAATTTTTTTTAACCATCTGGTTACTTTGCTGTGATCAACTGCGCTTTCCCCTTTCGCACATTTGGATATGACTCAATTCGAACTCGTACGGCACAATTGCCTGAATTAAACTCGGTTGCACGTTTATCTATGCGACTGGAATAAAACAACTAACAATATGTCAGCGCACTAACTAACGCCAAACTTCCGACCTCAGTGGGTATTTCCAATGGCTTGAACTGCTTCGGTCTCGTGATATACGCGCCACAAATTAAAATGTACGAAACATTTGACTCACATTCGTAGTTAAAATAAATAAACAAATGAATAAATAAATATAAACTCACACACACACACACACACACACAGACAGTGATCAACTTCACCAAATTTCTTTTCACTGGTTTGTAGATGTTCCCAGAGGTTCACTTCAATATCATCACCACCGGAATCCTTGCGCCAATGTTCCGCCTCCAAATTACTAGATCGTATTTTTTTTTTCTTTATAAATATATTTTGTTCAAATTTAATCTTACAAAAACCGTTGTCCTTTTTTTGCAGAGAAAACACTATGATTTGAAAAGAGACAAAAAAGTTCGTTAGTTTGACTGTCAGAAAGAAATAACTTTATAATTGTTATGACCTAACAAAAGATTACTGAACGAGAAATTACCAAAAGGGAGGTCTGAAAGGAAATAGAAATCTTTATAACATTAACAAAATCCAATACTCGCCAGTGTCGTGGAGAAGGTAAACTACTGTCCGTGATGACCACTTAATCAGCATATTTACCTCACCCCGCCATTGTGTCCAACGTATTTATGAGGAATGGGACACACCCATTAATGTCCATAGGTAGCGAATATAATAATAATTGACCGTGAATCATAAGTTAAACAGTATTGGATATAGAAACACTCATGGAGTAACGGTTATCCTCGAAGGAAGTAGTCTTGATAGCACGAGTTTAAGACCTTAATGATGCTGTTATCGTTTCATATATCGC
This sequence comes from Sepioteuthis lessoniana, assembly GCA_963585895.1. Taxonomy (NCBI): domain Eukaryota; kingdom Metazoa; phylum Mollusca; class Cephalopoda; order Myopsida; family Loliginidae; genus Sepioteuthis; species Sepioteuthis lessoniana. The sequence goes on along the minus strand of OY757912.1, from coordinate 77,213,154 downwards.
AAATACGCTAGAAAAAGATATAAATCCAATTATTCTACCTCTAGTTGTGGATAAAAAGTTGAGTAGACTAGGTTTTTTTTAACTTTGATATGGTGACCGGTCTAGGTAAAGACTAACCGTCAAATTAAACTCGTTGAAGACTTGGAAGGAGATGGATTCCGCCAGGCTGTTTCGGTCGAAGACCAGCTATATGGGTAGCGCGCCCACTACAAAAATGGGCAACGCATTTGGGGAGAGATATAAACCAGATATTTCGGGCTGGGCGCTCCATAGCATCATCAACATCAAGTCATGTCGACTATACGGACTTTCCTAACCCTTTCTATCTCTTTCACCACACGTCCCGATCATCCATCCCTCTCAGATGGGAATTACACAATGGGCTATTTTGAGCAAATCCTTAAAGTAACACTCGACAAAACGACAGTTGTGCAGCCACTTACTTCTCATCTCACAAACCATACAAGAAAGGAATACTGGGCAATGCTGGAGAAGTAAGGATCAACTCATAAGCGGCGTTCTCTTATGGACTTCTACACATGAACACACTAGCGTTGGCCAACTGTGAAGTTATTGCGCAGACACGACACGCAGTCTAGAAAACCTAATTAGAGCGCCGAATATATACCATGCATAAAAAAATATACTCTTTGAAAAGGTACGAACTCCCGTATTCTGTCAACGAGGGGTTAAATAGTACCAGTACTGTTCTTCTATATATTCTTTTTATACCGGACAATGGCCTAGCGGTTAGAGTTTTCGCCAATGGGTTCAATCCTGGGTTCAATCCCAGGTCGAGTCATACCAAAGACTCAAAAAATGGTACTTGATGCCTCCTTGCTTAACACTCAGTATTATAAGGTACGGATCAAGGGTAAAGTAGAGCAATCCAGGGAAGGAGTAGCGCCCTCCCTACACCTTGGTGTAGTAGCTATCGAAAAGGGAGCCTTCGGGTTACCCTCGACTATGGTCGCCAACTTTACTCACTTACTGTTCTTCTCCATGGATATTGATGGCATTAAATAACCCATAAAGGTTGATGTGCCATTGAAAAAAATAAAACAAACCAATGATAAATGAGCGAAAAATAATATTGAGCCTATTTTCCTATACGCAGTAAGCTCATTATTTCTGTCTCAGTGAAATCACGTCAGATAGAATCAAATCCTAAAATAGCGACAATTTGCATCCTTTCTTTAAATTTAACTGTGGGATAACTTTAAACAAAGATGTCTACGCCCTGAAGTGAAGTTTGAATGTCTTGTTCTAGGTTTTTCTCTTTTTACTAGAATTTTCTGAGCTCAGGTTCAGGGTATCTGATCAAAAATCTGTCCTGGAAGGTTTAAAATATTTCTCCATTACAACATAGCCTTTATACTTGAGTTAATAAGCCACAATTTTCATACTCGTAGCAGTTTTTCTTCCGTTCTACTTAATAGTTTTTTTTACATATATTCCCCATTTTTCAAAAGCCCACTGAATCAAAAAGCAATTTTCATCGATCTTCAATTCCAATTTATATTAGTCGCTTTCATGACTCTTCTTCTTCCCAACGTACGTTATTCTTTGACATAACTATGCAATATTGCTGCTTCATTAACTTAGACAATTGACTCTAGGTAGCCATCTTAGTCATTTGACAGTGAAAAGGGCTAAGATTTCTGGAGACTTCAATCTGTTTTGTGAGGAAAGTGTGATCAGGTTTGGCAAGTGATGAATTGGAACAGGTCTTCTAATGACAGCGTGTAAATTATGTCTAGTCATCTTTGAAAATCGCTCCTTTTTTATTTTTTATTTTTTTATTTTTTTTTACTTTCTCGTCCTCCGTATCATTTTATGTCTATTTTTCTTATATATTTTTTCTTTATCCTCATTCTTTTTCTTTCTCTCTTTCTTTCTTTTCCTTCTTTTGTTTAAGCTTAGCTTTTTATTCGAACTTCTTTTTCCTCTTCCTCATTTACTTTTTTCTAGGCCGTTGACCTTTCCTGAATTTTCTCCTTCATTCTCATTTTTGTCTTTCTTTTCTTTCACAATTTCCGACTCGTTCTCTTTCTTTTATTTTCTCTATTTGCTTCTCTTTCTTTGTCATTAGCAGATTTCTTATGGCCAGTCAGTTGATGGGCGAAGGCTTAGAATGTATTGACTGGAGGGTTAACGCATCCATGTCAAAAAGAAAAGAAAAGTAAAGAAAAGAAAAGGAGTCCCTAGGGAAAAATGGTGAGGCTAAAAATTTTGAAAATCCAAGGAGTTTATATACTAATCTGACTTCTTACCCAGTCAGATTTAATATGAACTCATTTTATAGCCGAGAGCCACGCACATATGGCCATTACAAAAATGTTTTGTCCCATCAGCATTTTGGGGTGTCTCATATATGGAGTTATAAACTCAACCTGCAAAGTGAGGATTGCTTTAGAAAGAAGCAGGGATGTTCCGAAAGAACCAAGATAATATTGTTTTCTCACCCACCCAAAAGATTGCTCCTGTGCCAGGGGGCTTCAAAGGCCCACTCTGACCAGGAGTGGTAGTATCTGTTCAAATTCTATTAATAAATTGCATATATCTGAATGAAAACTATTCGAATTCGACAGAACCATGTTAAAAAAGTAAACACGAATAAAAACAGACAAAAATATAAATGAGAACAAATAATGAACTCGATTCCTTAACTAGAAGGAAATAAATTAACCTTGGACGGGCTGACATGCCCTTAAAATATCAATCACTCAAACAATCCACCAAATTTCTTCTGCTTTATGATGAAAAAGGTATGTGTACTTACCTTCTTTTACTCTTTCGTGATGGAAAAGGTATGGGTAATTATGTTGCATAATGAACCTTGACCGAGCCATCAGTCAGAGATTCTCTGCACAGGATGCACCTGTGAAAAAAAGCTGTAGTCACATGGTTGAACGGAGATGTGGGGATGTTATGAAATGATATACGCAGATGCCCACGTGAAATACAAGGAGTCTCAGTCTTGAGTCAGTCCCAACTTGCAGCCATAAGAGACTCGCCCAGTCACAGACAGTGCCAACGAAAGGCAGAGCACCCCGTTGGGACCAAGAGCCCACAACGGGCCTCCGTTTGAGTAAACTAGTTCGAGAAGCAGAGGAACTGCTAAGTGAGGCCTTGAAGACAATACAGCGTGGTATGGTCAAGAGAGGAAGTTATGAGTCAATGTGGCAGTCTGTTTTTGTATCTCTCTGTCCGTCTGTCTCTCTCACCCCACAAGAAGAATAAAGATAGTTATTTATTTTTATAAAGAAGTGTTATGATTCTATCATTCATTTTTTTCTCATAATGGATATATAACATTTACTTTCATGCAGTTTTGGGCAGGGTGTGAGGATTGAGAAACCCCTGCCTTGTGTTAGGTCATATTTATTTGCATGATAATTTACAGACTTTACTCTAAGGCTTGTTTGACGCTAAAACTTAGAATTTTTTAACTACTATTCCACCTACAATATTGGTCGATCGTGCTTCTGAACTTACAGTTACCATAGATTATCACAACGAGGTACCCAACACGAACACCGGCAACACTGGAAATCTGTTGCAAGACTAATTCAGCCTACTTCGGATACAAAGCAAGCGTTTTCTCCTTTTCTTTCGTTTCTGTCAGTTGCCTTTGTTAGATTTGGGTGTGATCCTTTTTTAATTCTTGATAATAATCCCCTTTTCGTAGCATTACCGTCCGAGGAATTCGCTGAACTTTTTCATCTTGTAGTTTAATCTCTTCATTTTTCTCTCTCTTCTTTCTCCTTCATTGTAACTTTTTACTTTTCTGTCTTCTTTCACCTTTCAAGAACTCGTTCTCTTTCTTTCTTCTTTCTTATTTCCTTCTCTTTCTCTTTCTACTTCTTTTTATGTTTATATTGTTCTTTTTTTTCTATTCTCAGAATTCATCTTTTTCTTGCTCTCTCTTGAAACACCTTATATTTATCTCTCTCAAATCACATGTTTTTCTTCTTTCTTTCTTTGTTTTCTCCGACAAACCTAATCTCACTCGCTTTCAACAACAAAAAAGACTTACCTATTATATTATTACTACGTTCACTTTCGGGCAGATACCCTTGGGAAAGGTAAGAACCCCCTTATTCTCCCTCCAGCTATGGGTAAATAGTAGGACGGACTAGGTTCTTCAGCCTTGGGGAGGCAACTAGTGTAGGAGAAGGAAAACTCTGAATTCAAAACCTGTTAAACTCCGCTTAAAAATTGACCTTGTGTCATATCCTGCCCGAGCGGAGGGGTTGGTAAATAGTACCTATTATATTATTAATACCTCTAACAAGTTAACTGGTGAGGGCTTTCAAAGATTTATCACAAACGACGAAAACACGAAGGAATTTACTTTATGCTTCATATGAAAATTACTTCCCTTCAGAGTGGACGAAAGCCCAGTCGATAGGGGCCGTAGAATACGCAGACTGCATTTTTGCAGAGGGGTGAGACCTCCCCTTAACGGGTGTCCTAGACATGACACTAAACAATTTGATGTTGTGGGTCCAGCCCTGGAGCTTTAGAGAATGTAGAGTATCCTTTCGTTGCCATTACTCCCTGGTCAACTCTTACCCAGAGTGATAGGTTCCTTTATGGGTCAAATAGAACGGCAAGCAAATGATTAATGCGAAATTGAATTGTTAGAAATAGAACTGATCATTTAACTGTGTGTAAACAAATAGCTGATATTTAATAGAATTGTTTGTGATATATAGCAACAGTTGAAACTATTTAATATTGTGCAAATAAATGAGCTTGGACTCGTATAAAAAATTATGTACAAAATGTGTTTACAAGTCATTTATATATATATATATATATATATATATATATATATGTATTACATAGTAGTGTATGTGACCCTGGGTTTTTGTTGTATAGTCGTATGAATCATAAACGTTATACATATGCAAAAACACAGGCGGAATCAAATACACAGGCGACTCCGTGGTTCAGGTACGAATGTTTATTAACTTCTTGACTTCTGGGTTCGGTTCTTTGACACGAGGAGAGAAAGACACAATTCTTAATCATTCTATACTAACAAAACTTGAACGCTCGGCACATCTCATAGTCTTTAAGGTCTCTGTCGGTAGAGATCTGCAGAACTCCATGGTCAGACATCAACTTCTCAACACCATGGTCTTAACTCAACTTTAACTCTCGACATGGCCAGAGTCAACTCCCAACTGGACTGGCCCCGGTCGAGTACCCATATTGACTGGCTTACAGTAAAACTCAACTGGACTGGCCTCCAGTAAACTACCAACTCGACTCGCCTACAGTCGAGTACCCAACTGACGTGTTTTTCAAAATACCCAAATTCTCAGCCCATCGCTTCAAGGCATAACGTCATTTACACTCCAGTCTCATTTCCTATCTGGGGTTTATTATGACAATTGTGATTGTCATATCCTCTGCGCATGAGCGTAAACTGTACCCAATGTCTGTGCACCTGAAATAAGAGCCGAATAGTTCAAAGCCCAACCAAACTAAACGATAAAATATAATTATCGAAAAATGATTAATATAAAAAAAATCATTCCGTAATTATATAACATTTCTAGCATTTTGCATATATATATATATATATATATATATATATATATATATATATATATATATATATAAAGAGGATTTCACATTAAATAACCAACAAAAGTTGATATGACATAAAACGAAACGAAACCAATCAGAGTGGCCGATGAGTTTTATTACTAAGTGCTGTTCCTAATCCGTACATATTAAGGAGAAAACAAAACCTTAAAAATTCTAAGAATATTCACACAGGTGGTGGGGATTGAAAAACTGTCTTCCCATGATTTGAATGCTACGATTTAGCAAATAATCCATCGACTCTGAAAAGTACCTTTTCACGTATTCTTCATTTAAGACTAGCGCGAGGAAGGTTAGGACATAGTAAAACAGTAAGTGGTATTAAATCTGTTGCCACGTGTGTGACATTTTCCCTGTTTTCATCTCTTCATCTCGATTTTTTGTCAGGCTTCTTTCGCCGAGATCAAGCCATGCAACAAATCAAATATCTTGCTTCATATTAAAGAAAGTGTAGTGTTACTGCACTCTTTCAGAGGTTGTAATGACCCCTATAACTACAAGTCTCCCTGCGGTTACCTGACCGTCAAAAAGTCAAACACAAAACGTCTCCGTTTGTTATGCATGTACAACAATTATTTGTAGCCAGACTGTTTCTTGTAATCTGCTGAAAATAAAGATAGATGTAATATGAATAGGGTTGCTAATTAATTAGTTGATTATTTTATTTGTAGGGATGAATTGCGGGGTGGCTGAAATCTTTGGGTTGAATGTAGGATGCATTGAAAAGGTCGTATAATATAATCAGGGGCGCTGGGTGATTGTTTACGTAAAGTTGTTTCCTAACTAGATTTAGACGTTCTCCAAGTCTCGGTCGGGATAGCAGCGAACCCCCGAGTTAAAAATAGGAATGCATCAGCAGCAAATCGGTAACGGATTCTGATTTCCTAAAAGTATCTCAAGCAAAGGAGCCGTGGAGTTGGACACCAGATAGAAAACAGGAAAAGAGAGTCAGTTGAGAACGAGACGCAATGTGAACTCGGCCGAAGATCACGACACCCATTTCGCTCCATGAAGGAGTCCAACACTCGCTTCGAAACCCAGAAGACAGACCCAATGGGCAAGCACGTGCGAGAACTACAACAGAAAACAAGAAAAAAAATATTAAGGTCTGTGTCTGCTCACTTCTCCCCTCTTTCTCTTTCTCGACGTTTTATTTTTCTCTGTCTAGCTAAAGAAGTGGACTATTTTTTCATACTATATTTCTCTCTTCTTAACGACGACTAAGAGTTGTAGTAGCGAATAAACTTTGTATTAGCGTACCAAGACGGTGCTTTGTGTATTCATTACTTTTTCTCATGGCGGGGTCATACTTAAGGCGTAGTGCTACATCCATAGACACGTTGAAACTGTGGTGGTACAAATGTCTATGTAGTGTCGTAGCAATACATGGGTCTGCCGAGAACCGTGGTGGTGCAAGCATCTATTTGGTGTCGTAGAATTACAAACATCTATTTGTGACTGGTAACTTCTATTGGGTACCGTTGTAGCGTTACCTTCGTACGCATGCACATATCACGACCGACTTATGTCGAAATAAGGAATTGTTCTGAAGTCAGGGTTGTAGACAGAATGTTAACAAATAAACAAATTAAATACAATGTCAGCTGACTTAATATAAGATGACGTCACACTAAAAAATTAATGATATGTTCCTATCATCCTTAGTTAAGGAAATTAATTAAAATATATAAGTTGGGATTTTGGAAGTTCAGTCAGTCAGGGTAGTTGGTCAAAGACAGTCGATGAATTAGTCCTGGCATTTTCGAGCGGCCCTCTTGAGGGTTGGGCCCAGGTCGGGAGAGAAATTCAAACTCAGTATTTTGTTTCGTCTGCTACAAATGAAGCTAAATGAGTTTCTATATCACATCTAATATCTTTCTCTTTTTTTTCTCAAGTTTAGGTGACTGCTGATATCAAATGTTACCGCCAGAAAATAGAATTTTCGCATTCGTAACAACTGGGTCCATCTTGTACTTTGAGAAATGTAAGGTCTATGCATAGTCATGATCCCGTAACGTTTCATAGAAAGAAAGAAGCTTATGTGAGGAGAAAGAGAGACAGATAGTGTACAGGGGGAGACACAGAGAGAGACCGACGATCTTTATTGTTCTTCGCTTACCGGTTGGATTTTTGCGTGCGTGATTCCTTTTCCGGGTCCCTTGCGTCTTCTCCAGGTTTCTTATGTCGAGTCCCTTCTCATATCTCAGAATCAGTCCTTGTATTATCTCTCCCTAAAAATTATTAATAATGTAATTAAAATACATGTTTTCCAAGTCACAAATATCAGCTGATTCTAAAAAATTGTTTATATTTGGATATTTTCCCTTCCAAATGTATTTCGAATTCATAAATCGAATTATTATTGTATGTTTTACATTCATAAGTATTAACTTATGAACAAATGTCTATTTTGGCTTTCAATTTAGATTACAATGGAAACTTTGTAACTTGGTTTCTAACTTCCAAGTTTAGCTATAAAAAGATAATTAACTACTAAAATGATTTATTGAAATCCTTAATTATTTTATAGAAATAGTGATCAGATTAATTTGTTTAATAGCATATCAACATTTGTGGGTTAGTTAATACCAAAGCCATCTTTGCAGAAAGGCAGTTGAGGTACTATTTAACCCATAATACTGGGAATAATGGGATTTATATCTTTCCCAAACATATTAGTCCGAAAGTGTAATAGCATGACTGAAGTCGGAACTTGCTTATTACGATGTCACAGTTCAGATCTATTGCCACAATATTACGGGTACTCCAAGAAAATGCAGGGTAGCCGAAAAATTTGTTCTATTAAATCAGCAAAAAAGCAAACAAAGAAAAAAGATAATCTTTAATTAAAATTACCATTATATTTGTCGAATAATATTTACCTTAACGTGCTGTACTGTGACATCATAGAAAGCAAGATCGAACTACAGTCACTTTATTTAAATGTATAAACACCCTCATACCCCACTTCAAATGCCACTACTATTCTTCTACAAGAGTAGGTTTTACATTAAATAACCCAAGAATGTTTATATGCCATTAAAAAAAGACGCCTAACCAAACCATATGTTTACTATTTCATAATGCAATTTTTTACAGTGTTTCTTAATTCCATTTTAAGAGAAATAAAAAAAAAACATTGGTCAGTGCATTTTGGAGTTTTCAAAATAATTTAATTGACAGTCCTTAAAACCATTTTAGCCGTTTTATTTTATTATTTTTAACACCATGCTTTTATGTTATTGTATGATAGATATAGCTTTGATGAGTAAAATAAACTATTGTTTCATTTTTCTGCGCAAAAGAAAGATTTCAACGGGCTCTGTAGAACGATCTAATGGGTTTGAACTAGCCGCAAAAACTTTACGAGTAAAATAATAATAAAAAAAAGATCTTTGTGGTCTCGTAGAATGTGAACTCCTCTAAGAAAATAAATTGTATTACCCACATTTTGTAAATTTCCTGTTGCAAAAATTGAGACTGACAGTTATTTCAATGGAATAAAACTTGTTTTTCTCTCTGCAAATTATAAATCGGCACTTTCTATTGGTTGCTACTTCAATAATATGATCAAATCTGAAACCTTACAATCAAACATATCGACTCCATAATAATTCAGTCATTTAAATACGGCTTGTCATTAGTTTTAAGATATTGAAGGAGGAGATTACTATATAAGTCACACAATTGCATTACATAAGAAACCGTTGGATACAGCATGGTGAATGTGAAGCAAGGTGGATGAGCCTAACAGTGGGTCAACGGCGCACTTCAACTGATTCTGAGTGGAATAAACTCATGAATCAACGGTCAGTATCAAATTGTTTATTCAGGAAACTACTGCTAACCATTGATAAGAGTGGCATCTATTGTAAAAAAATAGCCTCCGAAAGATTATCATGACTTGAATTCAAACCAAACGTCTAAACCACAATACCTTTTACATGGTTCAGTAAAGAGCACATAGGTAGGAGCTATGTATTTCCCCCGTTTAAAAGCTCAACAACATCGCCCAAACTAAACTTTCTTAGAAGCAAGAATACTTAGAACCACGTTAGTACTACTGTACGGCCGCATCACACGGGGGTCTAACGAAACGCTTGGGCAAAAAACTAAATGCGAACTACTCAAGAATGTCATGTGCTGTTTTAAAAATTCATGGAAGCAACACCCACCAAAATAACACTTGTTCGGCCACTGACTTCCTATCTTACAAATTATACAAATGAAGCAAACAAGAAATGCTGGGGATAACTTGAGAAGTAAGGACGGACTCATAAGTGAAATGAACTCCTACCCATGGACACACCAATGTCGGTCGACCAGCAAAAACTTACATGCCTGAAAATTTTATGGACTCTGGATGTTGTCTCGATAAGCTTCCAAGGTGATAACTGATAAGAATGGTTGGCGAGAGAGACACAAGAGTGTCTTTGCCATCAATACGACTTGAAGATGATGATACTAATAATGATGATGATGACTTAATTGATCTAACTGGCAACAGTACTAGTTCAAAATTGTTTGGGTCTCTATAACGAGGTAATAGTGGTTTGTGTTCATAAATCTAATTTAACTTCCAACAGCGGATAAATGATTGCACACTCTGGGACCACTGGCCTTCGTAGTGTAACCAGTTTGAAAGAAGGGAACTTCTGAATCAATACCCTAACTCGGCCAACAACATGTTCCCCATACCTCGTTGAGCACTCTCGCGAAGGAATTACGTGTAAAGTAAAGTTCTTTTTAGGAATTGAGCACTCAGTAGCTGTTAAAATCATATATGAAAACAAAACAAAAGTGATATATATGCGTTAAAATCCCTTCGATTACGCTGACTTTACTGGTGGCTCTGCTGTAAAATATTTGCCTGCGTAAAGTCAGCTAGGTTTCGATCCCAGCGTCAAGCATCTCGCATGTCTAGCCACACTGAAGTGTTGTGATACAACAAAACAGTCAGTTCGAGGATGAGAATATATACGCTTCCCTCCTGGGGTTGAACACTCTGGCAAAGGAATCAATGGTTGCCACCCGCGTAATGCAAAGCTCATCTAACGAATTGAGCACTCCGGTATCTGGAAGCGTAAAATGAAAACAAATGAAAATTGATACAAAATGTTTTATCTTCCTGAGCTGATGTTGGTCGCCGAGTGGCTGAGTGGTAAGTTATCAGCTAAATGTAAAGTTTGGCATGTTTCAGTCGCAGTTTGAAGTGGCCAACGTGTCTAGCCACACTGAAGAGTTGTGAGACAATGATATAGTCTGTCTGTGAATAAAAAATGAGAGTCTGTCAGTATATAAATCTATAAAATTAAAAAAGATCACTTCTCTGGTGTCATTATCCATTTATTTCAGGTTTATGATGACCCTCTTCAGATTTAACACACACACACACACACACACACACACACATATATATATATATATATATATATATATATATATATATATATATATATATTGTCACGTGGTCTCCCACTGAGATAAGAGAAATAAGGAATTTCTACTATTCCTCGTGTTTGAATTAGCAGGCCGTCAAAGAATGACCGTTAAGAGAGGGATAGTAATGTACATCAATCCCGAAGTAACACATCCTGGTCAGAATGGAAGCCAACAGATGTTTGCACTCTGTGACCAAGGAAAGGAAGAGAAAAGGCTAATGATTGGCCAGAACCCTAAGGCGGAAGTGGCACCTTCTTCCGTCAGCAGAAATAGGGGTAAAGAAAATCAGTTTTGGAACAGGGGTCGCGGTGAACGGAGTTTTATGCCAAGCTCCGGGTGAAGAGGGTTTTTAAGAGAGATGTCGTCGTGAACAGATGGGGTCGAATCTCGCGCCAAACTCCGGGTGAAGAAAGCGGAAAGAATCTTGGACAAGGAGAAGAAAAACCTATGCCTTCAAGCCAGAGCATTATAGATATATAAAATTCCGTCTACCCGTAAAAGAGAAAATACTCTCCGAAGGAACCCGTCGAAAAGATAAGTAAACATTAAGACTGTTTCTCCCTACACCCAATTATATACTCCCTCTCTCTAAAGAAAGACGAAAGAAAAGAAGAAAAGGAAGAAAGACATTTATAGTTATGTATTATCTGCTGATAATACAGCCGACACGTTGAATATGTGTATCCGCGTGAATATTAAAAAGATTGTTATATTTTAATGTCCCCTCGTGTTGAAGTTTGTTCATTGTGTCGTCCGTGTCAAATTGCTTATTACATGTTTCTTTTTCAGCTTCTTTCGCCTCATGTTATTCTCGCCTAAATTGTCCTATTCTTTCCTTTAAAAATATTATACGGGAAACCAGAGTTGTCGACTACTATAATTTATATTATTATATTTAAACCTAGAGGTCCATATCTTACATTGTTCTAGGGGTGGGAAGAGCTAGTGGCCTGGTGGGTGTGTGTGTTAGCGTGAAGTTTGGAAGCCCCTTGCCAGCGGCGGAGAGTCTAGCCCTAAATTAACCCCCACATAATATGCCAGTTCCTATATGCTCGAGAAAGGACTCTGAACAAGGACTTATTCTACGAGGGATCAAGTGCCAGACCGCCTCGTCTTCACACGTGCGAAAAATAAATTCCCGTCTTGGGATTTTAATAATTTTGCCCTCACAATATATATATATCCCTGCGAATAGTTAGAAGAAGAATATGATTAAATGGTGGCATTAGAACCTATATTTATAAATCAATGATACCGTTAGAATGCGAATGAGGTCAAATATTGCCGTTAGAAAGAGAATATGATTAAATGGTGCCTTTAGAATATATGTCATTAAATTGAGCCGTTAGAATCTATGTCTACGAGGCCTTTCATTTAATTACTAATTCTTTCTTCTTTCCCTCCAGCTTTCCGCATATTATATATATATATATGTATATATATATATATATATATATATAATCTCCGTCTTTGTTTCGCTTTCTGATGATATTTATTTTCTCTTTTTTATTTCCCTTTTTTTTTGTCCATTTTTTTTCTTTTTGTATCCCTGTTTCTTTTTTCTTTCCTTTTTTTAAATCCCTCCTCATTTTCTTTTCTACACCTTAAATTTCTCGCTTTATATTCTTTCTTTCTTTCTTTCTTTTAGACGTCTCTCTCGTTTCCATCTTTATTTTTTCAATTTTTTTTGTAATTGCCTTTCTTCTTTCTTTTTTCTTCGACATTTCATTCTTTTGTTCATTTCATTTTATTTGGTTTTTCTTATCTATTTCTGATTTTATATTTTCCATTATATTATTTTTTATTTAGATTTGGCACAAGGCCGTATGAATGAGCACCAAGCTAGACTCGAATTCACTCGTGAAGGTTTGCTAGTCTAGCATGCTAACCATTATACTTTTTCTCTGATTTTTTTCTACTTTCGTTTTTTTTTTCCTTTATGATGCTCGCTCTTTCCTTTTTAATTATTTTCATTCTTTTTTCTTTCTTTTGGTTTCTGCCTTTCTTTTTTTTCTTTTCTTTCCTTTTAATTTTTAACATTCCTAAATCATTCAAGTGCATTTCACTTTACTTCATATTTTTTGAATAATTTTTACTCCTACCTTCCTAACTTTTTTTCTCTTACTTTCATTCCTTATTTCTTTTGTCACTGCTTTCTTATAGTTTCCTCTCTTTCTTTCTCGTTTTTCAATTCTTGTTTTCATAAGATTTCTGTATTTTCCGTCTTTCTTTTCTTTTTCTTTATTCCTGTTACTTCTTATCAATATTAAAGCTGAATTATTCCTTTTTTTTTCGCTCATTCTTTATTCCTACCTTTTACTTTCCATCTTCATAAATCTTTCTTTCTTTCTTTTTTTCTTTTATTACTTCTTTCTTTCTTTCTTTCTTTCTTTCTTTTGTCACTGCTTTCTTATAGTTTCCTCTCTTTCTTTCTTGTTTTTCAATTCTTGTTTTAATAAGATTTCTGTATTTTTCTTCTTTCTTTTCTTTTTCTTTATTTCTTTTTACTTCTTATCAATATTAAAGCTGAATTATTCCTTTTTTTTTCGCTCATTCTTTATTCCTACCTTTTACTTTCCATCTTCATAAATCTTTCTTTCTTTCTTTTTTTCTTTTATTACTTCTTTCTTTCTTTCTTTCTTTCTTTCTTTTGTCACTGCTTTCTTATAGTTTCCTCTCTTTCTTTCTTGTTTTTCAATTCTTGTTTTAATAAGATTTCTGTATTTTCCGTCTTTCTTTTCTTTTTCTTTATTTCTTTTTACTTCTTATCAATATTAAAGCTGAATTATTCCTTTTTATTCGCTCATTCTTCATTCCTACCTTTTACTTTCCATCTTCATAAATCTTTCTTTCTTTCTTTCTTTCTTTCTTTCTTTCTTTCTTTCTTTCTTTCTTTCTTTTGTCACTGCTTTCTTATAGTTTCCTCCCTTTCTTTCTCGTTTTTCAATTCTTGTTTTCATAAGATTTCTGTATTTTCCTTCTTTCTTTTCTTTTTCTTTATTCCTGTTACTTCTTATCAATATTAAAGCTGAATTATTCCTTTTTATTCGCTCATTCTTTATCCTACCTTTTACTTTCCATCTTCATAAATCTTTCTTTCTTTTATTACTTCTTTCTTTCTTTCTTTCTTTCTTTCTTTCTTTCTTTCTTTCGCTAATGCTTTCTTATAGTTTCCTCTCTTTCTTTCTCGTTCTTTGATTTTTGTTTTCATAAGATTTCTGTATTTTCCTTTCTTTATTTTTTTCTTTATTCCATTTACTTCTTATCATTATCAATGCTGAATTTTTCCTTTTATTCTCTCATTTATTCATACCGTTTTCTTTCCATCTTCATAAATCTTTCTTTCTTTCTTTCGTTCTTTCTTTCTTTCTTTCTTTCTTTCTTTTATTACTTCTTTCTTTCTTTCTTTCTTTCTTTTATTACTTTTATCTTTCTTCTTTCTTTTGTAACTTCTTTCTTTCTTTCTTTCTTTTGTTACTGCTATCTTATTGTTTCCTCTCTTCCTTTCACGTTCTTTAATTTTGGTTTTCATAAAATTTCTGTATTTTCCTTCTTTCTTTTCTTTTTCTTTATTCCATTTACTTCTTCTTGTCATTATCAGTGCAGTGTTATTCCTTTTTTTTCTCATTCTTTATTCCTATCTTTTTCTTTCCATCGTCATAAATCATTCTTTCTTTCTTTCTTTCTTTCTTTCTTTCTTTAATTAATTCATTTATTACCAAAAATACCTTCAGTGCTTCGCACGTCTTCCTGAAATCTTCAAATCTTCACCCAATTCCGATTCAAATTTAATAGTATCTTTTGATCTTTACCTTTGGGGCATGATATTCACCTACCTGCCTTTCCCACGACAACCTCTCAAGTCGAGCAATGAGCACCGGTTTCCCTTTTCTCCTGAGAGCGTTGTTTATACTCTCACCCTGTTATATTCCAACGCTGATTTCATTTCGTTCGCGTTTAAAGTACTATTTTCTTCCTATTTTGCAGGGGGGGTGTCTTTTTACCTGATTTTCCTCGTCCAAAATATTTCTCTCATTGCTTGTACATTCACTGAACTTCATATGATGTTGATTGATAACAATGCTAAATTATTGACGTCATCGATCGGGTGAGACCACGTGGTATTCTGACTAACGTTCTTTACTGCGACATCGTTATAAGCGAATTCGAATTCCATTCACGAGATTGTAGTGGAAATAAACAGTAAATGATTGAATAAAACTCCGATCTACAAATTTATCAATGTTTGTTTCATTAAATTGAGCAAAAATTTTACCAAGTCGTTTCGAGTGAGAAAAATAATAGTCAAAGCGTAAACACTTCTCAATATTTTCGTAAAAAAACGATACCTTCAATATTGTAGTTTGTGTGGTCTAAATCTGATGGCCCAATAGGCTGGGTCTTTAGAATATACCTATTGCATCTCTGCAGAGGAGAAAGACTCTCCCAACTAGAGTCCGGATATGACACTCAAGAATCTGATGGTGAGGCTGCACTAATGCTGGAGCTTTGAGGAATGTAAAGTATTCCTTCATATCCATTTCTCCCAAGTCCACTCTGACCCGGAGTGTCTTATCTATCGGTCAAACAGAACTGTGTGATATTTAAAATGTGTGCAAACAAATGACTTATGCTAAATTGAATTGTTAGAACTGTTTGATCATTTAACAGCGCAAAAGCCATAAATCTCAAACAAAGCCAAACCAATCAAACCCAAGTCTGAGTTGTTTTTTTTTTTTTTGTGTGTGTATAAGTTCTTTGTGTTCTTGTGTCACGATGTGAGAGATAAAATGCATTTATGCCTTAACGTATATCCAGCTGATGCTGGTATTTATCATCAGCAGGAGACTGATAGAATAGTAGTAAGAATAGTTTCAACGGATTAAAAATGTAAACAAACATTCATTTAATTTACAAACATTTAAACAGAGTTGAAATTAAAATCATTCTTTAATGAAAAGAATGTAGATTTTCACTCTAAAGAAATAAGCCGAAAGATATTTGAATAAGTGTCAGTTCATTTGGTTCATTGGCCTAGTGGGTCGAGTGTTCGCCAATAACCCGGGAGACTAGGGTTTCAATCCCAGGTCAAGTCATTACAGGGACTCAAAAATGTTACTTGATGCTTTCTTGCTTAACAATCAACATTATAAGGTAGAGATCAAAGGTAGAGTATAGCACTCCAGAGAAAGGAGTGGTGCCCTCCACTCTGGAACATGTTCTCATTCCAGCATCTTCTCACCAACTGGTCTGGTCTCCAAACTCCTGACTTCCTATATTCACCTAGTTATATAATAGTTCAATCGCCCACTCAATATCTTTGGAATGACATGTTTGATCGTCATCAAGCGGAAATAACTGTCATGCAGTTCACAGGTCACTCTCTTCCGGTGCATCAGTCTATGACTGTACATTGGGATTTTACCTTGTCCCATATTGTCAGCCAAGCCTGCCTACGCGATTTCTTCCCATAACTGCCATTGGAATGTGTCACTTCCTTCCGGTGCATCACTTTGGAATGGCATGTTTGGCCGGGTCGAAGGTCAATATACATAGTTGCTAATGAAAAGGGAGCCTTTGAATTGCCATCAACTTCAGTCGACCAACTTTACAATTTCAACTTACTGTTAGTTGGGTTAGCTTAGACAATTCCAAACTTTAAGAAGAAAAATGTTTTATTGTTACAATTTTGTTAGTCTCAAAATTAGATTTAAAAAAGGTGATGATTTGTCTATGATTCTAATTGTGTAAAAAATGTATTTTAACCCTCTTGGAGTGAAAAGAGTTCTTAGATTATTTTGGGTCTTTAATTCTTCAAACTTTTTGAGGCAAGTCAAATATTGTCGTCAACGAATTATTTCAAGAAATTTTCAAACTAGCAGAAAAGCAGTGGTTGGTCGATAAATACTAAAGTACACATACGAAAATTATGGGTTCTCAAGCCCATTTTTTGAGAAAAAATCAACACATTTTTCTGGTATAGAAATTATTTGATTTCCTATATTATCACTTAAAAAATCTTAACTAAGTATTTTTGGGAAAAGTATAAACCCCTATATTCTCCCAATACTACAATTGTCATTCTAGATCGATGATTTATGATTAGATATCCAGCATGGGTAGATATACCATTAACAAAAAAAAAAAAAAAAAAAATTAAACGCATCATTTCTTGAGTGCATGACATTTTATTATATCATCATTTTTCTCGGTTTGTGTCTCATATTTTGAATCCTGTTAACATCTTTGTTTCATGGCGTATCAACCTTTGCAGTTTATTCAATGCCGAAGCCATTCTCTTAAAAGAACAGTAATGGTACTACTTAACCCATAGCTGGGAGGATAAGAGGGTTCATGCCTTTACCCGAGGGTATTTGTCCGAAAGTGAACGTAATAGCATGACTGGAGAACGAACTCGCTTACTACAATTCCGCAGTCCTTTGCTTTAACCATTACACCAGGAGGACTTCCCCTATGATTATTGTATCTTTACATTCATATATCTGCTGTTCAAACATCGGTATGCGTCTAAAATTACTAATGTTCTTCCCAACAATTTTGCTGAAAAAAAACTTGGAGATGCCTGAAACGCTTCATATTACTTTTGGATATCTAATTTGTCTAATACAGTGTTTCGCAAAGTAGGTACCATGTAACCTCAGGCGTAAGGCGTCTTTTGACAAAAAAATATAATAAAGATATCCTATAAACACAATAGTGACTATTTGATAAAAACAATGAATGAATCCTGTCTATCTCTGGAAGGGAAAGAAGTGGAAACATTTCGACACGATGATAAAATCTAATACTAATCTGCTTTTGATAACTTTTTTCACCACAATTAAAAATCTTTCTTTTATTTCAATGTTTCATATATATATATATATATATATATATATATATATATATATATATATATATATATAATGAATACATTTCTTGATTATTTTCCGATAAAGTTTACTTTATTTAATGTCCCATGAAATTTAAGGCAGAGCAGGGTTGTCTGGAATTTTTGGAAAATTGTTCAAGTGTTTCACGAGAAAATAACCTCGGATTTCTTTATTAAATGGCATATCAATCTTCCTGGGTTATTTAAAACCAAATATATCCTTGTAGTAGATTGGTAGTCGTACTATTTAACTTATAGATTGAAGGATAAGAGTTTTACACCATTCTCAAGAGTATTAATCCGAAAGTGAACGTAATAGCACGACTGGAGCTCGAACTCGCTTAATTTGAAGTCATATTTCAGCAGATTAGCCACTACATCACAAGATAAAAGTTTGGGAACCAGTGATCTAATGTATTTATAAATGTATTTGGATTTTTCCCAAGTTTACTCTGTTTAACGGATATATATCACAATTCCTTGTGAGTTTTTATCACCAGAATTTTCTGATGGTCTTTCACTGGAATCTTAGTGACAGCAAGTGTCATCAAGTCTCCAGAACTCTTCTCAGTATTCTGGCCAATCTCAACAATGTTGTAGTTTGGATAGTCTCGGCACGTCTTCCGATTTCCAGATCCTCAAGCCCCCTTACCAAGACATTGGGGATCGTTCTAAACGCTCCAGTTACAATTGGTATCCTTGTCATGTTAAGGTGCTGTATTTCTTTTAGTTCTCTGGTCTAAGTACTTGTCTCTTTTTTCCCGCTTTTCTTTGATTTTCATTCTGTGGTCAACCGAGATGGCAAAACCCACTCTATGTTCTCTCTGGTATTCGGGCTCTGATAAGGTGATTTGTTTATACCTCAAAATCCCAGAGAAGTTTATGTGCCTCATTCTCTCGGACGGATTCTGGTTTGTGCACATTACATTTGGCAGTATTGCCAACTTTTAATTTCTTGCATAATTCCAAGTGGATCATCTTCCCACCCAATTGTGGCCAGTATTATTGTGCCTTTGCGCTTAGTTCTTACATTCGCTTATGTAATAAATCGTTTCGTTTCTATCACCTCATAATCTATACTTGCTATTCTGTTAAATATTATTCATTTTTCGTTTTATCATAATTGGTTCTGATGGCGTTGTTTTTAGCAGTTATTTGAAGAGACTCAGTTTCCCTTTTTTAGTGATGTCCAAGACTTCTCCTTTAGGTTTCATCAGTTTAAATACCTATATAGTTCTGTTAGTATTTTGCTGTCACTGTATTAATTAGTATTTCTTTTTCTTTTTTAATTCCATCTTCGAGTCCTCATTGATGAATCCACGCTATCTTCAATGCTGGTGTGTCCTTTTCTTCTTCTTTTCTTGATACCTATAATCTACGTCATCTCGTGGATGTAAGGCCTTGCGCATCGTCACCAACTGTCTTTGCCTCTGGTCTCTTTGTAGAAGTTCTTCCTTTGTCCATTTTTAGAATTGTTCCGCTCCTCTTACCAGAGTATCTGCTGAAATATTCATCCTTTTGATGAGATTTCTAAAGCAGAGTTTGATTTCGAGAAGTTTGCTCGTTCGTGGGAGGTACTCTTTTCTTATTTTTACTTTCATCTCGGCTTGTCTGATGGCTTCCGCTTACCATTGTTCCTTAGTACTAATAATTTTCCTTTTCTCCAAGTGTTCTGATTCTTTCTGAATTTTGGCAGTTCTATTCTTTCCCTTATTTGTCTTTTTCCACGTTTTATAATAAGCATTGCACATTTTTCTCTGCCATATTCCACCCAATATCCTGGCTGTATATTCTTTTTGCTTACATCAGAGTATCCAGTTCTATTTCATTGTTTTGCAAATAGCTTAATGACGTACATCTACATAAGGTGATTAATCTTTTCTTGTGAATTTGTAAATTTGTTGGCCATAGTGCAATTCCTAAGTGCTTAATTGAGTGGTATCATTACTATTAGAAATAGTAATGGCGAAAGCACACCTCCCTGGAAGATGCCTCTTTGGATTTTTACTTCTGCTAAAGCTTTTCCAGCTATTAATTCTATTTTCCAGTTTTTTTATGGTTTCGCCATGAAATTTATGTCTTTGTCGGATATCTTGTACATTTTCCGAAAATCTACTATCAAGGATTGCGTCACCATACCATTGACCCTTTTATCACAAATCTACGTCATAGCTACATTATCCACCTCGTTTTGGTCTCCTTGGAGATGAGCTGATTAATGTACAGAAAGTAATTTGTTCTTGTTCCCACTTGACAACCTTTCTGTTCTTCCGGAAACTGATTGAGTAATACTAGTGAAGCAAATAAAATTATCTGACAACAGAAAATAATAAAAACCTACGTCACCATAATATTCCACAGCCAAGCCAATCAAAATATTTAGAATCAAACTGTCTCCTTATGCGCGTTCCACGAGTGAAACTAAAAATGTTTTAAAAAAAAAAGATATTTCCGTTTCATTTCGAAAAGTAAAGAGAACATTTTCTCTCCCCTAAGATTTTTCCGTTTGCTGTCGAAAGATGCATTTTCTCTTTTTTATTTTGACTTAATTTCACACCAGCACTCAAACATTCCTAATTTATTTTTTACTTTAAAATACATATTTTTCTAGATTGGCTGGGACTTTTCATTTGAGATTTTTTTTGTGGCTGGCATATATGAAAAACTTTTCATTCATTCTTGTTCACTTTTTGAGTCACAATATAAAAAAAAATTGTTTTGTTTTAATATTAGAATTTTTATTATATTCAGTATCATTTATTCCGTCGTCCTGTTTTATCTTGTATATTTCGTATACTTAGAAAAAAAAAGATAAACAAAATTAATATTAGCTAGGATTTCCCACATCATAGACACGTATCGGTCTATAGTTACTGGGATGCTTCCTTTTTTGTGGGGAAGGTCTCTCCTAGGTCATCCATTCAGATACATTCTCTTCTTCTAACGATCTACTTGCTTAGTCGGGTGCGGCTGTAGAATACACCGACTGCACCTCTGCAGAGGGGTAAGACCCCACCAACGAGTGTCCTAGATATGACACAAAACAATCTGATGGTGAGGTTCCAGTAATGCTGGAGCTTTGGGGAATGCGGATTACCCCTTCATTGCCATCTCTCCCAGGTCCACTCTGGCCCGGAGTGGTAGCACCTGATAAGGGTCCTATCATTAGGTTGAATAGAACTAAACCGTGCTTACTTTTTACTGTTTTTTTTCATTCAAACTGCGTACTTATGCTGAACTGAATTGTTTGAAATAGAACTGTTTTGGACATTGAAATTGTACTTACACTAAACTGAATTGTTTAATATAGAACGTTTTAGACATTTAACTGTGTATAAAAAAAACCTGTACTTATACAAAATTGAATTAGCTGAATTAGAATTGTTTGAATAAACTGAATAGCTTGAAATAGAAATGCTTTTGACAATTAAACTGTGTAATAAACTGATTTGTTTGAAATAAAACTATTTGCATAAAAATAGATTTGACGTTAAATAACTTACGAAGTTTGAAAAGCGATAAAATCCAACCTACCAACCAACCAACCAACCTCTAGCCATCTACTCAGTGGAAAAGCCAGTCTGTCAGTAATAGATGTGAATTCTTAAAGCCATAATTCATGTATGCAATCATGGCCTAGCGTTTTCCAATTCGGTACTTTTTTTAACTCCTGCTCTGAGCGATTCCAGGGGTTTATCCGCCTCAGAGCATTCATTGAATCCTTGTAATTTCTTTTTCATATTATATGTCGATTCATCCTTTCCTTAATGTATTTTTGTTGTATATCTTACTCCAAAATTGTTTTGCTTCCTTTGTATCCCGTCTTAAAACCATATAACAGGGGTAAAAAAAGGCTTAATAAAAGGGATTACTTGAAGCCATATAATTGTGTATGAATTAGTTTTGGTTTGGTTACGTTTTTTTTTAACGGCCAATCAACTTTCGGGGATTATTTAATGCCAAAGCCATCCTTGTAGAAGAACAGTAGTGTTACTATTTAACACCTAGTTGAATTGATAAAAGAGTTCATACCTTTACAAAGGGTCTTAGTCCGAAAGTGAATATAATATGGCAACTGTACTTCGAACTCGTTTACTACGATGTTGCAGTCAACCACGTTAACCACAACCCCGAAAAGGAATCCCCTGTGTATAAATTATTTGTATTATATGAGAGTACTTGAGTGTACAACTGTGAGCAAATTATTCGCATTAGATTAGAATAATTTGGAACGAGCCGCCGCAGGCATTGGCCTCCATGTCAATGCACACAAAACTGAATATATGTGCTATAATCAAACAGGTGCCATTTCCACACTAGACGGAACCTCTCTGAAACTGGTAGACAAATTCACCTACCTAGGAAGCAGCGTCTCATCAACCGAAAAGGACATCGACACGCGGCTAACGAAGGCATGGGCAGCTATCGATAGGTTTTCGATCATATGGAAATCAGACCTGACCGATAAAATGAAACACAGTTTCTTCCAGGCAGCGGTCGTGTCGATACTGCTATATAGATTCACTACTTGGACGCTAATGAAACGGCTGGAGAAGAAGCTAGACGGCAATTAAACAAGAATGTTGCGATAATATTGAACAAGTCCTGGCGGCAACACCCCACAAGGCACCAATTATACGGCCACCTGCCTCCCATCACGAAAACTATCCAAGTTAGACAAACCAGACATGCAGGGCTCTGCTGGAGAAGCAGAGACGAGCTCATAAGTGAAGTACTCCTATGGACCCCCGCATATGGCAAAGCAAAAGCAGAACGAGCAGCTCGAACATACACTCCGCAGCTATGTGAGGATACGGGATGTAGTCCTGAAGACCTGCCAGAGGCGATGAATGATAGGGAGAAGTGGCGAGAGAGGGTCAGGGATATCCGTGCTAGCGGCACGATATGATGATTATGATGATGATGACTTGTATTGAGAATAATTTAAGCTATCAATTAGTCAATGAGTCTTGCGGACTTTCGCCCTTGGTTTTCACCTTGTTCGTTGTCTATGGCTACGTATAATATTTGCCTTCCAGTGATTATGTTTAAAACAGAATGAATTGAAATGGTTTTATCCCTTGCCTTGACTCGTTAGCGAAATAATACAAATTGGTGCTGAAAGTGTTAACCAGAGTAGATATATACATTTAATATTGATTACTTTCTTTTTTTTCTTTTCTATTTTACACAGTATATCATCAACCAAATCTTAAATATCGGTGTAGACACTTGAAAAAGCCATAACGAACAAACAGAGTCTATTTATATGGGACACGCAGAGCTAAACTAATTCAGTAAATTAATAAAACATTCGTGTGAATTTTCAAAAGCATTCATGTGTATTTTCAAAAACATTCGCGTGTATTTTCAAATCTATATTTCTTGTAAACAACAGAACCTTAATCGATGGCAACAAATTACAAAAGGAATTCAGATGACTATATCAAGGAAAATCGATAAATATATAATCTATAGTCGCATTATACAGTGAAAATTAAACTAGGATAGTTCGTTCCGGCTTTTTTCGAATGTCTCTGCCGACATTGAAAATTTGCTCGATGGTATATTGGGGAATAGAAAAGAAAAGAAAAAAGAAAAAAAAGTAAGTAAAGCTAACCAGGCCTCCCAGGAGCTATCTGATGTTCACGTCATGTGAGTGATATTAATTTTATCGACTGGTCCTACGGAACTTTTTCTATGGCAATACCTGCTTAGCAGGGTCAAGTTTATCACTTGGAGCCTGAGGTCCTCCAAAAGGAGAATTCCTGGGATATGAAGCATTTTGCTCGCCCAGTCGGCTGGGGCTTTAGAACACACTGATTGCATCTGTGCAAAAGGGTAAGACACCTCTCCGAATAAGTATGACATTAAACAATCTGATGGTAATACTCTAGCCCTGGAACTTTGAGGAATGTACAGTACTCCTTCATTGCCATTGCTCCCAGGTCCACTCTGAACCACAGTGGTATCACCTGATAGGGTCCAGTCTCAAATAGAACTGTTTGACATTCAAACTATGGACAAGTAAATAAATTACGTTAAATCGAGTCGTTAAAAATAGACAACTTTGACCATTTATTTGTTGGTTGGTTGGTTGGGTTTTATGTCATGTCAACCTTTGTAGATTATTTACACTAAATCCACTTTCATGTAAATAGTCAGTTCTATTTTAAACTATACAGTTTAGCATGAGTACACAGTTTAATTGTCAAAAACATTTCTATTTCAATCTATTCAGTTTATTCAAACAGTTCTCATTCAGCTAATTCAGTTTAGAAGAGTATTTGGCAATTTGTTCGTTGGTATGTTTTACGGCGTATCAACCCTTTTCGGGTCATGTAACGCCGAATTAAATTTTAAACAATTCAGCTTAGCATAAGTATAGATTTTGTGTACAGTCAGTTAAATTTCAAAACAGTTCTATTTCAAACAATTCAGTTTAGCATAAGTACACAGTTTAGTTCTATTTAAAAACACTTGTATTTTAAATAGCTTAGTTTAGTATAAATACGCACTTTAAATGTCAAAATAGCCCTATTTTACTCTAACAGTTCTATTTCAAAAAAATTAAGGTATAGTTTTAATGTCGAAAACAGTTCGATTTCAGAGAAATGAGTTTGGCATATACAAAGAGTTCTATTTCAAACAATTCCGTTTAGCATAAGTATGCAATTCAAATGTCAAAACAGTTCTATTTCATGTAGTTCAGTTTAGCATAAGTACGCATTTTAGTTCTATTTGACCCACAGACCCCATCAGGTGCTACCATTCCAGGCAAGAGGGGCTCTGGGAGATGTGGTAATGTACGGATACACCACATTCTCCAAAGCTCCAGGATTACTGGAACCTCACTATTAGATTATTTAGTGTCATAAAAGGACACTCACTGGCGGGGTGTTACCCCTCTGCAGAGATTCAGTCGGTGTATTTTAGAGCTCCAGCGGACTGGACAATTATTTGTCCGATAGTGAACGGAATAGCACGAACTTGCTTACTACGATGTCAAAGCCCAACACCTTAACCACCACACCATAAGAATTACGAAATTATCTAAAGCCTTTAAAAATTCTTCTTTTTAGAAGATAATATTTTTTAAAGTTATTTCATATTAGATAAAATAATGCATTTCTTGCAGTTTGCAATGAAATAATGTGTTTCTTGCTGTTTTGCAATCAAAAACAAACTTCGAAAAGATTGATTCGAAATCTTATGGAAACTATTCGAATAAAATGTGATTAATCAGCAATTTAAAAAAAATGCTTTAAACAAGGGATATTACGAATATATATAACAAATTTCACTAAATAAGGAGAGCAGTAAATTCAAACAAAAATTAACGTTCTTTGAGTGTATTTCTCCACACACACACACACACACGCACACACACATATATATATATATACTTACCCCCATATATTTATATATACTTACCCTTATATATATATATATATATATATATATGTATATTCTACGGTCACACTTTTGACACTCATATGCGATTTCATTGAATGTATCTCCAACAATCTGATATGTCACCTACTATCCATTTTTTATGCATATACTGTATGTTATAATTAGATTTATCTAACTGCAAATGCTATCGGTATGAATAAATAATAAGTATTGGCAAAGAATAAGAACACTCCATGTATTTTGACACTTTCCTCCTTCCTTTACTCAAATCTCTCTAACCACAACTCGCAGTCAATTCCCATAAATGTTGCAGTCGTTCAATTAGATTTTCGACTCTTTTTTTTTAAAAGTTGCTTTTGATTCATCTCCTCGTATGTCTTTTTACTCTTCGAGGAAACGTCTAATTGTCTGATGGGAGAGGGAAAAATCGCCTCAATAGTTCGTACCTCGCGAGAGTCCCTATAGAGTAGTGGCTAACATGCCGGACTGTAATATCGGAGTTCGAACTCCAGTTACTCGATTGCGTTCACTTTTGTACTAATACCCTTCGGAAAAGTAAGAACCACTATATCCTACCATATATTGGTTAAAAAGTATCACTGTTATTTTTCTGCAAGGGTATCTTTAAATAACCCACAAATGTTGATATGCCATTAAATTAAAGAAACCGAGCCGTGAGGACCTCATTTTTATTTTCTCTCCGTTCAATCTCTGTGGACGCATTAAGAAATGGTTCACGAGCCAAACGTGTGTGTTGGCTTCATTCTTTTAATTTTCTTACTTTTTTTTCTTGTACTTTTGATTTGTTCCTCGTTCTATGTTTGTCCATTCGCACTCTAAGCACAAAAGATGTAACATATTGACTTTCGACCGAGCCGTCAATCAAGAAACAGTTACATCCGGCCGAATATATCGGAATATTACTTTGACGTGTGGACGTGGTTGAATTTGTTGCAGATGCTTACGCCCATAGGAAGCTGGTGGATGTCAAACAATTATATAACCAGATGCCGCAGACGGCTTGGGTTCAGTTGGAATTCGAGGCAGGCAGAGTTCAGTTCGAGTTGGTGTTACAATTCGAGTTCCAGTCGCAGTTGGGGACAAGATGCCGTTGTGAGAGTCAGCGCCAGACAGAGGGCTTGGGCCCTCAGGACCCCGGTTGAGCAGCCCAGCAGAATGAGGAAGAAGTGCTGCTATAATACAGAGGAACTCGGGGTCAATATGTGGCAGTCTGTTCCGTCTTCAACTCACCTCTCACACATAACCAACATCAACCCTTTCGCAACCCTTTAGCAACCGTTTCTAGAATAAATTGTGAGAGGTATATTTTTCTAAAGAAGTGTGTTCGTTCGTCATTATTGTTGATTATGCTTCTGCATGTATATGTATACGTATGGTTTTATCATGGCTCTACAACAAAGAGAAAAAGAGACAAAATCATGAAATATCTGATACATAGTTAGTGACCATGGCCTTTCTTTTTAATAGCTACTACACCGAGGTGTATCAGAGGGTGCTACTCCTTTCCCTGGATTGATCTACTTTACTCTTGATCCCAACCTTATAATGCTCAGTGTTAATCAAGTAGGTATCAAGTACCATTTTTTGAGTCTTTGGTAACACTTGACCGATGATTGAACCTCGGTCTCGCGGGCCATTGCTGAACACTCTACCCACTAGAGCAGAATTGGTACTTGATGCCTCCTTGCTTAACACTCAGAATCATAAAGTACAGATCAAGGGTAAAGTGGGGCAATCTAGGGAAAATATTAGTTCCTTCTCCTACACCTCGAGGTACTATCTAATGAAAAGGGAGTTTTTGGGTCATCTTCGATTACGGTCACCAACTTTACTTTATCTGATATATATTTATATATATATTAGATTTTATATATTTGATTCCATGAAAGTTTTTCAGCGACCTTTGGTTTCGCCAAGTTTTACAAACAACAATCATCAGGAAGTTCTGCCTGATGACTATTGTTTGTAAAACTTCATGAAACCTAAGATCGCAGGCAAACTCCCATGGCATTAAATATATAAAATCTAATTTATATTTATTTATTATTATAATCTAATAGCTCTATCACAGATATTGAGCACTCTCCAAATTATATCGCACTTGATTTGCCACAAACCCACAAAGTGAATGAGTGACAATTATCACTGTTACAATATATATATATATATATATATATATATATATATATATATATATATATATATAAAATTGTTTAAAGAACAAGAAATTTAGAAATAGCATTCCATTTCCATTATGAATTTATTTCGCTTATTCAAACTCGTCAGACGGAATTCAAATTGAGTTTGGTAACTTTTCTTTTTACTATTAAAAACTGGCGATATATTTCACCTTATATCGCGTTGTGACCTTTTTTTTTTAAAAAACACACGTGGCTGCGAAATAAGCGAAATAAATTTATTTTGGAAATGGAATTCTATTTCTAGATTTCTTGTTTTTTAAACGAAAATATAAATTTTTCTGCTGGAATATTTTGTTTAAATAGCCGTGCATTAAACACTCAATCTTTGTATATTCACACTCATTATTTACTTGATATATATATATATATATATATATATATATATATATATATATATATATATATATATATGAAGCTATAGCTGTGCATAGAATACTCAAACCCAAAATCCACGTCCAGAGGTTGGCATCACCTGGCCAGCTTCTGTCACCACTTGGATGACTAGTCGATGGTGGCCGGTCGATGGTGGCCTCTACAATATCCTGTTAAGGATACCACATCAAACATATCTTGTTACAGCTAGCCCAGTCGAAAAGATATAGAATTTGGTCAACTCGTCTTTCTTCCAACTGTTGGCCTTTTTTGATAACTTATCTATTCACGCTATCCATGGTGGGGGGTCCTCGAGGTGTAACGATGAACTGCAGAATTGTAGTAAGCGAGTTCGTACTCCAGTCGCACTATTACGTTCCTTTTCGGGATAATACCCTTGGGAAAGGTATGAACCCCCTTATCCTCCAAGTTTTGGGTTAATTAGTGCCACTATTGTTCTTTTAGGAGAATGGGTTTGGCACAAAATAATCTACAAAGGTTGATATACCATTAAACAAAGAAACCGAACCTATTCACGCTATAGTGATATTTGCTTATCACAAAATAATTCTTGTCAAATTCTTTTCGAAATCCCCAAATGTAATTCAAGAAATTCTTTTACTTTTCTGATATTGTTAATGTCTCTTAATTTCATTCACAACAAAGGCAATAACTTTTTTTCTGTAGTTCACTTAACGATGATATACCTGATCCATTTAATTCAAGCTGCAATGATAAGTATATCTTTCACTTCTTCGATGACCTAGGCGTAACCACTAATCAGGTTTATAGAATACACCGACTGCAGAGGTGTACCCCCCCCCAACGAGTGTCCTGGACATGACACTTAACAATCTGATGGAGAGGTTCCAGTGATGCTGGGGCTTTGGGGAATGTGGAGTACCCCTTCATTGCCATTGTTCCCAGGTCCACTCTGGTCCGGCGTAGTAGCATCGGGTAGGGCCCTGTCTATGGGTTAAATAGAACTAACAGCATACACATGCTAAACTGAATTATTTGACTAAACTAAATAGCTTGAAATCAAAATGTTTTTGACAATTAACCGTACCTACGTTTAAACTGCGTGCTTATGCTAAACTGAATTGTCTGAAATGGAACTGTTTTTGAGATTGAAAATATACTTACACTAAACTGTTTTAATGTAGAACTGTTTTGATATTTAACTGTGTGTAAAAAAAGCCTGTACTTATACTAAACTGAATTATCTTAATTAGAAATGTTTGACGAAAAAATAAACTGCATACTTATCTTAAACTGAATTATTTGAAATAGAACTGATTATTTACATAAAAATTGATTTGGCGTTAAATAACCTACAAAGGTTGATATGCCATAAAACCCAAACAATCAACTATCAGGTGTTTCTGTCTATTGTAATCTCTATGTGCAAAATTTTCTTATATGTTTTTTTTAATTTCCTATTTGACTTATTAAATCCTTCTAAGTCTTAATTTTGTTTTTCTTTGTCATTAGCATTGTGATTTGAAATGGTTGTTGCGATCTTTCATCAGTCGTATTGTGTGTATTTTGCCAATAGTATTTTAACCAAATGCACACATTCATCGATATTAATAAGACAGCTTCCTCCTTCGTTTCTCTATGCATGCAGATACTTTTTCATTGTTTCTATTGTTTGTACTGACTCAAACCCTTCGCCACACGCACGATATGACCAGACCAGGGTGTGACACAAGGTCAATTTTAAAGTGGAGTAAAGTTGCTTTAAAATCAGAGATTTTTTTCTCTTTGAATGGTTGACTAATCAAAGCTAAAGAACCCAGTCTGCCCTACTGTAGATAGATAGATTGAAAAAAATTATGTGACAAAGGCATCGATATCTATGGTGACTTATGGTACTTGTCAATGCACTTGATTCAGAGTTAAATATAAATAGCATTTGTTATTGTTAAACGAAAGTTTCAGATTAGGTGAGTTTATTTGATTTGATAGTATATCAACCCTTGTGGGTTATCTAATGCCAAATACTCTCTATATATATTCTAAAATACATTAAACGGAAAAAATTCAATTTAGTGGTTCCTTTATAATTTTTTTTTTCGAGTACGATGACCCTCGTCAGATGGAGATAATACATTTGTGCGTGGAATATGATGTAGACATTTCTACCTTGTTTCCGGCAAGAAGAGAAAAAATTTTTTTCGTAGAATACAACATCATATTACTCGAAATAAATTTATAATGGAATCACTGAATTGAATTTTTTCTGTTAAATATATCTAAAAATTGTTTTTCTCAGCATTTGAGTTTCAATATATCTTTAATTTGAAGTTAATTATGTATTCGATAGCCATTGACATCGAGCACTCAACTGGAGATTCCATTTCACCTTCAATTACCACTCAACAGTCTAAACCATTGACAAGGGTATAAAAAAATGTAAACAAACGGCTGCTGCTGCTGTTGCTAAATAAATACCTTAAAAATTCCCTTAGCCAACGTGGTCCGTTTTGTGGCCGAGAGGTCTGAAACTTAATCTAATGGAAAGTTGGACGGGTTTCGATCCCGGCTTTGAGCGTCCTGCATATTTAGCCACACTGGAGAGTTCTGATGGAACGAAACAGTCTGTCTGTGGATGACAACATATATATATAATTTGTAAACGAATACTTTGTAAGTAGGTAAAGTTGTCGAGGGTGACCAGAAGGCTTCCTTTTCGATAGCTACTACACCAAGTAGTAAGGGAGAGCGCTACTCTTTTCCTTGGATTGCTCCCTACCTTATAATGCTGAGTGTTAAGCAAGGAGGCATTAAGTACCAATTTTTGAGTCTTCGGTATGACTCGACCTGGGATTAAACCCAGGTCTCCCAGAGTAGATGACATTATATTTAAACGAGCAAAAGCTCATTTTCTGTACATCAATATTTTTCAGTATTGTTATTCAACAATGAATAAATATACTTAATATGAACAATTCATTTGCATACAGTTAAATAGTTTCAAGTGTTGTTTTCAAATACTTATTCTTCTGTTTAATATTAATCATTTGTTTGTACAGAAATTATTCGTTATCTAATACTAATGGAGAGAAAATTTAATAGTAACCATTCGTTAAATGGTTTCAAGTATAGTAAATGACTGAATGTTCTATTTGGCCAATTCATAGGACCCTAGCAAGTACTACGTCTCTGGGTCAGAGTAGGCCTGGGAGTAATGGCATTGATGCGGAATTAAACATTCTCCAAATCTCCATGATTGGAGCTTCACCATCAGATGTTTAGTTTCATGTCTATGACTCTCGTTGAGGGAGTCTGACCCCCTTCTGCAGAAGTGTCTTCTACAGCCCCATCCGAGAGGGTGGGAAAATTTCAAATAAAATACGCGGGATGGCAACTACCATTCGGAAGTTCCCTCTTAGACTTATCCACTTTTTTTTTAGATTTATTTTCATTTTTCTCACCATTATCGTCTAATTATCTTAAAAATAGTTATATAAATTTTCCTATTTTTCATTTTTGGGTCATTCTTATCGCGCTAAAAGTCTATCAAAGGCAGCAAATTGTATTAAACTCCAAATTGTTTAGATAATTTTCAAACGAATCGGACGTTTATTATTTTTTTATTTTGATTTTTTAAATTTTCATCTCTTTTTTGTATTAAAAATCGACTGAAAACTTTTTATGATTTATGATTTTCATAGTAATACTAATAAAAATGACTTCGAATACGTCAAAAATGAAAATTATGAGTTTGTACGACAACAGATTTATACGCAATTTCATAAACAATTATATCACGACATTACCAAGATCAAAGAAGCCATAAATATCCCAGACTTTTGATCACTGGTTACGTGTTTGCCATATTTCTTATAAGCTTCCACTTTTTTCTCTTTTGTTTGCTGCATTATTTTATTTAAGGTAATTTTTTTATAATCCTGTCTTCCTGTTGCGTATGTCTGTGTAGGTCTCGGAAAGGAATAACGTGAAAAGTCAGAATTCAAACCTGACCTTGAGAAGGTTGGGCCCACTCTAAGCTTGGTTTGAATTCAGTTTTCCTTCTCCGAGACCGGTTGACATACCAAAGTTAAAGAGTAGTCTTTGTTACTATTCAACCATAGATGGAGGGAGAATACTTCAATTCATACCTTTCACAAGGGTATTATATCTGTATAAAATGCAAACAACCTCGTTCAGGATTTGAAACCGAGTGGCCGAGTCTATCTATTTACGTCGATAACCGTTGCACGACTAGCGAATCATCATCAAACCAAGCTGTTCGCGTAGATGTGTTTGTATTTCTAGCAATATAATATGCAATTTTGTTAAAAAATTATGGGGCGGGCGGTGTGATGAAAATTTATCAACTTAAGTAAGAACCAAATAATCTCTATATTATTGATTCTTTTTTTAAAGGTTGAAATAACCCGAGAAACAATATACCAGGAGGAATATCAAGTTTCTAGATCTTTGTCTTCTTGGTGGCACCAACAAGTTTTCAGTAACACTCTTGAAGTTACTCAGTGGAAATGTATGTAAATATTAGGGTGTATACTTGTGCATCTTCCAATATTCTTTGGAACTGTTAGTCCGCTTTTACAGGTGGAAATTGTGGGCGTACCAGTTGACCTGGGACAATTCTTGGCCCACAATTTATCAACAAATAGTTTGTATTTGGCATCTGGTCCAACTTCTTAATGTTAGGCTATAAAAGAAAGCCACATATGTAATTTGATTTGATTTGGTTTGGTTTCGTTGAGTTTTATAGCTTATCAACCATTGTATCAACCATTATTTAATGTCAAATTCCATTTATACATATAAATTAAATATATGATTGGTAAACACATTTTGTTAATATTTTTTAAAAAGCCTGAGCTTTTTTTTGCTGCCTTAGAGATTTGGGGAGTGTGGAGTACCTCTTCACTGCCATTGCTCCCAGGTCCACTATGGTCCGCACCTGATAGGGTCCTATCAATGGGTCATAAAGAACAAACTATGTATGCAAATAAATGGGGGTGTCCTCGTGGTGTGTTTAAAGCGATGGACTGCGGAATCGTTGTAAGCGAGTTTGTACTTCAGTCGCGCTATTACGTTCACTTTCGGGCAAATACTCTTGGGAAAGGTATGAACCCCCTTATCCTCCCAGCTATGGGTTAAATAGTACCACAACTGTTCTTCTAGGAGAATGGTTTTGGCATTAAATAACCTACAAAGGTTGATATGCCATTAAACAACCAAACCAAGCAAATGAATGACTGATATTAAATTGTGACTTTTATATAGCAATACTTGAAATCATTTAACTGTGTGCATAAAGAAAAAAGGTCCGACTCCTTTAAGAATGTTATCTACAAAATGTATTTACAAATCATACATATATATATATATATATATATATACATACATATATATATAAACAAAATTTAACACTAAATGACCAACGATGGTTGATATGCCATAAAAAACCAAACCAAACCAAACCAAATTATATATATTTAATATACATGTATAAACAGGATTTGGTCTTAAATAACCAACATTTGTTAATAAAAGTCAACCTAACCAATTAAAGATTTTAACTCTCTCTCTCTCTCTCTCTCTCTCTCTCTCTCTCTATCTCTCGAGCACACACACACACACACACATAAACTCACTCACACTGGAATTCGTATTAAATAAAATTGTGGACACGATATGTACTTTCTTTTAAGTATCATGTGATTTACAAAATCTTCAGACGAAAATCGGAAATTTTCGTTTGAAAATTAAGTAAAGTACAAGTTACAGACTTATATTGCCTATAATTTTATTATTCTTATGCTCCGTCATAATAGCATCGTGCCTTTTGCGAGCAAAACTGTTCTTATTTGTATTCCTACTATATATATATATATATATATATATATATATATAATTAACCCGTTGGCGTCGCATATCCTCAGTTCTAAGGAAGAATGTTGTCCGATCAACGTGGCTTCAGTTATTCTTATATAAAACGCAATTTTTCCAAAGCAGTGGCTGTGCCCATACTACTGTATGGATGCACCAATTGGACGTTGATCAAGCGTATAAAGAAAAAGCTTGACGGCAATTGCACCAGGATGCTACAAGCTATATCAAACAAATCCTGGAAGAAACTTCCTAGAAAACACCAGTTGTACGGCCACCTACCACCCATCACGAAACCATCGATATTTGACGAGCAAGGAGCAAGGACGAACTCTAAGGCGACGTTCTCCTATGGACCTCTTCACACAGACGCACAAGTGTAGGACGACCGGATACAACATCTACAACAGCTCTGTATGTACACAGGATGTTGTATATAAGACCTGCCGTAAGCGATGGATGATAGAGACGGATGGTGAGAGAGAGAGAGAGAGAGAGAGAGAGAGAGAGAGAGAGAGAGTTAGAGTAATCAGTGTTGCAGCGCAACATGATATCTATTTATCTATCTATCTATCTATCTATCTATCTATCTATCTATCTATGTGCTTGTGTGTTTGTGTGTGTGTGTGTGTGTGTGTGTTTAGATCACCTGCTTTAACGTGTTTTCGTTAGATGTGGGAGGAGTGCAGTTCAAAATAACTTTGACTTGACCAGCTTGTTTGTTTATTTGTTAGTTTGTTTGTTTGCTTGTTTTTATGGATGTTTTCACAGCGATAAGATTAAGGAGTGGCCTTTCTAATCAGCAGCGACTTATTGCCGGGTTTACTTCTTTGAATAGATATTTGTGGCTATCATATTTTCATTTTAAGACTGAATGATTAAATTTCATATTAAATCTAAATGTCGTGTATGTTTTCAGAATTTGTAAGCATTTGTCCTTTTTTTCAAATTATTGCTTTTCTATGTATTTTTTTCAATTATTTCTATGTGGGTGAATTTTGCATCTCTGTTGAAGTCGTAACCGTTTTAACGGAAGCATTTTTCGACTAATATTAAATTGTTCTGATCTATAAATTAGATCATGTGTCAACTCTAAGGATCTTAACTATCTAATGTTATGTGGAAGCGCAAAAGATATGGCTGTATTAATGCATTTATTTTTTGTAAAATATATAGTTTTGCGTAAATTAAATGAAAATTATTTACTTATCAAATTAAAACAACAACAACAAAACCAAACTGTTGGTTTAGTAAAATGGTAATTACCGTGTATGGGGTGAGTGAGGGAGAGGTTCTCTGAAACTGGATATACTAATCACACGATGAACTCAGAAGTCTTGGCGCAAAATCCAAGATCCAGTTAGACAGATTCCACCATACGTTCCGTGAGGCGGAGACGTTAAAGGCTCTCAGAAAGACAACCCTACGATACCAGATATCTTCTTCAGCGCGCCGGTAATTCCCTCAAACTCAGCTTTATATAAAGGGTGGACTGTATAATGATACTAATTGTTTCACGTGTTGATTAATAACTTGTTAGAATTAAACGAAGTATCAGCTCCTTTATTTGTTTCTGTTAGCCTTAGAATAAACGCTATACTAACACAATGAAACAAACGGTAAATCAAATTATACGTGTGACTTTAGAGAAAAGGTATCATACAAAACAGAAAAAGCTCAGAGCAAATAAAACTTAAAGAAAATTCTGTGGTTTGTCGGCCAATATAGGATGAAAAAACGAGGCTTTGCCTCCAGGGATTCTTTCCTCACTTCTTCCCTAAAACCATCCAGTTTTATGTTTTCCTTTTTGTGCATTAGTTTCATTTACCAGTCGTTTAGCTGTCTTGCTCTTTGATTGGTTCATTTTTTTTTAAAGAAAAAGCTTTGAGTGATTATGTATTTTAAGAGGATTGGTTAGATTACATTTTTCTTTGCTATCTATTTTTCCTCATCTTTTGGTAATTAATTTTGTTTTTCCATATCAAGTTTCAGAACTCGAGCATTGAACTCGAGAATTCATGCAGTAAGATGTATCAATGTTTGATGCTGAGCTTCGTTTTGATCCCAGAGTAAAAGCGGAGAAAAACCAATTATTTCAATATGTATCATTTTAGTCAAATCCAGTTTAATTGAAAATAATGGTTTGTATCAGAGTAAAAATACGAATCTTGGTCCGAATGTTAAGTCTCCAATTTCTTTCTTTGAAAACTACGACAGCGAATATAATAACACTTTAAATAAAGTAGACTTTCAATTGGCCTAGAGGGTAGAGTGTTCGCCATTGGCTTGAGAGACCAGGGTTCAATCCCAGGTCGAGTCATACCAAAAAACTTTTAAAATAGTACATGATGCCTCCTTGCTTAACACTTAGTATTATAAGGTATGTATCAAGGGTAAAGAAGAGCAATCCAGAGAAAGAAGTAGCGTCCTCCTCTATACCTCGGTGTTGTAGCTAAAGAAAAGGGAGCCTTCAGGTCACCCTTGACTACGGTCATCAACTTAACTTTACTCACCCATAAAACACTTTATTAACATAGTCCCCCTCATTGACTCGGCATTTTCATCATGCTAGTAAGAGGAAACGCTTTCTAATTATTTCCACAGACGCAGGAACTAAATAACCTAATTCTCAGCTCAAAACGAAAAGATATTTAATATCAATGAGGTGAACTCAGAGTAACGGTTATCATCAATAAAATAGAATCGGCGATGAGATTTCAAATCCTAGACAATGAGGTTTGCCTAACCCTTTGCGATAATGCCATTGGCATATGTATGAATCGATCTGTTCTTCCATCACCAATAGTTGAATAGTAGGGCAGACTTGGTTCTTTGCCTTAGTTAGGCAACTAGTCTAAGAGAAGAAAAAAAACTCAGAATTCAAATGAGCTTTACTCCGTATGAAAATTGACTTTGGGTCACATGGGACTTGTGACGAGGTTAGTAATTACATATATTAATGCGTTTATTTTCATTTCATGGAGGATTAAATTCTGATGACGCTTAACTTTTAGTAAAACATCTCAATGCGAAATACAAACAGCCTCATTCAGGATTTAAACTCCGATTGCCGTGGCCATTTTCAACAAAGAAGCAATTACATTACGAGTGCCAACCCCCTCTCTCTCTCTCTTTCTCTCTCTCTATATATAAATAGAATGTAGGCCTTCACCAATATATATATATATATATATATATATATATATTGGTGAAGGCCCACTTTTTAGATGAACTGACAACAGAAAAATGGTGCACCAATTTCATAAGACACTTTGATAAATATCGTTCACATTTTGAATTTATAGTTTTCCTTCTCATAGATCAGTTGCCTAACCAAAGCAAGAAAATTCATTTTCTCCTACTATTTGTCTAGCTGATAGGGTGAAGAGAAAGGTTTATGCCTTTCCCAAGGTCAACAGTATGAAGCGAGTGTAAACATTCTACTTCTGCTCAACTGTTTATAGCGATAAAAATTACAACACTTGTGTCTCAAGTCACATACTATGATTATTTTCTGAAATAACTGGATTAAAAGAATCATATTGTTTGGGATATCTTTAGCAATATTGTATTTGTCGCTGCCTCCCACCAGACAGGACTTCACACAAGGTCAAAAGCCCGAAGGTTGATTTAAGTGGGGATAAAGGGGAGGGGAAGGTCGGGAACGAGCCGAGACTCGAACCCTGCTGGTCTGTGCTGCTCATTGACCCACTAAGTTCAATATGGGTCTAGTGAGGCAAACAGTATCACGAATCCAAATTTGTATCCGAGCTCGTATGCCGGGTTATAGCTTAAACTAGACAGTACGGTCTAGTGCTATACATAGGGGACAAAGTTTGTAGCTCGCCCACTCGAATGTGGCCTAACCGAAATTGGGGACCTTTCGGCCTCGAATCTGCCATTGTTTGATACCCCATCCGACACGAATGCCAGACGGCCCAGCCAAAAGGCCGGGGAAGTATCTTTAAAGATATCTTTTGCAATATTGGATACATTTGTTCTTGTATTTGTGTGTTGAGATTGTCCCCCATACTTCGATACATTCTGGAGAAGCTGTGGTTCGGATTTGAACAAAATATTCCATTACTAGTTAGCAGGTTGGTGAAAAGGTTAAAAACATATTGCATGGATACAAAATAGCAATATTCTCTTCACATTTATTAACTTTGCAAGAATTATTTTTAGAGCTTATATCTGGAGCTCTTGGACATCCATAGAATTTCAAAAATAACAGCCCACACACACAGGTATACGTACTCAGACACACACCCGGATAATGTAACTCGTGTTTTCTTCTTTACGCTCGTTTCATCACTGAATCCAAGCAAGCAATTTCCTTTCTCCCTATTCGTTCGTTTGTCCACAAGTTTCCTTCTTGGCGTAGGCACTAAATTATAGACAGCAAAAAATAAAAAAAAATAAGAAAATAAAAAAAATTGTCTTTTCAACAGCTTTCTGTTCGGTCTGTAAGGGTCATATCTGGTCGGCATGTTTTTCCGCTCCCGGACGGTAGAATTGAAGCACGTGCTAATTTGATTTACATCAACACCGAGATTACAGCCAAAAATACCGAGAAAGTTATCCACACATTATGAGCTTCATAACCATCTATCTATCTATCTATCTATCTTACATACAAGAATGTTAACCTTATATATATATATATATATATATATATATATGATAGTAGGTATACCCGATGTTTCCCTGAAAAAATAAACTGTCAAGAATATTTTATTGTTGTATATTGTATTTTAGAAAAATTATTGAAATTGCGTAATTTTATAACTTGATCAATTCTCATTCATATGATCTCAGATTTAAACAACACCTGAAGAAACAATTCAAAATTCTCCTTTGAATATTTTATGGTTTCTCCTTTTCAGGTCATTGAATGTCATTCACTAAAAAATAAAAAGGACTTGAACAATAATTTTGAGTTATAATTATTTCTTTGTTAAACCACTTTGGACACCTATGTTTTATTTTATATTCTCACAACTACCTTTAAAAAACGCAAAGAAAGAATAGGCGTACAAAAAATACATCAGTACTATGACTATATAAAGATCAAATTCTCTTAAATAGTTTATCCGATCGTTCAGAAAAATAACCTCTTGAATTCGTTTTCATAATATATTTTCCGAAATCATCTAATTTAAGCTAAATTTTTATTTTACAATATTGATTCTTTTTGATCTGGTGAGGCAATTTGTTCCAAAAATATACAGCTCTATTTGAAAAACTCCGACTGGTTTGTAGACTTGGTTTTTGAAGTCTGTCTTGACAAAAATTTTCAAGTTCGAAAAGAGATATTAAACAAATGTCTACTATAATAAAAAAATTCCATTAATCATTTTGAATGTTTCAATTAGATCACTTCTCATTATTCTTTCTTGTAATACATGCTGTTGAAATTTGAGATAATTTAAATGAGTAATGGTCAAGTCATTAGATTATGAAATTTAAAACTATTTCTGAAAGACCCTGCAAATGTCAAATGAGCTGAAATTTTTGGAAATACCTAATGTGTCTGATAAACATTTTGGCACATTTCTGTCAATTGGGGAATATAAATTTGAAAAGAAAATATTCTTAATTCAAAAGAAAGATTCTGCTTTGATTCTGAAAAGTTTTTTTTTTTAGTTTTTACCGAGTTGATCATCCATTTTATAACTGAATGAATGAAAAATTGTTGGGATCTTGTTGCTCTCATTATTTATGAGGCGTGGCTTCCGTGTTCAACCAGCTGAACTGCAACATCGTATTTAGTGAGTTCGAATTCCAGTCGTGTAATAATGTTCAATTTTAGAATAATACCCTTTGGAGAGTTATGAAACACCCAAACACTCCCCACTACTGTTGGTTGGTTGGTTTTTATGGCATATCAACTTTTGTAGGTTATTTAACACCGAATCAATTCTTATGTAAATAATCAGATCTTTTTCAAGCAATTCAGTTTAACATGAGTACACAGTTTAATTGTCAAAAAAATTCTATTTAAAACTATTCAGTTTATTCAAACAGTTCTAATTTAGCTAATTCAGTTTAGCGTAAGTACAGATTTTGTTTACACAGTAGAATGTCAAAACAGTTCTATATATAACAATTCAGTTTAGTATAAGTAAAGTTTCAATGTCAAAGACGGTTCAATTTCAAACAATTCAATTTAGGATAAGCACGCATTTTAAATGTAAGTACGGTTTGTCAAAAACATTTCTATTTCAAGCTATTCAGTTTAGTCAAACAGTTCAGTTTAGCATAAGTATGCCGTTAGTTCTATTTAACACATAGATAGGGCCCTATCAGGAGCTACCACGCCGTGCCAGAGTGGATCAGGGAGCAATGGCAAGAAAGGGGTACTCCTCATTCCTCAAAGCTCCAGCATTACTGGAAACTCACCATGAAGTTGTTTAGTGTCATAAAATAGGACACTCGTTGGTGGGGGGTTATCCCTCTGCAGAGGTGCAGTCGGTGTATTCTGCTGTGGTTTGAACACTATCAATACTTCTTCATACGCTATTAAACAAAGAAACTGTTATATACCCTACCTATGAACATTAATCATATCATATTTACCAACCCCTCCGCTCGGGCAGGATATAACACAAGGTCAATTTTTAAGCGGAGTTTAACAGGTTTCAATTCAGAGTTTTCCTTCTCCTAGACTAGTTGCCTCACCAAGGCTGAAGAACCTAGTCTGCCCTACTATTTACCCATCGCTGGAGGGAGAATATTTGGATTCATACCTTTCCCAAGGGTATTAGTGCGATGTGAAATGCAATCAGTCAGGTCCAGGATTTGAACTCGTGTCGCCGTGTCCATATCCTGCGACGATAACCATTACTGCACAGGCACCTCCTATGAACATTAATGGGTATGTCCCATTCCTCATAAATGCGTTGGACACGATAGTGAGGGGGTGAAAATATATTAAGTAGTCACCACAAGCTGCAGTTACCTTCTTCACACCGATGGCAAGTATTGTATTTTGTCAATGTAATAAAGATATCCATATCAATGTCGTTTCTAATCTCTATTTTGGTTATTCCACATTCAGTAACCTTTTGTTAGGTTCAGACATGTTGGAATCTGCTCGTTTGATATTTGTTATTGGTCACAGTCCAAACATTTAATCAGTAGCCCTTTACTACGGATTATTGGCTATCGATCGTATGGAAATCAGACCTGACCGATAAAATGAAACGCAGTTTCTTCCAGGCAGCTGTCGTATCGATATTGCTGTATGGATGCACTACTTGGACGCTAACTAAACGGCTGAAGAAGAAGTTAGACGGCAATTACACAAGAATGCTGCGAGCAATATTGAACAAGTCCCGGCGGCAACACCTCACAAGGCACCTGCCTCCCATCACGGCCACCTGCCTCCCATCACGAAAACTATCCAAGTTAGACGAACCAGACATGCAGGACACTGCTGGAGAAGCAGAGACGAGCTCATAAGTGATTTACTCCTATGGACCCCGACATATGGCCAGGCAAAAGCTGGACGACCAGCTCGAACTTACATTCAGCAGCTAAGCGAGAATACGGGATGTAGCCCTGAAGACCCGCCAGAGGAGATGAACGATAGGGAGAAGTGGCGAGAGAGGATCTGGGATACCCGTGCTAGCGGCACGACATGATGATGACGGATTATTTAACGTCAGTGGGGATTGGTTTGGTTTCGTTTCGTTTTGTTTCGTTTCGTTTTATGGCATATCGGCCGTTGTAGGTTATTTAATGCCATGTCTGGTTTATTAAGTACATATTGTAGGTAGCATTTTTTAAAGAGTATGAGTTAATTTTTACACACAGGTAAATGGTTTCACATATTTCTATCTGAAACGAATAATTCTATTTACCACTAATCATTTGTTTCCAAACAATTAGATGTTTTCAAGTATTGCTATGTATCACTAAGAATTCGATTAAGTATCAGTCATTTGTTTTTACACCGTTAAACTATTAAACCGTTCTATTTCAAGCAATTCACTTTAGCATAAGTCATTCGTTTGCACTTAGTTTAAATGTTAAAGAACACAGTTTAAATTTCAAACAGTTCTATTTGATTCAGAGATGAGTTCCGATCAGGTGCTACCACTCCGGGCCAGAGTTGATCTAGGAGCGATGGCAATGAAGGGTACTCAGTATTCCCCAAAGCTTCATGGTTATTGGAACATTACTATCAGA
The DNA here is from genome assembly GCA_963585895.1 of Sepioteuthis lessoniana. Classification (NCBI taxonomy): domain Eukaryota; kingdom Metazoa; phylum Mollusca; class Cephalopoda; order Myopsida; family Loliginidae; genus Sepioteuthis; species Sepioteuthis lessoniana. Next base: position 77,171,124 of record OY757912.1, on the reverse strand, counting down.
TTATTTAGTGTCACGCTCAGGACACTCGTTGAGGGAGTCTTTCCCCGTTGCAGAGATGCAGTCGGTGTATCCAACAACCACAGCCCGGAGTAGTAGCCCTTGATAGGGTCCTATCTATGGGTCGAATAGCAATAAACTGTATCCTTATGTTAAACTGAATCATTTAAAATAGAACTGTTTATTTGTATAAAAATGGATTTAGCATTAAATAACCTACAAAGGTTGAGATGGCATAAAACCAAACCAAACCAAAACCAATTTTCTTCCAGCCAATGCCATTAAGTTTCAAATTAAATCAATGATAATTCTTAGTTAAACTATGCTTTAAGTGTGTTCTGGGTAGTGCGAGCTAAGGTAGCAGTTTATAGCGATTGAAGGTTGGCTTGTTTGGCTTTAAACCGTTCTTGAGTTCTATTCTCAATGAATGTTCCATATATGAAATCCGAAAATTTGTTATCTGCACATATCCTTACTGGGAGCCCCCATGGCTTAATGGCTACAGAGCTGAACTGCAGCCTTGAAGTAAACCAGTTCAAAATCCATTCCCTTTCGAACTAATACCCTCAGGAAAGATGTTAAATACCCTTATTCTCCTACCCAGATATGGGTTACATAGCGTCACTGATATTCTTGAACAAGAATGGTTGAAAATTTGGTGTAGTCCGCTGGATTTGATATAAGTTAAAGACTTGCTAACCAAGCTTGAATGATTTTAAAGAAATGTTGGTTTTCTGATCTTAAGATTCTAGAAATATGTGGACATATGAGTCGTGAAGAATATGAACAATAGCGCACTACCAGAATTGAAGCAGTAAATAGGGAAAATGTCACCCAGCTGTTCACTCAACCACTCGACATCTGACCTTCCCAGGTGGGAGATCAAATCTCAACTGAAAAAGTCGTCTGCCCACGTTGTGGAATTTTAGATCCACGTGACTGGATCCACTGTTTACGTCGAAAGCTGAAATAACCGGACCAGCTGATCAATTAATAATAAGCAAAATAAAAACTTGAAATCCAGAGAACTAACAAACACGGAGTTTAGTAAAGAAAATAATAATAATATTTTTAGTCAGAAAAAGAACAATTAATAATTACGAAATAATTGTTGTTTTTCGATGATCCATTCCTTGAAAATAGGAAGCAGAATATCTCGGATTTTAGCTCATATCTTGTGGTGGTCAGTCTGAGTCCACAATCAGTCTTTCTTACGTAGACTCACTAAGAATTCTCAGCGTGTTACGTTAATCTTATTTTTAGCTTGTTGAAACAACAGGGATGTGGGAGGATCTGATTATCTCCGAGTCTGGTGCAAGACTCGTTCTATAGGAGCTCCTTCCTGCTTCGGGTCAACTCCACAACGGTCTCCCGCTGCACTGCCCTTTTTGGCAAAAATCCAGTTTATATAATTGTTTCTTCTTTTTTCAAGTGGATGTATTTCAACAACAGCCTTTAATTAATCTTCAACAATTTAATTTCATTAACTGTTGCTCTCTGCAATCCCAACAATAAATCTCTGTACTTGCTACTAAAGAGTGGGGTTGGTTGCCTCCATACAACTTCTGCCTCCCTCCCTCTATCACGTCTCTTTCTATCGTTTTTCTCTGCAGAGGGTGGTCTTTTTATCCTCACGTGATTCATACGTCATAAGTTTACTTACTTCCAAAATTAAATCAAAAATTTTCCATTTCTCAAAGTTTGATTTTTTACCTAGGGCCATCAGCTTGCATTAGGCTAACCTCTTTTTAACCTCACTTCCTCTTCCGCTTATTGTTTTGACTTGTGATTTCTCCGAATTTAGCTTTCTTTTCTTTCTTTGTTTATCTGGTTAGAAAAATCAATTTCAATGTTTTTGAATTTTTCTGCAAGCCAAAAATTTAACAATATTTCTCGCTTTTTTTCTCATTGCGATAATATATTCTTAAAAAAAAACAATGTACTGATTTTATTCTTTTAAAATCCGCACTGCTTATGGCTTCTTGCTTTATAAAGATAAAACAATATCACTGGCTTTTTAGAAAAAAACATTCCGCTTTTCCCATCGTCCATTCACTTAGAATTATAAAAACAGTGGACTGCCCTAAACTTTTAAAATCCATGCCGAATATTAGGCCAGACTCCGCAGCCCCAATCTGCTCTGTTACAAAAAGCAAGATCCTCATACCTTAAACGAAACAGAAATACTGATAACCAAAACACCGCAGACTCCATTATCACAGACCAATGTTAACTCGGGAAGACCAAATTAATGAAGTGTTAATTAAGAAAATTCTGAGTGAGAAGAAGATTACATTACCATCTCTTAGGAGCCAAAACTGGAAAAAAGTTATTGCTGAAACGTAAAAGGTAAAGAAATTATAAATGAATATATTTCTGGCAGTAACACTGAATAAAGCGAGATAATTCATGCCAGAGCGAAACTAAGTTGTAATAAAATCGGTGTTGCCCTTGGGAACATGAACAAGAATACAAAACCTGGATGGAAAATTAGAATAGAACAGCAAGTAAAGAAACTACGACAAACGAAAGTACTAAGGAATAAACCAACATATCAGGATACATTAGGATGAAAAGACCAAAACAAATTAGTAGACAAGCCAGTGAATACAACTTGAATAAATTAAAAAAAAACGTATTGGCTAAAGAAGGAAGACATAAAAGATATTGGATTTGATTAAAACAATACAAACAAAACAAGAGATTCCAAAGGAACAAAAGAAAATATTTGGCCAAACCGGCAACCTTGAGCAAAGGAAGTAAAACAAATTTAGAGTTAAATATGTGAACTGAAAGAATATCACAGAAAGGTCGAATGGGTAAATCAAACGATAAACGAATTACAACGACTTGAAGAAGGACTTGAGGCAGACACCGGAACTCTCAAAAAACATCACTCATGAAAGCAACGAACTGGAAAACTTCAGGCCATGATATAGTACATAGACTCTGGTTTAAAAATTCACGTCTATCCATTAGTTGAATGACTTTACAACTGAATAAATATCTAGAAAAGCAAGTATACCAAAATGGATGACGAAGAGAAAAGCTACCTTGATTCAGAAAGACCCCGAAAAAGGAACCATCCCTATCAACTATAGACTGATAACGTGACTACCTATGATGTGGAAAATCTCGACCGGACTGTTTAAAGAAGAAAGACAGCCTCCTTTGTAAGATAGTCTGGAGCATTCTTAAAAAGAACAAAGGAGGATCCACTGCTAATTAACTCGAAAATGAGAAAGTTGATAACGATGCACAAGTCTTTACGTCCAAGAGATATCGTAGGCAGATTATATATATAAGAAAAGAAAATACATCAATTCGAGGACTACATTCAAAAGAACAAAAACAAGACTGATTACAGCGGTCCTTAACGGCAGTCACATAATGACAAACAGAACAGGGATGTCTACGAAACAGAAATGGGAAGAAAAACGACTGTACAGATATTTCAAGTGACAAATTGGGAAAATCTGAGGTGAGAAAACGCAGACATGGCTACAAAAAAGAATTATTAAGAGATAAAATGAATCTTTTCTTAAAGCAGCACAAAACAACGCCATAAGGATCGATTGTATTTATGGAACAATCGATAAAACGCCACAGAATTGCAAGTGCAGAGGATGTAGTGGTAAAGACGAAATGATTAATCATATAATATGCGAATGCACTAAACTTGTGCAAAAAACGTCCGAGACAAGACACGACTTAGTGAAGAAAGTGATCCACTGGTAATTGTATAAAATACTGAAATTTGACAATAGGCATAAACCAAAATCCGTTCTAGAGAATAAGACTCCTAAAATTCTCTAAGATTTTGATATACAAACGGATCACCAAATCCTGACCAGACGATCAGACCCCGTGTTAATTACCGAAAAATAAAGTGGGGGTGTCCTCGTGGTGTTATGGTTAAAGCGATGGACTTCGAAATCGTAGTAAGCAGTTCGTACTCCAGTCGCGCTATTACGTTGTGTTATGGTTAAAGCGATGGACTTCGAAATCGTAGTAAGCGAGTTCGTACTCCAGTCGCGCTATTACGTTCACTTTCGGGCAAATACCCTTGGGAAAGGTATAAACCCTTTTATCCTCCTAGCTATGGGTTAAATAGTACAACTACAGTTCTTCTAGGAGAATAGTTTTGGCATTAAATAACCTACAAAGGTTGATATGCCATTAAACAAAGAAACCAAACCAAAATAAAAATAACTTATTGCTTTGTAGATTTTGCAGTAAAGTTTGTCCACACAGTGAAAAGGAAAAAAAATGTAAAATATACTGGGACCTTGCCAGAGAAGTAAGAAAGGTATTGAACACAGGGTTGATGTGGATCCCAGTATGTCAGTGCCAACAGATGATAACAGATCAATCAAAGAATATTATAAAATTAGAAAATACAAAGACTGATGAAAATAATTCTAAAAAAGTGGTACCTAAAAACTACCATTGTGCCAATCATTGTGGGAGTCTTGTGTATGATAAAAAGGGGGCATTGATAGATCAAGATAACTGACAGTCTCACCCTCAACAAAAAATTGCACTTTACGGAACTGATCATCTACTTAAAATATTACAATCAATATGCCTCAAAAATATGAAGAGGCAGCATAAAAACATAGAAACATAGAACGCATGTAATCACTATCTTCACTCTAGGTCCTGTTTAAAGACTGTGTTAAGAATTGTTAGAAAACAAAAAAAAAAAAACATGAGAAATTAAAAGTAGCTATCGTAGTTGTAGTTTCAGCGGTGGTAATAATAATAATAATAATAATAATAATAATAACATATAAACGGATCACCTAATCTCGGCCAGAAGACCAGACCATTTCATTATCATGATCATGTCGCGCTGCCAGCAATGATCTCACTGAACCTCTCTTGCCACCCGTCTCTATCGTCCATCACTCCCAGGAGGTGTTCAAGGCTACATCCTCAACGGCACACAGCTGTTGTATATAGGTTCTAGCTGGTCGTTCTTAATTTGATCGTCCATGTGAAGGGGTCCACTTCTCTAGCAGTGCCCCCGCATGTCTAGTTAATCTAACTTTGATAGTTTTCGTGATGGATAAAAGGTGGCCGTACAGCTGCTTGTTCAGTATTGTTCGTAGCATTCTTTTTTAAATGCTGTCAAGCTTTTTCTCCATATGTTTAGTTAGCATCCATGTATTGCATCGATATTGCAGTATCGATACAACCGCTGCTTGGAAAAAACTGCGCTTTATTTTATTGGTCATATGACCAATAGCTTATCGATAGCTGTTCATGCCTTTGCTGGTCGCGTGTTGATGTCTGTCTCGGATGAGGAGACACTGCTTCCTTGGTAGGTGAACATGTCTACAAGTTTTAAAGCCTCACGCTTTAGTGTGGAGATGTCACCTGTTTGATTAAAGCACATATATTCCGTTTTTCTGCGTTGACATGGACGCCAATGCTACCAGCTGCTCGTTCCAGATTATTTTGCAGGGATTCGGCTTGGGCGGGTGTAATTGCCAGAAGCACTATGTCATCGGTGTAGTTTGCGTACGTAATTGTTTGAGCGGGGTATCTTCTGCTTCTTTCCTGTGCCAGCTTGAAACCGTTTTCTTTCCTTAAAACTATAGACGTTTTAAGCATGTAGTCTAGACAGATAATGAACACGTATGGGGCAAATATGTCTCCTTATAGCACACCTGCTACAACGTCTAAGTAGTCTGTGTCTCCATTCCGGGAGCGGACTTTTACTTTTGTGATTTATATAGCATCATTACGGCTGCAACGGTTTCTTTGGGGATGCCGTAGGATAGAAGTAGTTACTCCATCTTCTTTCTGTGAATAGAGTCAAATGCTTTGGAAAAGCATTTGACTTCAATAATATTGTTGCCGGAAGGTTTTTTGCGTGAAAACATAAAATTCGACGGATAGTCAAAATTTGTGATGTCGTGAATCGTTTTCTCCGAAAGCTATTTTGGTACTTCTTAAGTATTTTCTCAATGTTCGGTCAATGTGGCTGCGTAATCAACAAAGAAAGAGAATTTGAGAAATTCTGGACTTTGCTCTTCCTGCTAATTACAGAATAAAATTGAAAGAAAGTGAAAAGAAGTATAAGTACCTCGACCGTGCTTGGGAATTGAAAAAAACTATGGAACATGAAAATGACAATTATACCAATCATGATTGGTGCTTATGGTACATTCACCAAAGGATTAATAAAGTGTCTGGAGAGATCGGAAATAAGAGGACGAGTGGAGACCACCCAAACTACAACATTATCGAAAACAGCCAGAAAACTCAGAAGAGACCTGGAGACTTAAGGAGACTTGAAAAAATTTGCTGTCTCTCAAACTCCGGTGAAAGACCATCAGCAGACGCTGATTTGAAAAAAAAAACCCAAGAAGTCAATGATAATAATAATAAATCTCTTCTCTAAATCCAAGTTGGAATCTAATTACTGAAGACAATAATTAGTTTCAAAACAGAATTTTTTTCAAACGATTCCCTAAAGCTTTTTAACTAAACTGGAAGAACTGAAAATCCGTGGAAGAATCGAGACCACAGAAATGTTAAAATCGGCAAGAATACTCAGAAGAGTACGAGAGACTTCCGGTGACTTGCTGTCACTCAGTCTCCAGTAAAACATCACCGACCAACGCCGGTGTAATATTACTCACCAAGAGTATAATAATGATAATAATAATAATAGTGTAGTCAAATATAGTCTTTAAATATGCAGATGAAATAAGTTTTGAAGTAAAGGTTATAAATAGCGAAAATACTTTTGATACACTCTCATATCAGTAATGCATCTTGAGATTAACTCGCTAAATATAACTCTACGGCAGACGCTTGATATATGTACATTTTGGCTGTAGGTATTTAAGTCATCTAAAAAGAATATAATCCTCCATCAGCCTGCTCCTCTGTAGGAGTATCAGCCGCCTTCTATCTCCATCGGTCGGACAAAGCTGGAAAAATCCAGGATTTAACTTACATGTGATGCGTCATATCTTCTGACAGGAAGCTATACAAAAAGATCGACAACAGACTGACAAAGGCTAACATAGCCATTAGCCGAGGGAATAAACGTGCCTGAAGCAGGAAGAAATGCTGGCACCATTTAATACAGTAAAACCTGTTGCATTTAACTTGAAGTAGATATCGGCATAGCCAAGTAAAACTCTAATGAAAGGGCCTTGCACAATATATATATATATATATATATATATATATATATATATATATATAGGGAGGGCGTGTTTAAAGATACATATATATATATGTGTATGTGTGTGTGTGTGTGTATGAAAACACACACACACACACACACACACACACACATATATATATATATATATATATATATATATATATATATCAACCGCCGAAAGTAAAGGCGTTTTTTTTTAAATCACAAACTGCACACTAAAATTGAAGATTAACGTCCAATGTAGTCTTTGCTCTTAATTGATCTGGCGTATATATATATATAGATATATATATATACAAAATTCTCTTAATACTCTGTCCGGTGGCAAAGTCTGCTTGGTAGCACCAGGAGTGGCAGTACCGCCTTGAGCTACCGAATTGGCGGCTGATGACATGATATCACACGTGCTTTCACACGTTGTATGATGAAAAAAAATATATTCAGAGAGAGAGAGAGAGAGAGTGAGGGGGGTCACATTTAATCAATAAGAGGATTTGGTGGGGGAAATTAAAATAATACTTCTCTTTAAAATTTTTTTTTTCAATTTCATAAACGTAAATTCTGCATTGTTTGGAATTGCTTTCATGTAAATATTACTTTAATCTCACAAAGAAACTTTCTGAAGCTATTCAAAATGGCTGCAAAAAAAAAACAAACAAAAAAAAACAGGACTCCAGTCTTGAAAAGAGGCCTGTTATAAAAATTTGGTTGCTTCAAAATGCAAATTCTGTGAAAAAGACAGATGAAGGAGTGAAGTGTTTAAAAAAGGTTCTTTAATAAAAAAAAACAAAAAAACAAAAAAAAACAAAACGTGTATACAATTGAGCTAAACATTGCACTGCTCCAACAAATCCAAGTCAAAAAGATAGTCCATCGAGTGGAAACACAATGACTTTCCGGTAAAGAAAATTCCTAGACGCATTGGTCAATTATTCAGATTTCAAGCTTTTTGACAAAATCCACCAGATTAATTGAATGACTCTTGTACACACGTGCACGCGCACAGACACACACACAGTACAGTACACACACACACACACACACACACTTACACACATTCATATATCTATTTATATATATGAAAATTAGAATGCACACTGTTAAGTAAAAACCTAACTGGTTGTAAATTTCGCCATAAACGAACGTGCTCACAATGTAAAAAGCTCTTCAAAGCACAAAAAGACCAACGTGAAAAATATGATATACTGAAAAATAAAAATTTAAGGGAGAAAAAGATCAATGACTAACAAGTTTGTATTTCACAGTTCTTATATATATATATATATATATATATAGTGGAGGTGCCCGTGGTGTAATGCTTATCGTCGTATGAAATGGACACGAGTTCAAATCTTAGACGAGACTGATTGCATTTCACATACCACTAATACCCTTGGGAAAGGTATGAATCCAATTATTCTCCTTCCAGCTCTGGGTAAATAGTTGAGCAGATTTGGTTCTTCAGCCTTGGTGTGGCAACTAATCTTGGGGAGAGAAAACCTTGAATTCAAACCTTCTAAACTCCGCTTAAAAATTGACCTTGTGTCATATCCTTCCCGAGTAGGGGGTTTGGTAAATATATTTTAAAGTTCTGAATTTCTGAGACGAAGATTTTTATCATGAAGTGTTTTCGAATTATTGTCTTCATCTTTATTGTTATTATCATTTCCACTGAGTTTCGGCCGATATGTCCTCCGGCCTTCTTCAGGTGATTATCGAACTCAGGAACCTACACGGAATTTCGAACTACGTTCGGAGGTCGCCTGTTTGATTCCGTTAGCCATAACCAGGTACAAGTGTTAAGTATTCCTGCACTGTTACTCGCCTGCAGACAGGATTGAATCTGAAACTTCAAGAAGATTGTCTCCTTAAAAGCTTAGGGAACCAACGCCTATAACCGTTACGCTATGTGTTCTGCAGGACAGTTTAGAGTGAAATTTTGGGACTTATAAACTTAATATTCTTACTTGACTGGAATTACAACAGTTGTGTATGATTTTTTCACCTATACTCATATTCAGAGTTTTTATTATTTTAGCTTTTCAATTATCGGTTCCCATATTGTATTCATCTCTATACTTGGTCTACTCTGCAGGTCATTGTAGCCCAACATATGTGCCGATTCCTTAAGGCGTCTAATCCTCCAATGTTCAGCTCTATCAATTATTTCAACTTCATCCCATAAGTGGCTTAGATACGCAGATGACACATTCATTCTCTTGCCTCATCAGGAAGATGTTCAGACATTACTTGATCACATGAACTCAATCCGACAATCTATACAGTTCACCATGGAGAAAGATCCAGATAACAAATCACCCTTCCTCGATGCATTAATAACACGCATAGAGCAAGGATTCAGGTTATCTGTGTAAACCCACCTTCACCGGACGGTATCTCAATTTTAACTCCCATCATCCATATACGGTAAAGAAAGGAATAGTCCGTTACTTACAACATCGAGCAAAAACCATTAGTAGCGATTCTGATGCATTTCAAAAAATGATTAGTTTGAGACACCATCTCCCTCACAACATCTACCCAGAGCGCATAACGTCGGCCCCAAGAAATCTGGATAGGAGGATAGAGGACAATAGTCTAAAACTCACCACAGTATGTCTGCCCAATGCCAAAGGATTAGCCGAAAAGATATGTAATCCATATGACATCAGGACAGTATTCACAAGTTGTTCAACTCTCCGGAGATATCTCTTCCGGGTCAAGCCATCGACGGAATTCAACATGATCAAGAACTGTGTGTACTCCATCCCTTGCAGTTGTGGCAAAATATGCAAAGGCGAGACAGGTCGCCCACTAAAAGTAAGGCTCGAAGAACATCGGAAGGCAGTAGTACGAGGTGAGATCGAAAAGTTGGGTATGGCGGATTATATGGAGGTCGTCGCAGTGAGCACGGAAGCCTATGGCATGAACCCAGGTGGAGGAGACCGTGGGTGCAGTTGCAAATATTCGAACTATACCTTCGAAGACCGAAGTGGAGAAGGGCTCCGGGCCAACAGCGTTTGAGCTTGGGTCAGTTGGTCCTAAAACGCTGGGGATACAATTATATCAATCTAAGTCTCACTAACGCAGCAAAATAACATTGACAAGTGTCTTGATCATTCCATTAATATTTTCTGTGGTCAAACCACGCTGCTGAGTTTATATCAACGAAAGATTACGACATACCTAAAATCAAACCGCAAACCCAGTTGCCTAAAATCGATATTTTAAACACTGCGTCTTTTTTCAACAAAACGGTTGTCACAGCTTCTTGTCCGTGTTTGTTAAATATCTGAACATTAACTTTTAGGCTGATTACAAATCGACAAAATTTAGTTTTTTTCAAGATTACTGTGAGCTTGTGTTTTTTCCTGAACTTTTGTTTTTGTGTTAATTTATTTTGTTTTTGTATTTTTTAAACTGTTACATTAGTTTTTCTTCAGAAAGAAATTCTCTTTCTCCTTATTTTTTCTGACATTTTTCTTGTCACAGAATCCAAATTTCTTTTAACAATTTACATGTTTTTCGTTCTAGCTAACTCGTTTCTAGCTGCGCTCATTGAATTCCATTTCCATCATTTTTTTTTCTTTTTCTATCTTCTTCTTTTCAGCCACTTTTTTCTTTTTCTTTTTGATTTATATTCTTGTTTCTAAGTTTGTTTTTTCTTCAGCTAACCATTCTTAATTTTCTTACTCTTTTCGTATCTCGTATCGTCAACAGGTAACTGAAAATTCTAGTTGCTCTTTTTGTTGTTGTTGTTGTTGTTCTTCTTCTTCTTCTTCAAGACCATATTTTTTAACGCCAGTCTACTCCCGATCCCCACTCTTGATCTTCACACCTCCTCCACGTTTCTCCTTCTTCTTCTATGACATCCCTTTTCTTTTGCCAGTTTTTTTTTTACTTCGACTCCCCATTTCTTCTTCTTCTTCTTCTTCTTCTTCTTCTTCTTCTTCTTCTTCTTCTTCTTCTTCTTCTTCTTCTTCTTCTTCTTCTTCAAGACCATATTTTTCACCGGCACTCTACTTCCGATCCCCACTGCCAATCTCCGCTCTTCTTCTTCTTCTTCTTCTTCTTCTTCTTCTTCTTCTTCTTCTTCTTCTTCTTCTTCTTCTTCTTCTTCTAGGGCATCACCTTACTTTTACCTGCCTTTTTTATTCTCTCTACTCTCCTCTTTCCCCACTTCAGACTCCTTCTTTATTCTCTCCTAGCACACCTACTTCTAGTGCATCATCTTTCTTCTCAAATATATTTACCCACTCCTGTACACTTCTTCTTCTTCTTCTTCTTCTTCTTCTTCTTCTTCTTCTTCTTCTTCTTCTTCTTCTTCTTCTTCTTCTTCTTCTTCTTCTTCAGCCCAATATTTTCATTATCAGTATCATCATTTTCTTCCCGTCTTTCATGACCACCTACCCCTTATTCTTTCACACTTCCTTTCAATCCACTACCATAACCGCCACTACCTCCACCATCTTTCCACCAGAACCATCACCCCAACCATCACTACATCTTTATAACAACACCATCACAACATATCTTCTTTGGCCTCACCATCTTCATATTGACATCTTTCACTTTTCTCCGGCTTCATCACAATCATTATATTTTATCACTCATTCATCGCCATCCCTCCTCTCCTTCTTTGCTCCTCCACCACCCCAGATTATTATTCTTAAATCCTCCACATCCCGTCAAAATCCAGCTTTTCTTGATTCTTACCTAACTTAAACGAGCCGATACTTCGTTCCCTCTTTTTGTATCAACATTATTTTTTTTTTTTCATCTAAGATACCCCAAGATTCTCTTTCATTCCCTGCCTCGATTTAGTCTATACGAATTTTTTTTTCTATCGTCTCTCATTTTATCATCTTTCTTTTTTCTCATACTTTCTATTCTCTTCCTTTTTTTTTCTATCGCTTTTTATCATCTTTCTTTTTTCTCATACTTTCTATTCTCTTCCTTCATATCATATTCTCCATCCCAACCCGAATCTTTTTTTCTCTTTCGTTACCGTATTTTCAATCTACAACAAATTTCTACTCTCACTTCTTACATGACAATCCACTCACTCTTTGCCAGTTCTTATCTTTCGCCAGCTCTCTTACACCCTCTGTCTTACGCCTTATTTCTTTCTCTTTCTTACTCGCAGCTTATCTGGCGTTCGTTTATCACGCCTCAACGCGTAAAAAGCTTCGAGAACGATATTTCTCTACTTCCTCTATCTTTTTTTTTTTTTACTACCCTTTCTTCTCCTCCTCCTACCCTCCCCTAAATGTATAGATTTTTTCTTCATGTCTATCCCCCTCTGTCTGATCAGTCTCTAATATTTCCGATTCTACCCTGCTCCTTCCTCCCTCTTATCAACCACATTGTCCAATTACAGCGTCCTGTCACCTTCCTCCCACTATCACCTATCACTCTTTTCGCTTTTTGCTTTCAAATCTCTCACCGCCACCCACAATAATGGCGAGAGGCGTTTTCATCAACAAATGGATCGGCAGTTTTTAATCACACAAACAGCCTTTCAACAAAATGCATTTTGTTGTGTTTTACATTTGTCATTCGTGTTTTCTGCTTGCTTCAGGTTTTTTCCTGTTACCCTAAGTTTTTTGAGTGAATGTGGGTGTGGATCTGTGATGGTGATGTCGAATATTTTCTTTGTGACTTTGTTCTTCTTTCTTTGGTACTTTTTTTTTTGTTTTCGTTTTAAATTTCTACCGAGTTATGTAGACTGACATGTTTGGGACATTTGCTTACTTTTGGAGGTTTAAGTGGTTGTTTAGTCGTGTTTTTCTTAAGGATGTACTTCTTTTTACTAGGTCTTGTTTATTATTATTATTTTCTTTCTGTCTTTCTTTCTTTCTTCTTTCTTGTGTGCTATAGTCTGTTCTATCGATCTCCCTCTCTTTTATCTTCTTTTTATTTTATTACTATCATTCTATTTCTTTCTTCCTTATTTCTTTCATTCTTTTGCTGCAGTCTTTCTATCGATCTCCCTTTCTTTATATTCTTTTTATTTTATTACTATAATTGTAATTTGTGAATTCTAGTTTTCTTTCTTTCTTTCTTTCTTTCTTCTTTCTTTCTTTCTTTCTTTCTTTCTTTAGATCTCCCCTTTCTTTATCATTTCAGTTTTATTACAATCATTATATTTCTTTCTTTCTTCTTCTTTCTTTCTTTCTCTTTCTTTCTTTCTTTCTTTCTTCTTTCTTTCGTTATCGTCTTTCTAAAGATCTCCGTTCTTATCCTCTTATTTTTATTACAATTATTATATTCATTTTTTTTCTTTCTTTCTTTTGGTTTAGGCTTTCTGTCAATCTATATATTCCTTTTATTTTTATTTCCCAGGTCCTTGCCTCTCTATATCCCTTTCTTTCTTTACCATCTTTTTCCTTCTATTTTCCAATTCTTATACCTTTATCTTACTTCTTCCTTCCTCCTTTTTATTGCCTTCCATCCTATTTTCTGGCAACCATGTGGTGTTGTGTGCAGAATCTGCAAGGGTGAAACCTCCATCAACACGAGTTTCCTGGGTAGGACACTGAACAATCTGATGGTGTAGCTCCAGTCCTGGAGCTTTGTGAAATGTGGAGTACCCTTCATTGCCCTTGATCTTAGGTATTCAAGTTGTATCAATTCCCAAAATCCACCGCCGATGATGCCTAGACGTTCGAAAGTAAAGTCTGCAACCATTAATTACGTGAAATTATTTGACAGTTCAGGCAGATATTATAACATACTACGGTTACTTGAAGAATAAAACAAAAATATGAAGATACAAGATATCTTACTATATGATCAAATGTCTCAACGAAGAAATGCTGCTCAAACACACACACACACACACACACACACACACTCACACACACACACACACACACACACACACTTATAATAATATATTATATATACTGGGTTTACTACGCAATATATATTATATATATATATACGTATTGTGTGTGGTTGATGTGTAAATACGTAACGCAGTTTGTACCTAGAAACTTCAATAATATTTGCATATTTTCAACTAACACGAAGTATCACTGATTAAAACATATTACATGACACCTTAGCAAGAAAACTCAGAACAAACATCTTGATCACACACACACACACACACGTACACACTTTCCCATCGGCTGGGGTTGTAATAATATACGACTATATCACTGCTGATGTGTAACCCCACTCAAAGAATTTACTGGATAATAATCTAACAATCTGATTGTGAGGTTCCACTAATGCTGTGAATTTCGGGGAAGGCAAAATACTCCTTCATTGCCATTGCTCCCAGATCAATTCTAGCCCAGAGTGTGTAGCACCTGATAGGTCCTATCTATGGGTCAAATCGAACTAAGCCGCGATTCCTTGAGGTACCGTTTTTCGAATTTAAACTGCGTATTTATGTTCAACTGAATCGTTTAATATAGAACTGTTTTGACATTCAAATTGCGTACTTATGCTAAACTCAATTGTTCTAAATAGATCTCTTTTGACATCGAAAGTGCGTACTTATGCTAAACTGAATTATCCGAAATAAAACTGTTTTTACATTTAACACTGTGCATCACCCAGTCGGCTGGGGCCGTATAATACACTGACTGTATCTCTGCAGAAGAGCAAGATCCCCCAGCGAGTGTCCTAGATATGACTCTAAACAATCGCTGGTGAGACTCCAGTGATGCTGGAGCTTTGGGAAATGCAGAGCACCCCTTCGTTGCCATCGCTCCTAGGTCCACTCTGGTTTGGAGTGGTAGCACCTGACAGGGTCCTATCTATGGGTTGAATAAAACTAAACTGCATACTTAAGCTAAATTGATTTGTTTGAATTATAACTGTTTGAATAAACTGAATGGTTTGAACAATAAATATTTTTGACAATTAAATTGCTAAACTGAATTGTTTGAAATAGAACTGATTATTTATATAAAAATGGATTTGGCGTTAAATAACCTACAAAGGTTGATATACCATAAAACCCAACCGACCAACCAATCAACCGAAACAACAACCCCCCATATATATATATATTTTTTTTTTTTTTACGGTGACGTTTGGGTAGGAAGTGGTGTGCAGTGCTAACCATGCAATTATTAAAAAGGTTTATTATCAAACGTAAAACGAAAAGCATTTCCGATGAACATCAACTAAACCCTAGCATAATTTACCAGAAGACCAGGCTCAGTTGAGGGGAACCTAGCAAATGTCGAACTTAGTAACAATGGTTTGTGGCTTATATCATTAACCATTACTTCTCGGAAGACATCTAATTTTGGTTTCTTTATAGCTTTTTAACTTTAATTTGAGAATTACGTAAATGTTTAGTATTTTTATGCTGGTGAGATATGTTACTTCTATGCCTTTCTAAGTTTGTACATTGAAAGATGCGCCATGATAACTATTCAGCGTTCCATGGGCGCTGCTACTTGCTCCATTTAATAAATAAATTTAAAAGGTAACAAACATTCTGCCTTTTGTTAAAGTGGTTTCACGTTCGTTGTTCTAATGAGTAGAGTGTTCTCCAATAGTCCAGCAGACCGTAGCTCTGTCCCAGGTCGAGTCATACCAAAGGCTTAAAAATGGTACTTGATCCTGCCTTGTTTAGCATTCAGCATTATGAGGTAGGTATCAAGGGTATAGTGGAGCAATCCAGGGAATGGAGTTGCTCCCTCACGTACATCTCGGTGCAGTAGTAGCTATTGAAAAGGGAGCCTTTGGGTCATCCTCGACTAATATCACCAACTTTACTTTTTATTGATGAGCATTACATATGTATATATATAAACATATCTATATCTATATTATCTATCAATGACATATATATATATATATATATATATATATATATATATATATATATATATGTATAACGGTATGATTGATTTAAATTTATATATGTATATATTATAAGTCATCTCCTCATATATATATATATATATATATATATATATATATATATATGTAATCCACTGAATCTAATAACAAAAAATGAAAAATAGAAAAAATAAATAAAAGCAATTACAGCAAATTGTGCCGTTCAAATCGACTTAAAGGCTGACAAAATCTCAGCAAACCCATTGCTCGACTTGTACGAGCAGGCAAAAATCCAAATCTTTACCATAGATTGGTCAAGCAGTGGAAGAGTACTCCTTAACAATCGATATCCACTATCAACTCCAGCGGAATGCTGCAAATATTTCCAACTTAAACTCTTGTTCGGTGAAATTATTTAATGAATTATCACAGACATTAATATAAGATAATAAAATTATAATAGAAATTAAGTACTATATTAACGTTATATACCCGGTCGACTTATACGCTGCAATCTTAAGGTTGACTAGTATACCCGGTCTACTTATAGGCTGCAATCTGGAGGTTGACAAGTATATCCGGTCGACTTATACGCTGCACTCGGCTGAGGCTGCACTATACACAGACTGCATCTCTGCAGAGGGGTAAAACTCCCCCAACGAGTGTCCTGGATATGAAACTAAACAACCCACCCAGCCAGCTAGGGCTGCAGAATGCACCAACTGCATCCCCATAGAGGGGTAAGACTTACCCAATGTGTATCCTAAATACGACACTAAACAATCTGATGGTGAGGAACAAGTGATGCTGGATCTTTGGAGAATGCAAAGTACCCCTTCTTTGCCATTGCTTTCAGGTCCAGTCTGGCCCGGTGTGGTAGCATGCTAAACTGAATTGTTTGAAATAAGACTGTTTCTATGCCCATTCGGCTGGGGCTGCAGAATACACCGACTGCATCCTTGTAAAGGGGTAAGACTTACCAAATGAGTGTCTTAGGTATGACATAAAACAATATGATGTTTAGGCTCCATTAATTCGAGAGCTTTGTGGAATGCAGAGTCCTCTTTCATTGCCATCGTTCCCAGGTCCACTCTACCCGGAGTGATAGTACCTATCTATGGTGCGAATAGAAATAATACTGAATTGTTTGAAAAAGAAATGTTTTCGACGTTTAAACTGCGTATTTGTGCTAAACTAAATTGTTTGAAATAGAACTGTTTTTACATTTGACTGTGTAAACAAAACCTATACTCACCTTAAGCTGAACTGTTACAAATAGCACTGTATTGACGTTAAAACTGCGCATTTATGCTAAACTGAATTGTTTAATATAGAACTGTTTTTACATTTAAGAATGAGTAAGCAATAATCTGTTTTTATGCTAAACTGAATTATTGTCATTTAAACTGTGTACTTATGCTAAACTGAATTGTTTGAAACAGAACTGCTTTTACATTCAAATGTGTGTAAACAAAAAAAAACTGTACTTAAGCTAAACTCTTAATTCGGCGTTAAATGACCCGGAAAGTGTTGATTCACCGTATAACGAAACAACCAATGAATCATCGGGTAGCTGTACGGCGATAGTTGTTAGGTCAAACGAACCTTGTCAACGAATGACGTAACAACCCCCCACAAAAATGAGCCTTAGAAAAGATATCTAAACTAAAGATACAAGGATTTTATTATTTTAAGTGGAATATTATACAAGCAAAGAGATATAATTAGACAATGAATTTAAAAATTTTGTTACGAAAGATTAAATTGCATACGTATATACAAGATATACACTTATTTTTTGGTTGGAATATATTCATATTTTTGCTAAAAGAGTTTAAATGCTGTAGAGTTTGCTAATAAAATGGTACTTGATGTCTCCTTGCTTAACACTCAGCATTATAAGGTACGGATCAAGGGTAAAGTAGAGCAATCCAGGGAAGGAGTAGCGCCCCTCCCCTACACCTTGGTGTAGTAGCTATCGAAAAGGGAGCCTTCGGGTTACCCTCGACTATGGTCGCCAACTTTACTTACTTTAGTATCCAGTAGCACCCTATAAAACAGCTGTCTTGCGGCTACTTACTTCCCATCTCACAAACCATCACATAAAGAAAAGCTAGAAATGTTGAGCTCTACTGAACAAGTAAAGTCGGATACACAAAAAACGTTCCCCGATCGACTGCTACACAGTATTAGCCGACGGGCAAAAACTTACAACCCTGTGCAGACACTAGTAGCCATCAAGAGGACTTGTCAAAAATGATGGCCGAAAAGGTCGGATGATAAAAGAAACGCAAATGAATCGGTACGCTTTGAGGATGATGAACATGATGATAATGATAAAATACCAGTATATCTATTTTGGCGCAAAGCTTTGTCTCCCTACGTTTAGATAGCGTCCATGAAGAGCCTCCATACACCAGAATCGATACAACCACTGCCTGGAAGAAACTGCGTTTCCTTTTATCGGTCAGGTCTGACTTCCATGTGACCGATAGTCTATCGATGGCTGTCCATGCCTTTTCTAGTCACGTGTTGCTGCGACCAATATTGAACAAGTCCTGGAGACAGCACTCCACAAAGCAGCAGCTGTACAGCCACTTACCACCCATCAAAAAACTATCCAAGTTAGATGAACCAGGCATGCGGGACACTACTGGAGAAGTAGAAACGAACTCATAAGTGGCATACTCCAGTGGACCCCTTCACATGGACAAGCAAAGGCAGGACGACCAGCTAGAACCTACGCACAACAGCTCTATGCCAATACAGGATGTAGCCTTGAAGACCTACCGGAAGCGATGGACGATAGAGAAGGGTGGCGAAAGAGGGTCAGGGAAGCTCCCGCTGGTGGTTCGATATAATGATGATGAAGGTGATAATATTTATTTGAGAAGATTAACTTATTCTGAAAATACTTGATATGGACTAAAAATGGAAGATCTGTCGAAGACACTGAAGACAAGGATACTCAAGTTAAATTCCAACGGAAGAGATGCCATTACAGCAGACAGTCAAAGAAGGTAAGAGAACCTGAAAAGTATTTCAAAGTTCTGAAAGCAAAATATAATTGGTTATAATCAGTAGCCAGGAACTTTCAGAATATGCTTGGTAATATACATTTTAATGGTGTAATAATAAAATAAGATCTTGGTTTAAAAAAATTATAATACATAAATTTTAAGTCACGCATCTCACTTGAGACTCTAAAAAAAGTTTGTTGTTATTGATTTGTTTCTCTTAACCTCGGAAGATCGCTTCATCCTTGTTGATTTGTTTCTCCCGACTGTTGTATTCCTCTTCTCAGTCATCAAGTCGTGCGAATCCACTTTGTATTATCCCCACTCTCTCTCACGCTATCATCCCACATAGGCTATCGCTTCCGGTTGGTCATCTAGATTGTATTTAGTGTCCACACAGAGTTGATGAAATAGAAGTCTTTGATAGTTGGCTAACACTGGTGTGCCTATATCTAGGAATCCATATAAGAATGTCACGTATGGGTTCGTCTCTGCTCCTAGAGTAGTGCCAACTATGTCTTACCTGTATTATATGGATGGTTTGGGAGATGGGAGGTAAGTGACCATTCAGTCGCTGTTTTCTGGTGTGCTCCTTCCGGAATGATTAACCATGTCCCCAATCGTTTAGTGTATAAATATATTTTCTGTTACAGGTTCTGGGAATAGTCTCCATGATGTAGAGGCTAAGGTGTTGGACTGCAATATGATTGTAAGTGAGTTCGAATTCTAGTCGCGCTATAACATTCTGTTTCGGACTAGGACCCTTATAATCTTCCATATTTCTTCAGCTATTCATTGAATCGTATGACTGCAGTTCTGTTTTTGGGATCGCTTTGGCATTAGAAAGGTCTATATGCCATTAAAAAAAGAAACGAAACGACCCACACAGCTTCTGATTTGTGAATATCATATTAAACAAAACAGTCGAAATAAACCAGGGTAACGTAGTAACTGATCAATCATCATCCCTACTCAGTTGTGTCTATTTTTGTCCACCCTTTGGAATAGGTTGCTTTATTTCTTCTTCTTTTTTTAATACTGCAATTATTATTTGAAGCTAGAGTAGTAGTTATATTTGGGATTATTTGGTATATTTCAAATGTCTGGTAAGTTTGGTTTCTATGTCTAAATTCGTCGAACACTTAAAGAATGAAATGGCGTTATCATTGTTAATAGGATTAAATCTATGCAACGTCAAAAAAAAAAAAGAAAGAAAGAAATGAAAGAAAGAAAACAGAATAAAACTGAAATAGAAAAAAAAACCAAAAAAAAACTACAACAAAAGACAAATAAACAAACACAAAAAAAGCACAGTCTCATCACAGCGAGGCGATGCAACCACTCGTTCCGACGTTTGCAGGTATTAGACATTGTTACCAAAAGACTGTAATTAAAATGATGCATTTTGAGACAGACGTTTTCTTCGGTTTTTAGTATTTTTTTTTTTCACTTATCTTTTTTTTTTTACGTTCTTTTGCTTTTACTTTCGTTTTACTTAATAATTCTTCCAGTCTTGTGGCTCATTGTGTTTGTTTAGGAAAATTAGGATTTTATTTCTCGAGCCAAACCGCCTTTTACGGGTGAGTATATGCAAATGTATTTATTGATGATGATTGTATGAATGGTATGTGTACACAAGCAAGTGTATCCCGTTTTCTGATAATATATAATTTTAGGTGAGTGTGAAGGAGTATATAGGTTTGTTTGTACGAACTCATGATGGTCTTGCAAATGGCTAATTGCATCCAAGACATATAATTATGTCTATCCTATCTCCGGCTTCCTTGGCCTGTAAACAAATACGCGGGCACACATTCTAGCACAAACACAATCACACACACACACACACACTCATATATATATATATATATGTATATGTACACATATATATATGCAGACATCTACCATATATATATATATATATATATACATATACATATATATATATATATATATATATATATATATATATATATATATATATATATATATATATATATATATATATATATATATATATATATATATATATATATATATAAGGTAATGCATATACTACGCGTAAGCTTTGAAGCGCAATGACATACCTACCATATATATATACATATGATATATATATATATATATATATATATATAAGTTGGCTTACCGCTATCAAGGGTAACTCGAAGGTTCCCTTTTCAATCACTACTCCACCGAGCTGTAGGGGAGGGTTCCACTTCGTTTCCTGGATTGCCCCGATTTAACCTTGATCAGTCACTTATAATGAATAATGATCAGTGTTAGGCAAGGAGGCATCAAGCACCATTTCTTTCAGTCTTTCGTATAACTCGACCAGGGATTGAAGCTGGTCTACCTGACCAATGATGAACACTCTAACCATTATGGTAATATATATATATATATATATATATATATATATATATATATATATAGGGAAAGGAGTAGCGCCCTCCCCTACACATTGGTGTAGTAAGCTATCGAAAAGGGAGCCTTCGGGCACCCTCGACTATGGTCGCCTACTTTTATATATATATATATATAAGCAAATACATATACGCATGAGCATAAAAGTGCCCTCATATATCTACCACATTACATATATATGTATATGTGTGTGTGTATGTGTATTCTACCACAATATATATATATATATATATATATACGTATTACACATGTCTGACTTTTGCATCAACTAGGATACAATCATCAGGTGAAACTTAATTTAATGAATCTGTCCTAGTTGATAAATAAAAATGTCAAATATGAGAGTATCATAAAAAGAGATAAAATCTTAATTTCTTTTACGTTTTATGGTGCTCTGCAGGCCAACAAGTGAGTACTTTTTAGATTTAACATACATTTTCAAATAATCTTTCAGTTCCTATCTCTACACCATGTACATATTAGTTGAATGTAAACCAGTGATGTAACATGCATTTTAAAACTTAAAAAAAAAACTTTCAAAAGTATCAAATACTACGGTCGTCACAAGTATTTCGGCACATCTATCAGTTTAACGTTATAAATATCGCCACCTATGTGCAAGAATACTCCAATATACTTGTAATCAAAGAATATTTTTGGGTTCATCATGCACACGCGCACACACACACACTCACACACACACACACACACACACACATATATATATATATATATATATATATATATATATATATATATATATATACGTGTGTTTCATGTTTTATGAATAGACACATTTATTCAAACCTTGATCTAAATAGGCTCTCTCACCAATATTGAGCTCTATTTTCATATAAACATTTATATAAAGATGCTATTTGAGAAATAATATTTCCATACGATCGACAAGGTGTCATTAACAGTCCACGTCTTCTCCGCTCCAGAGATTGTTGATCATATGGAAATCTGATCTCTCTGATAAAATAAAACTGGACTACTGTACGGTTGCATCACCTGGACTTCAAAAGAACCTTTTTGGGGAAAAAGACAAATAGAAACTACACAAGAATACCAAGTACTGCTATGAACAAATCCCGGAAGCATCATCCCACAAAAGAGCAGCTGTACGATCTCTTACCACGTGTCTCACAAATTGTCCAAGTACGAAAAGCAAGACATGCTGGACAATGCTGGTAAATTTAAGATGAAGTCGTCATCCCTTATGGACTCCCACACATGGACACACCACTGTTAACTGAACAGCAAAGATTGGCTTACATATGCTCTATACTGATACCGGCCGCAGTCTAGAGGTCTTGCCCGTAGCAATGAACGATACGGACGGATATATATATACATATATATATATATAGAGAGAGAGAGAGAAAGAGAGAGAGAGAGAATACTATCAGCGCGACTTGATAATGATTATTATGATCTAGGTTTGAATAGCGACGAGTCAGCGTTGGTTTGTAACTGAGTTTCCTGCTTATATGGTTATCAAACTTAGTGCATATGATCCATTATCGATATTGATTACTCTTTCTTTATAAATACGACAAACTACTATATTTTTAAACCTAGTGGGTAGAGTATTCGCCAATGGTCCGGGAGACCTGGGTTCAATCCCAGCTTGCGTCATACCAAAGACTTTTAAAAGGGTAGTTGATACCTCCTTGCTTAACACTCAGCAATATAAGGTACGTATCAAAAGTAAAGTGGAGCAATCCAGGGAAAGGAGTAGATCTCCACCCTACACCTTGGTGTAGTAGCTATTGAAAAGGGAGCCTTCTGGCCGCCCTCGACTACGGACGTCAACTTTACTTATATATATATATATATATATATATAGAGAGAGAGAGAGAGAGAGAGAGAAAGAGAAAGAGAGAGATGGTTTGGTTTCTTTTTTGAATGGAATATCAACCTTTGTAGGTTATTTAATGCCAAAGCCCTTCTCCTAGAAGGACAGTAGTAGTACTATTTCCCCCATAGCTTTAAAAATAAGGAGATTCATACCTTACACAAGGGTATTGGTCCGACAGTGAACGTTATAGCGTGACTGGAGTTTGAAATCGCTTACTACGATTCCGTAGTCCATCGCTTTAACCATTACACCACAAGAACACCCCCAGAGAGAGAGAGAGAGAGAGAGAGAAAGAGAGAGAGAGAACGTGTGATGAGTAAATTGTCACTATCTTAAATTATGAATTTTATACATTGTTTAGTTTGTTTTAGATTTTGTCATCTGTGCAGCAAACTAGTGTTAACTGGGAACTTTCTATGAAGAAAGCACCACCATGACGTCACTCACTCTCCCAGAAATTTAGAAACGGCATGCTGCACTGCTTATCATTCACACGGAAGCCCCGTACGAAGATTTCACAGTATTTAGGTGTCAGTCTGAGGACAGTACAGAGGATTCGAAAAGAGCTGGATGAGTTCAATTGAGATAACAAAGTTACGGCAGCACAGAAACCTCACTCTGATCGATCAGATAAGAAAAGAACTTAAGAATTTGTTGGTGATATCCAGGCCGTGATTAACAGCAGTCCCCGCAAGTCAATTAAGTTCGTTGCCAGGAACATGGGAGTGTCCGTTATCTTTTTATCAGGAAGATGTTGCATGATTGCTGGCCATGAAGTACAAGAGGAAACACGGTTTTGCTAAGTTTTTCAACAAATTCAAGCATCCCATGGCCAGAAACAGGAGTGTTTAATTTTTTTTATCAAGCTTTTTTGAATAAATTTTCAATTAAAATCTCAGAATGCTTGTTATGATAGAAATTTGAGCAATTATTAAGCATTCGTTCAATAGAAATTACACACACACACACACACACACACACACACACACACATATATATATATATATATATATATATATATAGGAATGGCTTAGTTACGGGGAAATGTTAAGAGTGAAATCATTATAACTTATATGACGAAACACAAACACAGGGAAAGGTTTACATTGTCCTTCAAGACAGTCGGTCATAGATAAAAAATTAAATATATATATATATATATATATATATATATATTTAATTTTATATTTTATATTTTTATATATATACATTAAAAAATTATATATATGTGTGTGTGTGTGTGTGTGAGAGAGAGATAGAGAGAGAGAGAGAGAGAGAGAGAGAGAGAGAGAAAGAGAGTGTGTGTGAGTGTGAAGTAGTTGAGTTAGATATGAAGATTTTTAGATATGTATCGATATAAACAGTTTGGATTTGAATCATCGCAATATTTCATTGGCTGTTTGCTTTTCTCATCAATAAACGCCATCATTATAGATGAGTATCAGTAGTTTTCAAACCGGGCCATTAGCTTAAAGAGGAGTGTGTTAGTCAATGGTCCGGGAGACCAGGGTTCAATCCCAGGTCGAGTCATACCAAAGACTCAAAAAATGGCACTACATGCAGCCTTGCTTAACACTCAGCATTATAAGGTACGCGTCAAGGGTAAAGTAGAACAATCCAGGGAAAGGAGTAGCGTCCTTCCCTACACCTCGGTGTAGGAGCTATTGAAAAGGGAGCCTTCGGGTCACCCCCGACTAAAGTCGCCAACTTTACTTACTTTTGTCGGTTGTTTCCTGCCAGCACTTTATGATCCGAGACGTTGACCTATGAGATTCTTCGGACCAACGTCAGGTGAAGCGTTCCGTTGACCCAACTTTGGATTCGTCCGTTTTACTTCACATCCACTAGGCTGCATTCCATGGCTTCAATTTTCATATACTTGTGTGGCTCGTAAAATATCCCCCCCCCTCAGAGACAAGCTACGGCAAGATATCTGAGTGGTTATGAAGAATGAAATTCCCCTCTTCCTTTTTTTCTTAAGTTTTAACTTAGTTAAAGTTCAACTATCCTATTTTAACTTTTGTCAACTGGAGATATCTTAGTCTATGATTACGTTACGACAAAATACTTCAGGAATAATTCATATTCTGATGCGATTGAAATATTTTTATCAGGGTAGAATTTTTTTCTCGGCATTTTCAGAATTTTTAGTATCTTTTTATTCTCTTTCTTCAAAGCGAGCCTCGTGAATGTTTGTTTGAGTGTAATGGCATATAGACCTTTGCAGGTTATTTAATGTGATTCCATTTTTATATAAATGAACAGTTCTATTTCAAAAAATTCAGTTTAGCATCAGAACAGTGTTCAGGTGTCGAAAAAAAATTCTGTTTCAAGCTATTTCGTTTAGTCAAACAGTTCTATTTCAAACATATCAGGTTAGTATAAGTATAGTTTTTGCTTACACAGAATTAAATGTCAAAACTGTTCGATTTCAAACAATTCATTTTAGCGTAAGTACAGTTTCAATGTCAGAAACAGTTCTATTTCAAACAATTCAGTTTAGCATACAAAAGCAGTTTTATTTCGGACAATTCAGTACGCAGTTTAGTTCAATTTTAGACTTGGATAGAACCCTATCAAGTGGTACCATTTCCAGCCAGAGAAGACCTGGGAGCGATGTCACTGAAGGGGTACTCCGCATTCCTCAAAAATCCAGAATCACTGGAGCCTCACCATCAGATTGTTTAGCATCATCCAGGACACTCGTTTTTGGGGAAGGGTCTTATCCCTATGCAGAAAAGCAGTTGGTGTATTCTGCAGCCCCCACCTAGCCAGGCGACAGGCGAAAGAGAATAATAATGTAGCTAACATGTTGGTAAGCAAGAAACTATTTATTCACCTTCCAATATTCACAGAGAATAAGGGATTCAAAAGTTTGTGTGAGTGGAAGATTACTTCATGCATTTGTGGGTTGGGACCAGCTGTCCGAGTTTACAGCATCGGTAGTCAAGCACAATATAGACATGATATGCGCGCAAGAACATAGATATTACCATATTGAACTAGAATTAAAATACAAGGCTAACGGAGAGGGTTGGATATTTGTCTTGGCATCAACACAAACTAACTTAGTCAATGCCGCAATAGGATGTCTAGGAATGCTTGATTATTATTATTATTATTGTATGAATATATTTACTATTTTTTAATGTACGCTACGAAAGACAAGAGGAAAAACCGTACCACAAAGCCTTTGAAAACAACCCAAACATCCCCTCCAACTGAACATACTTTGGTTTTCCTTAGACGAGAAAAATGTCTTTCAGGATCATACGGAGAACTTAAAAAACAATCGCTGACTTGCTCTAGTCCAACAAAATATGCCGATACTGATGAAAACCAAACACTCAGTCCACAATATGGCGTTTGTGGTGGTTACTAGTGATGGTAACGTTATGCGGCCATTCATCAACTTACATGGACTCACGCTCCGCAGGGAAGTTAACATCAAGTCCCTAGCGAAGGTAGTATTGATCTGGATCGAAAGAGTGGCTGCTGGAAGACCCTACCTCAGGCAAAAGGATTCTGCATTATGCCACTCAAGCAGGTGAACCAAGTCTAGGCTGTTATAAAATTTTTGCAACCACATCACTTTGAACGTCTGTCTGCTTATCTCCCAAGATTATAATCCCCTTGAGAATTATGTGTGGGGAGCGGTTGATCAAGAGACCAACAGAAATCTGTACAGTCGTAAACATGAACTGAAGGCAAGGATAACGGTAGCATTTACCAATATAAGTAAGGAGGCCATTGGAAACGCTAGCAGGGGATTCCAAAGTCGACTGGAGACTGTGGCAATTTCTTTAGAAAAAATAGCCAATGCTATTTCAACATATTTTCATGTAAATATAACGGTCCCTTTCAGACAAATACCTTATGAAAGTTATGAACCCCCATATCGTACCGGCAATAGGCTAAATCGCACCACTTCTACAAGAATGTTTGGCATAAAATAACCCATGAAGGTTGATACACCATTGCATTAAAGAAACCAATGCAAATGCATATATATATATATATATATATATGTGTGTGTGTGTGTGTGTGTGTGTGTGTGTGTGTGTGTGTGTGTTTCAGCGAAGAGAAAAGCTTTCCTTGAAATATTGCAAATTCACATAGGTATTTTGGATGCTTCTATATTAATAACACTAGATCCAAGTACATTATGTATTTTTCAGCGTTTTTTCTGAGTAAGCGAAAATTCCTTTTATAGGTCATGGATTACCTACAGTTTAATATATATATATATATATATATATATATATATATATATATATACATATATATATAATGTGTGTCATTGATTGAATATTTGGTGAGTGAATGTTTTTCCTGAGACTCATTCATGAAACCTTAATTTTTTACTGTAAAATAGATACTAATTTTCAAAAAAAAATGGAAGCAAGGAATTTTCGCAGAAGATTGGAATATATATATACATATACACACACACACACACAATGTGTGTCATTGAATATTTGGTGAGTGAATGTTTTTCCTGAGACTCATTCATGAAACCTTAATTTTTTACTGTAAAATAGATACTAATTTTCAAAAAAAAATGGAAGCAAGGAATTTTCGCAGAAGATTGGAATATATATACACACACACACACACACACACACACACACACACACACACACACACACACACACACACACATATACATATATATATATATATATATATATATATATATATATATATGCATTTGTATAACAATGCCATGATGTAAACACAGCTGAAGATACAACGCATAAAATATGTGGAAAATCGTTAAAATTGTGCAATCACGTGTCTTTCGAAATCTCCACAATAAATGATATCATCAGAGATTCCTTCACATAAAAAGCTAGTGAACCTTATAAAACAACTGATACAATTCGTGCGTCGATAATAATTTTCAGTCGACTGCACCTTGTGTCTTAATCTTATTTTTAATTCTTTCTTTTTGTCTTTCAATCGCACCACGAGGAAACGGGGAAGAAGACGAAAACTGTTCTTGTTCAATTTTTTTTTTTTCGGATGAACTATTCACAGTCTATATTGGGCTATTTTGATCAGCAGTTTTACTTAATGGGTGTAACGGCTATTTGCACCCACACACACACACACGCATATATATATATATATATATATATATATATATATATATATATATATATAATATACAAATGTCTGTTGTAAACATCACTGAATTTAGAAACATTATATATATATATATATATATATATATATATATATATATATATATATAATGTTTCTAAATTCAGCGATGTTTACAACAGACATTTTTGTAATAAAATAACAGTCATTATTGAAACAGGAATGGAAAGAAAATGAATATTTAAAAAAAATGATTGTTTGTGTGATAAATCGAAGATGATAAAGTACACAAATAAGATAAATGCGTTGGGAGGAATATATAATTCGATCGATTGATTGATTGATTGATTTTTAACAATCTCTCAACCCAGCTTAGGGCTACATGATGTTTCGAGGTTACGGAATTTCGTTTATCATCCTTTTATATTGATGATTTTTTTTGTGTCGTTTTTTTCCCTCAGTTATATGATATTAAGTATTTCCATCTACTACATATAATTTTCCTGCTTTTGTAGGTTCAAGTATTCCAATTTAATATTCATAATAATCTGGTTTTATTTCAATCAATAGCGCTAATTATATGGTCTCAAGTTATTTCGATTTAATAATAGGCGTTTTCATATGTTTTTGTTGATTCAAGTATATTGTAATAATCTGGGAAGTGTATTCGAGATGTTATAGCTAACAAACTGGACTGCGACATCGTAGTAAGCGAGTTCGAACTCGATCTGTGCTATTTCGTTCGAATTCGGATAAATACCTTTGGAAACAGTATCAAGTCGGTTATTCTCCCAGCCATTGGTTAAATAGTACCACTGCGGTTTTTCTTCAAAGGTGGATTCAGCATTAAATATCACACGAATGTTAATATAAGATTAAACACAGAAACAAAAAAAAAAAAAAAAGTATGGCGATGGTATTGTGTCCATGTCTCTTAAAAGAATTCGAAGGCTAACTTCCCCTCCACATCGACACACACACACACACACACACACAGAGATTCGCCAATGGTCCGAGAGAACGGTGTTCAATCCCAGGTCGAGTCATACTAAAGACTCAAAAAATGGTATTTGATTCCTCTTTGTTTTACACTCGGCATTATGAGGTACCGATCAAGGGTAAAGTGGAGCAATCCATAGAAAGAAGTAGCACCCTCCCCAAACAGCTCGGTGGAGTAGTTATTGAAAAGGAACCATCGGGTCTCTCTCAACAATGATTGCCAACTTTACTAATATATATATATATATATATATATATATATATATAACTTTATATATATATATATATATATATATATATATATATATATATATATATATATATAAAAGAAAGAAAACCGTCACTTTACATTGTCTCTATCAACAAAGTTTTCTTTTCTTTCTTTCATATTAAATGAAGGAGCATTCCAAATATCTGAAATAAATAACATAATGTCATTCCTAAAAGCGTTGAATTTTTACAGAATCATCTAAAGGAATTTTCAACAAGACCAAATTTCTTCTACAAACTGTTTCTCTACAAGAAATGCTTCAACAAAATCTGACCCTTCCCACAAGTTGTTCCTCTCCTCAGCCAACAAAAGAACTCTTTTTACTACAAGACATTTCTCAACAAATAAACTTCCAACGAAACCAGATTCTTTCGACGAATAAATTCCAACAAAACAGATCTTTTAGTTTTCCTACTTGTGTTTTTTTAACTTGATTCGGCATTAAATTACCGCGGAGATTGATATGCCATAAAAAAGATTTTGATATTACGGATATATCTACTGAGTATGTGAGTTTTTCAATCTAGATTCTTTTATATTAATAGGCATACATTGAGCTCTTCGTTAGAATCATATAAAACTTCTCATATATTCTAATTGTGAAATATCCCTAACTCATTGTCGCTGAACATTAATATATATATGTAAATACACACACACACACACACACACACACACACATATATATATATATATATATATATATATATATATATATATATATGGGAAAAACTTGAAATCGATTCGACAGTATAAAATTCTACGGAGATGAAAACCTCAATATCTTTAGTATTCACTAATTTTATTTATTAAATCATTTCCCAACGTTAAACATTTTGTTTTTTTTTAGACCTTCAACAGCGCGTGTAAAATGAAACGAACAAAAAAATGAAAAAGTTTCAAAATATTCTATTTCAGTTGGTAGAGTTCTGTTTCAAATTTGTGTGTTGTAATTCGCACATGAAGATTTATTTAACGAAAAATCCTCATCGTATCTATCTATCTATCTATCTATCTATCTGTGTGTGTCTTTCTATCTAAGTTAATATTTATGCTACTGGTTTCATATCTCTCAATTATAAACATTCCATAACATATTCATACATCTTTAACAAAATTAACCTTCTTTCTATCTCTTCGTCTGTTTGATTTAATTATCTGCTTATCTATCTAAATTAAAATTTATAAATAAAGAAGCCAAATTATCTTACAAGAGGAATTTTGAAACTTTTCTGCAACAACTTTGTGAAATAAGGAAAAAATTGTTTGACAGTGTTATGGTTTGAAATTATGAAAGATTCAACAATTTTTCGGCGTTTTTCTTTTTTGTTTATGTAAACTAGCATCATGGAATCTTTTAAATTAAAGTTTTGATTCGTTTCTAAATTATGACCGACCAAATCGTTGCGTTAGCTTTTTTCAAGTCTCTAATGTGCTATTAATTTAGTTTTTAAGGTAGCAATCATATTCATTTACAGTTTTTATTACAATCCAGACATGGAATTTCATACACACCTGTTCTAGATTTGATGTGACTTGTAATTTTTTTATTAATCAAATTCCTAATTGTTTTTGAAAAGTTAATGACTGTTTCAATTTCAAGCTTGTTTAACATTTTTCCGATGATGTTTGTGGTAATTATTGAGTAAAATAATTCATTATGAATTGAATAACCAGAAAATCCGGCGATTACCGGAACAAAAATTCTGGACTGCTGTTTCGACTTTATTAGGTCTCATCAGCAGTGTATAATGTGATCTCCCCGCCCCTGGAGATCGAAACAGCGACCACAGATTGCACAACCGAAACTCTACCACTGAGCTAACTATTCCCATCGCAGAAAAGTGATGCCAAATTAACTAGTCATGATAAATGCGCGGCCAGTTAACCTGAATGTGTCTTGCAAGTTACATCTGTACTCTCTCAGAGGACACGGTCACCTCCAAGGCAATTACCATGATTAGTTAATTTGGCATCCCTTGCGTGTGATGTGAACTGTTGGCTCCGTGTTAGAGTTTCGGCTCTACATTTTGTGGTTGCTGCTTCGATCTCCAGCGGGGGAGATCACGGTATACACAGCTGATGAGACTTATTTAGGTCGAAACAGCTGCCTAGGGTTTTCGTATGTTATGCGCAGGTGGTCGCCAGACTTTCTAGTTATGGTAATTCAATTCACCATTTGATTCCTTTCATATCTCTCTATTTT
Source organism: Sepioteuthis lessoniana (assembly GCA_963585895.1). Taxonomy (NCBI): domain Eukaryota; kingdom Metazoa; phylum Mollusca; class Cephalopoda; order Myopsida; family Loliginidae; genus Sepioteuthis; species Sepioteuthis lessoniana. The sequence continues at coordinate 77,139,237 of OY757912.1, read as the reverse complement.
TCTGAGATGAGGTATTATTCACATTTTTCAGACTATTATCCTCATCTCTGTCACCATGTTTATCACAACGCTTCGGTCGTTGTACACCTTCTTCAAGTGGTTTGAATGTCGAACTTAACCCTTTATTTTGCTTACCGGGGTATATTGTTCTAGTTCTACGAGCCATGTTTTAATGGATGTCAGTTATCAGTTATCTCTTGTTAATTTCCCCTCTGAAAGTACTGCACTGCCTTCACCGGGTATTGAAATTACACTCTTTTGGTTATGTCACTCAAGGACACATGGTACAGTGGATAAAGGCATTGGTTAGAGCCAATGCCATACCCAAAAGAGAGTGAGTTCAATACCTGGTGAAGGCCGAGGAGAACTCTCAGGGGGGAAATTAACGGGAGATAACTGATAACTGACATCCATTAAAACATGGCTCGTGGAATAGTCTCCACCGGTAAGCGAAATAAAGGGTTAAGTTCAACATTCCAACCACCTGAAGAAGGCTGGAGCGTACAACAGCCGAAACGTTGTGACAAAAATAGCGTCAAAGATGAGGATAATAGTCCGAAAAATGTAAATAATGTATAATTCCTCTACTTAGAAAAAGAAAATGCACAAAATGATACTATTATGCAATTAATTATTTAAAAATGTAGCTTTAACTTTTAGAGAAAATTTACACTTGTAAATTTTGAGATCTTTTATTTTGGTATGTTATATAAAAGATCTTAGAGATTTGTGTTTCGAAAAGAAATTTTCGGTATATCCCTCATTTAAACATTTGGGAGTGTCAATCGTACGTGCTGTAAGGTAAAATCTTTCGATTAGTCACCACTTTATTTTGGTGTTATGATGTGAGTAAATATGTCCGTGGTAATTTTTATTAGTAGATTTGTAATAAACTTTAAATTCTAATTTATTGTTATTGAGAAGAGAAGGCGAGGTCCCCCTCATATATATTCCAACCTGAGAAAAGTAAGTGGTTTCCACCTTTTTTTCTTGTATAGACTTTTCTGTTTGTTCCTTGAACGCTTGCAGCTCTTGTATAGCCTAAGACAGGAACTGGGATCTCTAATCGTATTGAGTACTATTAAATGTTTTATTATATCAATAGACTTGTTCTGTTTCCTACCGATTATTCTGTGTTAGGTTACTCTCTTTGGGATAACCTAATGCGTTATAAGAAACTGGGTATTATCCACAAATTAACAACTTATTAGATCTTATATAAGTATTTATTAGTAAAATGTCTAAGAATGGTAAGTTGTTGAGATTTGAAATAGAACACTACAAGCTGAAAAAAGAATGATTTAACTCTTTCTCCTCTTTTGTGTTTCATTTACTAACTTACACGCCCTGATAAAAGTCTAAACACTGAAATGTTTAACACTGGCAAATAGTTCAACAAAGAAAATCATCCTTGTGTGTTTTTAGTTTAATACATCCTTTCTCTATCTCTCTCTCTCTCTTTCGCTCTCTCTCTCTCTCTCTCTATATATATATATATATATATATACGCAGTTTCTTCCAGGCAGCGGTCGTATCGATACTGCTATATGGATGCACTATTTGGACTCTAACAAAACGGCTGAAGAAGAAGCTAGACGGCAATTACACAAGAATGTTGAGAGCAAAATTGAACAATTCCTGGAGGCAACACCCCACAAGGCACCAATTTTACGGCCACCTGCCTCTCATCACGAAAATTATACAAGTTAGACGAACCAGACACGCAGGGCACTGCTGGAGAAGCAAGGACGAACTCATCAGTGATGTACTCCTATGGACCCCTGCATATGGCCAAGCAAAAGCAGGACGACCAGCTCGAACATACATGCAGCAGCTATGTGAGGATACGGGATGTAGCCCTGAAGACCTGCTAGAAGCGATGAATGATAGGAAGAAGTGGCGAGAGAGGGTCAGGGATATCCGTGCTAGCGGCATGATATGATGATGATGATATATATATTAACCACAAATGGAAATAAATCTGACGGTATGTGAATATAAACAGGTGAAAAAACAAAATAATCAGAGTATCTATTTTTAGGTGATAATATACCAATACTTTGATGTTTTGCTAAAACATTTGAAAATACTTTTCGGATGAAGAATTTTTAACATTGCCTTGAAGATGGTTTAACAAAAACTTGAATGGTTGGTATATTATCGTATATATAAAAGATACATACACCGAATGTTTTGTCTTTTCATAATTTTATTTTCACACATGCATACATACACATACGCACGCGCATCACTGCACACATACATATAGTTTGCAATATTTAGGATAGCGTAGACTGGGTAACTGTTCATTTTCTCTCATCAACATATCGGCGAGAAACTGCCTGTTGCCAATCATCGTTGTTCGTAAGCACACGCTATCCTATCTATATTGCTTATATAATTATAGATATATAAGGACAATGAAAACCTTTGCATAAGTTTTAATCATCTCTCTTCTCTCTCTCTCTCTCTCTCTCTCTCTCTCTCACACACACACACACACACACACACACACACACACACACACACACACACACACACAGACACATGCACACACACAGATAGATAGATATACATATTATCTAATAGCATTTCAACATTGTGGGTCATCTAATGTTGAATCTTATATATATATATATATATATATATATATATATATATATATATATATTATCATCCACAGTCACACTGTTTCGTTGTATCACAACTCTTCAATGTAGCTAGAGATGTAGGACGCTTAAAGCTTTGATCGAAACCCACCCAACTTTACGTTAGACTTATATATATATATATATATATATATATATATATATATATGATTAGTAAGTGAATAATTTATAGGTAAATACTTTTGTTTTTAAAGGGATTACGAGGTCAGTAAAAGCATTTGGTTAACGGGCATATGCTTTACAGATGGTGTTGATTCGTAGATGTATCATACACCCACATACACACACACCCACACACAGACACAGACACACACACCCATATATATATATATATATATATATATGTATGTATGTGTGTGTGAGTGTTTTATATTGAATTTTGCTTTTATTTGGTCCCTTTCAATATCCATACTTTCTACAATGGAGGACCTACATAGGTTTTGGGTTGATCCTTGTGAATTGGTTTTGTTTTTTTTTTCGTATGGTCTTGATTAATAATCTTTTAAGTGGTTTTGTTCTTGATATTGAGTTGTCGCTCGATTGAGATGATGGCGGTGGGGGTTGATATGTTCAGTCTTTCTGTTCAGTTGTTAGTTTATTATTATTTATTTTGGATTGGTTGGAAGCTTCGAGTCTAGCTGGAGTTGTTAGAATTTGTTTTAATTTTCCATTGTCTGCTTTGGAGATTAGTTTTGAATCTATAAATTTCCAGATTGATCTATTACTGAAATTGTTGGGCAGATCAGTGATCTATGTGATTTTCCCTTAAAGCCTCTTTTTTTTTTAGTTAGAACTTTGGAGTTTCTCTTGATATTTTCAAGTCATCACGTGGGTGTTTGTTGTGGGTTCTTTTTGTTTAATTTGTGTATGCGAACAAACCTCCCCAGACTTTTTTTTTGAATTAACACATAAATACTGGGTGTTGTACTCTCTGGGATTGTGAAATCAGCTTGCTCTTAAAGTTTAAATTTAGAAAGTTCACTCTAATATAGAAGGCATTTTTTAAATTCTCACCAGAAAATGTCAGCAGCGATTGCTTTAAATAAAAAAACGTTCATCAGGATTGTGTACTGATCTGCCAAATCTCAACATTAAGATCCCATTGAAAACTTGGCCATCCATTCAAGATGTTCAAAGAAGGCAACATATCCATGCACATAAAGCAGAGATGAAGCTATATTTACGGGGATGGTCATAAAATTATTTCCATCATTTTAGATAGCAAGCTATATTCAAATCTATCTATCTATCTATCTATCTATCTATCTATCTATCTATCTATCTATCTATCTATGTCATTCTGGTCATATCCATCACATTATCTCTCTCTCCCTCTCTCTCTTTCTATCTATCTCAGTCTGAGTACATCTATCTATCTATCTATCTATCTATCTATCTATCTATTTCAGTCTGCTCATGGTCATCTCTGTCTCTGCCTCTGTCTCTGTCTCTGCCGGTCTCGGTCTCGGTCTCTCTCTCTCTCTCTCTCTCTCTCTCTCTCTCTATCTATCTATCAATCTTAGTCTGACAATTTCTATGAGAGTTTGCGTGTATCCTTCTCGGTATATTTCTCTCTCTCCCCCACTCCTCTCTATCTCTCTTTGTATCTATCCAAATCTGAGCACATCTATCTATCTATCTATCTATCTATCTATCTATCTATGTCAGTCTGCTTGTTTCAATCCCAAGATTTCTCTCTTTCTTTCTCTTTCTCACTCAATCCCTATCTATCTATCTATCTATCTATCTATCTATCTCCTTTTTTTTCTCTCCATTTCACATTTTTACTTTTTACTGTTTCCTCTTTTCCATATTCATCTATTTATGTACCCAATACTGTTTGTTTGAGATTGGAGTCATTCTGTCAACCATAGGAACAGAAAACCTATCAAAATATAAAGTACATAAGAATCAGGATACATCCTCTTATATATATATATATATATATATATATATATATATATATATATATATATATATATATCATCATTATCATCAATTATGATATTTTTGAGAAACGGTGGTTCATACAACTTGCGTCTTTACATTAGGGAAATAAGGATAGGAAATAACTATTCACACTAAAAGGTCAGGGCTGTAAAAAGGCGGGCCACCACAGTGTTTGCCTCTCAGTCAACATTTATTTATTGGCTATTACAGTGATTTACACACCGCTTTCCCATATCCAACATCTTCGGAAGGAGTCGCCATTTGCATCCATCTCTGGAGGATGAGCCGAAAATTATTTGATTATTTTGCTCGCTTGCTTTCTTCACCCTGAACAAAAAGAAGCGAAAAATCTAATCCACAAATACCGACCCCGAGAAGTTTTTATACGGGCCGATATGACAGGGGCTTCGATTATTATTTCTTATCTACTTTTTAAAAAAGTTTTACTCGGGGAAATCTCTGACTGTTTTTCCTTAAGATCAAGAGAAATAAAAGCTCGTAAATATTGCAATATTCTTGATGATTTTATATGATTGCTGTTGTCTGAATAATTTTTTTACTAGGATTTTCATTTCTATATTTTGTTGGCTTTTTTAGGGTTTTTCTAAAGGGTCCAATATCGATAGACAACCTTCCAATTCCGCTGTGTATACTCTCTTATTCTATCTATCTACCTATCTATCTATCTATCTACATGAGGGAGCATAAGAGACCGTGTCTGTGTATACATGAGTTCTGTCTCTGTATCCATTTCTCTACATTTCCCTCTCTTTCTCTCTTCCATGCTTTCTCTATCTATTTCTCTCTCTGTCTGTCTGTCTGTCTCTCTCTCTCTCTTTCTCATTCACTCCAGTCTATCTATCTATCTATCTATCTATCTATCCTCATGTGTGAGCATATGTGCCGATGACTGTGGATAAATGATTTCTTTGTATCTCTTTCTATGCATTTTTCTCTCTTTCTCTCTCCCCTGCTTTCTCTCTCTCTCTCTCTCTCTCTCTCTCTCTCTCTCTCTCTCTCTCTCTGTTTATCCTCATGTGCGAGCATATGTGCCTCTGCGTGTGGATATTTCTCTCTTTGTATCTCTTTCATTGAATTTTCTTCTCTTTCTCTATCGACTGCTTTTCTATCTATCTATCTATCTATCTACATGTGTAAGCATAAGTGCATATGTCTGGGGATTTATGATTTCCGATTCTGTATCCTTTTTTCTGCATTTCCTTCTCTTTTTCTTTTCCCCGTTTCTCTCTCTCTCTCTCTCTCTCTCTCTCTCTCTCTCTCTCTCTCTCCCTCTCGCTATATCTATCTGTCCTCATGTGTGAGCATAAGTGCCTCTGTATGTGGATACGTCTCAGCATCTTTTTCTCTCTGCATTTTTCCTCTCTTTCTCTATCACTTGCAATTCTATCTATCTATCTATCTATCTATCTATCTATCTATCTATCTATCTATCTATCTATCTCTTGTCCATATCTATCTATCTATCTATCTATCTATCTATCTATCTATCTATCCCCCTGTATGAGAATTTGTGCCTTTGTGTGTTTGGGTTTATAATTTCTGTCTCTGTATCCCTTTTTCTGCTTTCCCCTCTCTTTCTCTCTCCTCTGATCTCTTTCTCTCTCTCTCTCTCTCTCTCTCTCTCTCTCATCACGTGTGAGCATAAGCGCCTGTTTCTGTGGATATATGATTTATTTCTCTATATCTTTTTCTCTGCATCCCCCCGACTCTTTCTTTCTTTCTTTCTTTCTTTCTTTCTTTCTTTCTTTCTCTCTCATCATGTGTGAGCATAAGCGCCTGTTTATGTGGATATGTGATTTATATCTCTGTATCTCTTTCTCTGCACTTCCCTCTTTTTCTCTCTTTTTTGCTTCTCTCTCTCTCTCTCTCTCTCTCTCTCTCTCTCTCACTCTATCTATCTATCTATCTATCTTGATGTTTCATTATGTGTTCTTCTTTGTGTGGATATGTGATTTCTATTTACAGCTGAATCTTTTTTGTACCTCTTCCTGACTATTTCCCTCCTTCTATTTCTCTCTTTTTCCCTCTCGCAATTATTTCATCCATGTATCTACTAATCTGTACACGTTGTGGGTGAGTGTGCCAGCGTCAGAGAATAAGTGGTTTCTGTTTCTCTTTATCACTTTCTTTCTTTCTTTCTTTCTTTCTTTCTGCCATCCGTCAATCAATAAACATTTTGCGTTTTTACTCTTTAATCTAGATCTGATCTGCTTGGATTTGATGATCTATGTAAATTAGAAAAGTTTAAATAAATTCAAGCTTTGTGTTATTCACAAAAGGAATGATGAAAAGAAGAAGAAAAAAGGAAGAAAGATGACAAAAAGAGAATTTATGAATTATGGAGAGAAAATGAAGTTGAAGAAGCAGTAAACTGTTAAAGTAGAAGAAGGATAAGTAAAAAAGAAAGAAAGAAAGGAAGGAAGAAAGAAAGAAGAAGAAGATGAAGAAGATGAAGAAGAAGAAGAAGAAGAAGAAGAAGAAGAAGAAGAAAAGATAAGTTACTTAGAAGAAGAAGATAAAAGAAAAGAAAAGAAAAGAAAAGAGGAAAAGGAAATGAAGTAATGAAGAAAGGAGAAAAGATAAGTTAAAAGAAAGAAAGAAAGAAAGAAAGAAAGAAGAGTACAAAAGAATGAAGGAAATGAGAGGAAGAAAGGAAAGGTGGCAGGAGAAAAATGACTTAAAATACAACGAAGTAGAAGTAGGAAAGAGAAAAGATAAGTACGAAAGAAAGAAAGAAAGAAAAAAAGGAAGGAAGAAAGACAGTAGAAAAGATAACTAAAAAAGAAACAAACGAAGAAGAAGAAGAAGAAGAAGAAGAAGAAGAAGAAGAAGAAGAAGAAGAAGAAGAAGAAGAAGGTTGAGAGCTTAAAAAGTACGTCGAAGTTGAAAAAGTGGATGAATAAATAAATGAATGATTGAATGAAACAGGGAAAAAAACGAATATAAAGAACAACAAGGAAGCAAAAAAGCGTAAAAATACTGATATGTACTATTATTTCGTTATTAGATATTTTGTCTGGCTAAAAATCTCTTTTGTATTAATTATGATAGTACACAATCAATCTGGTTGTGTGTATATAGTTGCAGCAATTAATTATTAAAACATTTGACAGGTGAATAAAAGGTTTGATGACAAGAATGGATATCAGACTCGTTAGTCACAAACCAATTCACTTTTATTTCTTCTTCTTCCCGGTCACAAGTAAAAGATGGTATACCAAACTAATGGGGGAAAGAAGTCACCCATTCATTTTTAAGCCTAACTCCAATTAATGGCAGTGTGACTTGACTCCTAGTGTTATAAAATAACAGAGGGATTCCGGTTCATACCTTTGAGTTTAGTTAGGCTGAGAACCTTTCGGCTCAGCACATGGGTTAGTTAGGTAAAACATTGAAGCAGCTGTTAACGCGGGTGCGCGCGGGCGGATGGAGGTGTCACTCAGATGTCATAATAGTCCGAGACGAAACGGGGTGGCAAGGTGCGGGTGACGTCACACACCGGAAGCACGCGGAGGTTTGTGTGAGAATTTGAAGAAAATAAGAGTCGGGTACTAGACGCCATACGAGAAGGATCGATTTTGGAGCTCGCAGGCGCGAGGCAAACTTGCGCCCTAATGGGGCCGCTCGAGTTGGTGGCCAAATGAATAAGACAGCATAGAAGATTGTGTCTCTCCTCCTCACGTCAAAACCTTTAACTCAAAGTTAATAAAAAGGTTTCGTACCTGAACAAGAAGTCGTTACGTGTTTTCGAATTCCGGAATTACTATGTTCTTTATATATTCTATAGTAATGAACATTATATGTCCATTTCGCACATACCGTTAATTGCAAATAAGGTACACTAGGCTTCACTCTTCAATTCTGGATCCACATTTCTCTAAAAATCGTATCTTCCAAAGTTTCAAGTAACTGTCCCTAGCTAATTATTTGCTTTCTCATATTTTCCCATACTATTAGCCCTGCCGGTGGGGATTAGAAAACACTGACCGTATCCTTTGCAAAGAGATATAATCTTCCTTCCAAAATATGTGGCCGAGGTATGACCCAATACTGCATATGATAGTTAGGCTCTGGTTCTGGTGATCTGGTGAGTATTGGGTATACCTTCATTGCTACTACTCCCTGGATCGAAGTGGTTGTACCTGTTAGTGTCCTATCTATGGGTCAATTTGATCTCTTTAAAAATTGGGGGATACCCAATAGTGTAGTGTCTAATATGCTGGACTGTGATATCGCTGTAGCAAGTTCGAACTCCATTAGCGCTGTTGCGTTCAAATTTGGACTAATTAATACTAAAGGGGAAGGCATGAACTCCTTCATCTCCCAGATATTAGTCAAATACTATCACTACTGTCCTTCTACAGTATGGATTTGGAATTAAATAACCCAGGAAGGTTGATATTTCATTAAAGAAAGAACCCAAACCTGTTTTAAAATAATTCGTATCGCATGAAATCGTGAGCAAAAAACAAACAAACAAAAACAACAACAGAGAACAAGAAAACCTTATGAACCATCTACACAAAAGTGGAAAATACGAACGTAGAATCAACACGATTCCTTAAACTCTTGGCATAAAATAACCCAATACAGTTTGACATGCCGTTCAAATTAATCACTCGATGAAAATAAAAGCAAATATGTTGACTGATAAGGCATCGAACAAAGAGTCGAAAATTAGTTTAAAAGATTTTATTTAGGCGTCTACAAGCCGATTTGTCTTCAAAACTTGGATTGTTAGAGCAAAGATTTTGCATGGTTAAGGATTACAAGACTTAACAAAGGTGAGTGATAACCGAGTCTTCGAGACCCAAGTTTTATGCTTTTTCTACGTGGGCAAGCAAAATACAATTTATAGCAGATACAGCTACAAATATTCCTATTATTCCGATGTCACTAATAAACGGAAGTACATTTGACCCCACTCTTGTCTTTCTCTCTTCCGTCAACGGTAAGAAAATAAAACGTTATGGGCAATAAGCCTGGAAATTGAAATTCCCAGTTTAGAGAGATTGTTCACTAGGACTTTTGTGCTCACTGACATCAGCGACCCATTTCTTGGGTTCCATTTCTAAGATAAAATTAGCCTAAAAATAGTGGGGAAGCAACCGAATAATGTACAGCATTTTAACAGCAAGGAAAATGAATTTAAAAATAGCCATATTTTCGGTGAATCCAGTCAAGTTTTCTGAATCTATACTTGACTCATTAAAGAAATACTCAGAAATCATTTCACCACATAAAGACACAGGAAAATAAATTTTGCAGGGCTTATCCTTGGATACGATAATCATTCTTAGTCCAAATTTGTAAGCTAATTCGTGAAAAATTCCATCCAGATTTGGAAAAAGAATATATCAGGTTGACTCAATATTTTGCAAAGTGCTAGTTTGCGGCACATAACCGGAGCATTTCATGCTGTAGTAGGTACCCCATATAGTTGCTAGTATCGTGGTAGTTGGTGCGCTGACATGTTGTGCATTGTTTCACTTCTTGTGGGATTTGAAAGCAATACAGATGAGCGTACAACGAAGTGTAATTCAGAAACTGCTGATTTGAGAGTACGAACCTCGCGGAAGCAACTAGGTGCGAAAGTCGAAGGTGTAAGTGATCTCTATGCAGTAACTTGATAGTTGAAGAAATTCCGCTAGAGTTGCAAGATCAGGGAAGATCGGGTGGGCCTAAAATCATCGAATCTGAGGCCGTGCTCCAAACCATAGAGGCAAATCCTGCGAGTAGCGCTCGGAAAGTAAAAGTCGAGTTAGACTTCTCTCAGTCCTGATTGGTTCGTCATCTTCGTGACCAAGGCAAAAGAAACTGGGGCTGCCAAATTGAGTATCTCGTTACCAAAGTATTGTAAAACTTTTGACTCACTTCAGTAAAATCTCACAGACCTTGGTCTGTTGTGTAAGAAGCATTGGCACTATAGCTCATGCTAAATGCGAAGAAAGATTTGTAAGGAAGGTTTTTATAATTTTTTATTTGGATATAAGTAATTAAAGACTGTTTTAATCTTATTTTCTGCTTAGGATTATTGACTGATATTAAAGCAATTCAACCTCTATAGGTATATTTTATGCCGAGAGGTTCATATTTACATTTTGGTATGGTTGTTTTAAAGAGATTTTTTGCCCAGTTTGTAAACATATCTATTTGTCTAATCAATGAGACCCTTAAAGTTAAATCTCTGTTGTCTGGGTCTGTAGAATACACCGACTGCTTCTCTGCAGAGGGATAAGACCTCATACCAATGAGTGTCCTGAAATTGACACTTAGCAATCAGTTGGTGAGGCTCAAGTAATGCTGAAGGTTGGGGAATGCAAATAACCCTTTATTGCTATTGATTTCAGGTCCACTCTAGCACAAAATGTCAGTACTTGAAAGGGTTCTATCTATGGGTAAAATAGAACTATTTGACATTTAAACTGCGTGCAAACTAATGACAAATGCTAAATTAAATTGTTAGAAATAGAACTGTTTAATTATTTAACTGTGTAAATAAATGACTCATGTTGAATTGAACTGTAGTAATACATCACAATACGCGAAACCATCAAACGAATAAATAATGTTAAATGAAATAATTAGTGTTGAATAGCAAAACATATAATCACTTCACTGTGTGCTAACAAATAGAAAAATATCGAATAAAATTATAAGTGTTAATTATCAATACTTGAAACTATTTAACTGTGTGCAACAAATGAGATCAGGTTCATTGAACATTTCTATCATCAAAAAGTGTTTACAAATCGTATATATTTCATAATATGTATAAACAGGTGTTACGGCCATCGGCCACGGTAGGATTATAATGCAGGGAGCAAGAACTACTATGAGGACCGGAAGTGGGGGCAGGCGATTGGCGGGTCTCCGAGCCCTAGCAACAGTGGAAGAAGCAGCCGAGAAGGGGCAAAGGTCTTGACCCAGATAAGGAAAAGACATGCCATTGGTCAAGGCAGGGAGGGCGTTTTACCGCCAAAAAGAAACAAAACCCAGTTTCGAGCTTCGTCAAGGAAGAGAAAGGTCGCCTTTTCACGTGGTCCGGTGAAAAGGAAAATTCTAGTCACAGAATGGCCTAATAGAAGCCGTCGACTCCGTTGGGTAAGAATCTGAGGCTCAACGTAAAAGAAAAGAAAAACAAAAACTGGTGCCTTGCGACTCGTTAATAAGAGATTAACGAATATTAAAAAAGAAATGTTAGTCAAAAATCTTATTACGAATAATATACGTAACCTAAATAAAGGTCCGTATCAAGACTATTCCAAAGAAATATTTTGAGGTTGTTCATTAACAGCTAGTTTCGGCGGAAAACATATTTGTTTAAAATTTGTATATCCATATTAAAGACGAAAAGGAGAGACTTTTATTCTTCGGTAAAAGAAGAAAAAAAAAAGGAAGTAAAACAAAAAAAGAGAGAGAACGAGTAAGTTCTCTCCCTTTAATTGTAAAGGGAGCAAGATACGGATATCATTTTAAAACAAGTGAAATAAAAAAAAAAAAAGAAAAAAGAAAAAGGAGAACTTTGTCTTATTGGAAGGACATAGTCAAATTCTATTGGAAGCGACTTGTCCTCCACATTTCTGTTTATTTTTTTGTTTTATTTGTTTTGCTCTTTGTTTGTCTGTTGCTGCAATTGTGTTTTCTTTAAAATAAAAAAAAAATATGTAAAAACGACACATGTATAAAGAAAAGTAGAAAAACAACTACGCGTCATATTGTTTGTCCGGTTCAGAATTCCCCACGTGGTCATTTATATCACGTCGACCTCTTTAACCTTGACACACCCTCATTAGTCCGTGGTCTCAGAAACCCTCACATAGGACTTCGTCCGTTTCTCGAAAAATTAAACCTATACGCAAGCTCTATACTTAGCTAGTTATATGGGCTTTCAAAGCTAACAATGAAATATAAGTAGTTACGGAGAATATTTAGAACTTGGGTGGTACGGATGCTATCGACGGAAATTCTCCCCGTTTTTCGAGGATAATGTAACCTCGGAGCAAAGATATAGTAACCGTTACACAGGATTTAGCATTAAATAACGTACAGTGGTCGATATTAAAAAAAAAAAACAACAACCAAAAGAACCACCATTTTAGGTGAAAGTGGACCTGAGAGTAATGGCAGCGAAGGAGTACACCACATTTCCCAGTTCTCCAAAACTGGGGCCTTGTAATCAGAAGTGGTTTAGTTTCATATCCAGGGTGTTCATTTTGGTATTGGTCTCCTCCCTCTGCCATGAATACTTCAGCATATTCTAAGCCCCGTCATTGTGACGGTTGCAATTTTACATAATCAAAATTGACATGGTAATTCGTATAGAAAAAAATAGTATCCCCTTGATGACAAAAAATCTATATGCTAGCACTTGAATGTCTCATCAACTTTTTGAATTCCTAAGTCATATTCCTGTAACGTAAGTTTATCCGTCACGTTACCTTGAGAGTTTTTTCCTGGTATTTTGTAAAAAAAGATGAATTGTTTCTGTCATTCTTTTTTGTCAATAATTAAATACTTTTTTTGGTTTTCTCTTGTGCCGCAATGTTTGACAGTATAGAATAATGTACACAGAACAAAAATAATAAGCTACTTTTTGGTGTCGGAGAAGTGTTTTGTCTCTGTTGGGAGTTTATTTTCTTAAATAGATTTTTTTATTGTTTGTCGGGGTTTCTGAGAACCAAGACGAAAGGAAAGAACAAGAAATCAGATACAAGAAAAATGGACACGGCTCTAATTTAATATAACCTCCCTCTTTTCGCAGAGATTAAAAAAGAAGTAGCCTCAAATGAAAGTAATTATTCTACCACGAGACCTTAGATCTAACGCATGCGCAATGCGACGGGAAACCAAAAAGGTGTTACTCTTAATGTTACGTGTCGAAAATAGACGATCTGAAAGAACACTAAGAACAAAGAGAAAAAGCAAAGGAAATTAGATTCAACAAAAATAGGAAAATCAAAAATGATAAACAGGAGATATATTTGCTGTAATTGCTGTTATTAATGTATCGACCTTCGTTATGAATTTCGACGGCAATAGTTTATAAGTGTGCAACCATTTGTGATGGAAAAATATCATGATATTTCTGTTACTTATCACAATTAGGCAAATACGTTTTAACTATCCTTTCCAGTATCAGGGGAAGGGAATCTCCGTGGCGTAGAGGGAAACGTCGAAAACTGTGATATCGTAAAGTGATTTCGTGCTATTACATTCACTTTCAGACGAATACTTTTGGATTTTGGTATAAAATAACCAATGAAAGTTCATATGCCATTATAAAAAGAAACCACGCTAAGCCATTTCCAATCTGACTGGTTAATACAATTGGTTTCTTAGTCTTACGGCATTTCCTCCCTTGCTGGGTTATTTTTTATATCAAATTAAGTTTAAAACTATCGACTTCAATTATATTCGGTACAAAAATATTCAGCTTTACAAAAACTTAAAACTGATGAGCACTTCATACTTAGATGCAATATTTATGTATTACGAAGAAATTTATTCATATGGACTGGTCATTTTAAACAGGTAAGTAAAGTAAAGTTGGCGACCATAGTCGAGGGTGACCCGAAGGCTCCCTTTTCGATAGCTACTACACCAAGGCGTAGGGGAGGGCGCTACTCCTTCCTTGAATTGCTCCACTTTACCCTTGATCCGTGCCTTATAATGCTGAGTTGTAATCAAGGAGGCATCAAGTACCACTTTTTAAGTCTTTGGTATGACTCAACCTGGGATTGAACCCAGGTCTCCCGGGTTATTGGCGAACACTCTAACCGCTAGGCCAATAACAATTTCAATGTTTTCAGAAGCAATGCACTAACATAGTTTATAATCATTCTAAAAAGGTACTCACTTCCGAATTAAGATCAATATCAAAATTTGTAGAAGCAATGCACTGGTATAGCTCACTATCATTTTCAACTGGTAAACACTTCCAACTCATCACTTAGAGTATTTCATTGTTATATTTACAATGTTTCGGACAATGCATCCTTTGACCTTCTTCAGGTCGTTAACGTTGAAATGTGAATATAGCAATGAAGATGAAGACAATAGCCCGAATACTCTAAATGGTAAAAATTATCAAACTTTATCTCAGAAATTTAGACAAATAATATCATGCTCAGTTTTAATAAGAGTTTATATAGTAAAAGAGTTTGCTGTCAAATGAATGATTCAAGTGTTAATTTAATGATATTTCACTGTCATTTTAAACAGATAAACCCTTTCTATTTAATTACAATAATAATATTTTAAAAATCAATGTGTGGATTACTGAGTACTCCGTTATTGCCATTACCCACATGTCCACATTAAACGGAATGATAGTATCAGTTAGATTCCCATCTATGGGTAAAATAGACTTGGTTGAAAATTTAATAATGTTTGACTGGAGTACGTGAAACTATATGTGTGCAAATTAACTATTATTATTAAATAGAATTATATTAATGTTTGATAGGAATTCTTGAAAGCATATAGATTATCATTATCGTTGTAGGAAATGGAATCAGTGACCTGAGTTCAAATCCTCGTCCGTTCACATCGAGCAATATTTTGGGGAAATGCATAAATCTATCTGTTCTCCAAACAGCTATGGACAAATAATAGGGAATGTTGGGTTCTTTTGATTCGGTTAGGCAAGCAGTCTAGGAGCAGGGAAACTCTGAATTAAAACTAGCTTTGCTCCACTTAAAATACCCGGATAAATAGTATGTATTTATCCATAGTTTGTCGTAGAAAAAAAAAGAAGATTTATGCCTTTCTCAGGGTGTTTAGTTCTTAGTGAAACGTGAACTGCTTTACAATTCGGATCGTCGTCTCAAATTTTTAGGAAATAAACGTCAGATCACATTCACTTCCAAAAGTGAGAAATATTTGTTGGGTTTTGTTGCGTTCTGGTTAGTGAACGCTTGTAATATTAAATAAAGGACAAAACACGATATGAGAGGAAATTGATATTCTCAGGAAAAAAATATATACAATACAGAGACTATTAGTAGACAAGAACATATGATTAGTGAATACAGAATAAAGATATAGTCCGACGATAATATTGGCTTCCGTTATTACGGTAGCAAGTAAGGTGATCTAGTGCGATCTCCAGTCTCCAACGCTCTAATACTATTCCTATAAGAAGCTGCTCTTCACCGTCTAGTGTGCCCTGGTATTAGTAGCTACTGCTATATATCGCAGATGGACAAGTTCATTCTGTGGAGAAATGTGGGTGATGGTATATTAAACCTTGTTGTATAAGTTCTTACCCAGGTCCACTCTGGCCCGAAGTGGTAGCACTAGATAGGGTTCTATCTACGGGACATACAAAACTGTTTGAAATTTAAACTGTGTACTCATTCTGAACTGAATTGTTTGAAATAGAACTGTTTCATCATTTAACTGTATGTTAACAAAAACTGTACTGATGCTCAACTGGATTGTGGGAAATTACTTAAAATTGTTTGATTATTTAACTGTGTGTAAACAAACAAGTGACGTTTAATTGAGATGTTAGAGATACGTTTAACAATATTGACATGCTGAACTAAATTGTTTGAAATAAAACAGCTTGATCATTTAACTGTGAGTTAACAAAAAACTGTATTTATGCTAAAGAGAATTGTTTGAAATTAAGTGAAGCCATTTAACTGTGTGCAAGAAAAAAATAAGCTCAGACTTGTTTAAAAATGTTATCTACAAAATGTGTTTAGAAATCATATATTTAATACATGCATAAAAATATTTAGCATCAAATGACCTACAATAGTTGATATGCCATAAAACTAAAACCAACCAAATTATATATATATATATATATACGAGGATCATCATATAAATTTCCAGACTTTTTTCGTATGGGCACTTTTATTGAGAGTACACACATGAAACTCTAGTCCCCTTCGAAGTAATATCCTCCGGCTGCAATGCACTTGTTGCACCGTTCCAACAACTTCTGGAAGGCCCTATGGATATCCTCTTGTGTGAGCGTGTCAATGATCTTCGTCACATACTCTTTCATCTCCTCAAGTGTCTCATAACGACAGCCTCTGAGCTTAGGGAATAACCAAAAGTCACAGGGAGCAAGGTCTGGACTCTAGGGAGGGTGAGGAACTGTCTTGATGCCCATCTTGGTCAAATAGTCTGTGACAAGGATGGAGTTGTAGACTGGTGCATTGTCCTGCTGGAAATGCCACTGACCTGATTTGAAGAGTGCTGGCCTCTTCCCTAGGAATCTCATCCTGAACTCCCTTAAAACCTCAACACTGTAACCCTAAGCCTAACGCTAACCCTTTGGCGAATCAACTCTGGTCTATTGACTTCCTTACTCCTCCCACACCTCTCATCCTCCCTCACAGACTCCATGCCTTCCTTGAATCTCTTATGTCACTCAAAAACTGATGCTCGATTCATACAAGATGGTCGGAAAGCAGTCTGAAGCATTCCATACGTTTCTGTGGAATTTTTTCCGAGTTTAAAACGGAATTTTATTGCATATCGTTCTTCTAAAGTGTCCTCACCCCCAGATTACATTTTCGAGATTCACCAGCTGTGACAATCAGGCTTTAGTAGGGTGTATTCCAATTCCTGTTGTAGCTGTTAATTTGAACCTGAAATCCAAAAATAATTCAGTCATCTCATAAGATGTATTGCAATAGCATACTGAATTTTGAAGAGTCTACAACAATTCAAAATACCTGTGCAAAAAAAGTCTGGAAACTTATTGAATTCACCACGTATATATATATATATATATATATATATATATAAATTAAGTCTAAATATAAACTTCTATGAAATAATTCATATATAGAACATATAAAGCTATTATAACGGGATCATGATGGATTAAAATTTATTGGGTTAATTTGGGTTTATTATGAAACCGTTTTTCTATTTTTATGTACAAGTCTTTAAATGTTTAATTATTGATACATTTTCTTTCCTCGGAATAGCAGTGATTATTCTCTCCATTGAATAATTTGCAACATGATGAGGTATTTCGTACTCAATGTATTGTCGAAATAAATTGATAATGGCATAATGTTATATAGCCACACATATAAGCGGAAACATAATCAAACATAATTTACTACTTCAATGAACGAATGAACACACTTCTTTATAAAAATATATCTCTCACACTTTATTCTCGAAAGGGTTGATGCTTCTATGGTGTGTGAGAGATGGGTGGAGAGGCATATACTAAGAGAGAGAGGACTTCTTCTTCCCATATCTTCTCCCAGGAGCCAGGGGGTGCCAACGCTTGCACCCCCTTGCAAGCTCGTCAGAGATGACCTCTGATCGGCTGCGTGTCCCACGCTCGACTGTGATTCTCAGCACTCTCTCTAAAACTGACCACGTGTTTCTCATCCCGTGATCCCCTACCGTTTACACACCTGTTCGACCTGAGTGCCCTGATGCACCGTCATCTTCCTGTTTACTAATCAAAATGTGAAAGCTTATCAAAGCACACGGTGTCACTAGGAACGCACCGAAAATCCATGTCATATGTTTTATAACAATAATATCTGTTGAGTTTTCCTTTATATATATATACATATATATATACATTAGATGTAAATGATTTGTAAACAAATAGTATATAAAATTTTTAACCAGCCAAAGCTCTTTTATTTGCGTCTAGTTAAATGGTTGCAAGTATTGCTATCTAACACTAATAGTTTTAATTAGATACTGTTAAATGGTCGCTTTGTAACACTAACACTTCAGTTTAGCATCAGCCATTTGGTTGCACACAGATAGTTAAACAGTTTTTTCTCCGAAGGTGTACCCATATACGTACTACCACTCAGAGTTAGAGTGGACCTGGGAATATTGGCAGTAAAAAGGTACTCCTCATTCTCGAAAGCTCAAAGACTGTAGCCTCACGATCAGATACACTTTAGTATCATATCCAAGATAGAGTGATGAAGGATATCACAAACAACAGGTTACAAGACTGCTTTTCTTTTATAGTTCAGAGATGGATCATATAAGAATTAAGCCTTTCCTATAATGTGAGAACTACTGGAGCCTATGGGTAGATAGACGATTTCATTCTTTGTAAAAAGAAAAACATTAAAAAAACAGAAATGTTGCATTTATTCGCAAGTGGACTGTAAAAACTGTACAATTCGCTGTGAGCTTTTGGCTATGGTTTATGATAAAACTTATTTTGATTGACAAGCCTACACAGAGATGAATTCTGATTAACGGCTTTCCTGGGTCATGGCACAAAGTCTCCATTAGGAAAGTATACATTACAACAACGAAAGTAATGAAAAGTAATCTATCAATTCCTGCAAATCGATATCAATACCGACTTCTCTAGAACCGATACTGCTGAAACTGAAAATACAACTGCGATTTGTTTTAATTTGAATGTATTTTTATATTTAATACAAGTTTGTTTAAAACGTTTACGCGTGTGAGAGACAACCCTAGATACCCCGGGGAACATAAAGCCACACCCACATCATATCAGTGATAGTCCTATGGGCAAAATGTGACATATGGTCAGTTCTTAAGAGTTTTACTTCTCCCATACTGGTTGTCTAACAAAGGCTAAAAATAAACTAGTCTGCTCTACTATTAAGCCATAGATGAAGGAAGAACAAAATGATTCATGACTTCTCAAAAGAATCAGCGTGAAGTGAAAATCAAACAGCTTCGTCCATGATTTAAACCCGTGGTACCGGTTTCTTTTCCTACAACGAAAGCCGTTGCACTGTGCATGTGTCTAACTCTTTTAATGACCAAAAGGTTCTGGCTGTAGATTAAGAGTTTTTCCTATTATGCCAGTCTTCCTTCTTAACAGGCAAATGATCCCAGTTTGCTGGTGGGGTGTTGTCGTGGTGTAGTGGCTAACGTGCTGGACTGCGACATCGTAGTAAGCGAGTTCGAACTCAAGTCGAGCTATTACGTTCATTTTCGGATTAATACACTTGACAAATGTATAAATACATTGATCAACGCCCCCTGTTTTGGGTTAAATAATACAATTTATATTTTTTTAGAAGCATGGTTTGCTTTGCTTTTATGGTATATCAACCATTATTTCATGCCGAATTCTCTTATATATATATATATATATATATATATATATATATATATATAATATTATACAATGAATAATATTTTAATCGTTTTCTTGATAACAACTTTAAACGAAGCTAAGCTCATTCTTGTTCACACAGTTAAATGGTTCCAAGTATAGCTATGTACCACAAACAATTCAATTAAACAGTCATATGTTTACACACAGTTAAATGATCAAACCGTTCTATTATAAGCAATTCAGTTTGGCATCACTTATTTGTTTGCACTCAGTTTAAATGTCAAACAGTTCTATTTAACACATAGATAGTACCATTTCAGGTGCTCACACTCCGGATCAGAGATGACCTCGGATCGATGGCAATGAAGAGTACGCCACAATTCCCAAAGCTCCAGCATCACTGTAGTCTCCCTATCGGTTCCTTTAATGTCATATCCTAGACACTCATTGTGGAGGAGTTCTTACCTTTCTGTAAAGATGCGGTCGGTGTATTCTACAGCCCTAGATGACTGGGCCGTCTAGAAGTATGGCTTTGGCATTTAATAAGACATGATATTTCATATGTCATTAAAGAAACCAAAATCAAACCTAGTCCATGCATAAATGAAGATGTCGTAAGCGTGTTTGTGCAATTAATTTAATGTTCAGACTTATATTTTTGGGAAATATATGAACCCCCTTATCCCCCAGCTATGGTTTACAAAGGACCACTACTGTCCTTCGACGAGGACAGCTTTGTTTTAAATAACCCGCGAAGTTTGTTATACAATTCAACAAAGTTACCATATCTGTTCCCAGAAAACATTCCAGATATTTTTGTTTGTTTATTTGTTTGGGTTTTACGGCATATCAACCTTTGTTGGTTATTTAATGCCAAATCCATTTTTATACAAATAAGCAATTCTTTTTCAAACAATTCAGTTTAGCATAAGTAAAGTTGAATAGTCAAAAACATTTCTATTTCAAACTATTCAGTTTATTCAAAGGGTTCTAAATCAAACAATTTAGTATAGTATATGTATAATTTTTTTTACACACTTAAATGTCAAAATAGGTCTATTTCAAACTACTCAGTTTAGCATAAGTATGCAGTTTAGTTCTATTTCACCCATAGGTGCTACGACTCCGGGGCAGAGTGGACTTGGGTTCGATGGCAATTAAGGGGTACTCCATATTCCCCAAAGCTCCAGTAATACTGGATCCTCACCATCAGATTGTTTAGTGTCATATACAGGACACTGGTTGCAGGGGTCTTACCCCTCTGCAGAGATGCAGTCAGTGTATTACGACCCCAGCCAACAAGGCAATAAATATTTTTACTAATACGTTAATTAAATAAAGATAGTAATAAAATGGTCTTTATATAAGGATCGATTACATTATTGCATTTAATTTGGGAGATTATATTAATGTTTAACTAACTTTTAGTTGGAACTTCTAAAATTTAAACATGAAAACGACTGAGATTTCAAAATGTATCATCCCTGTCCCATAATAATTGTTTTGCTTACATATATATTTCACTCACTTTAATAATAACTATTATGGAACAGAGTAATATTTTTCCAATCAGATAAACTTGTTTGTAGACTATATATTAGAATTATCATCTATTTATTTAATATATTTATAAGAAGATCAGTGCGACTTATGATGAAACAAGTGTTTATTTTACACATTTATTTTTCAACGAGATTTTCGGAGTAAATGTCCTCTATTCGTCGATCCAATAGATAGAACAGAATACAAGGAAAATTTCAGATCTAAATTCAGCAAAATATTCCATGACTATAAAATGACGAATATATCTTTATATAGCAAATTTACCTCCCAATTTGTGTTTTCATAATTATAGTATTTGCAATTCTTTAGTCATAAGTCTTTTTTGCCTTTTACGTGTTTACTAAATAAATATATATGAAGATGAGATGAAAAGTTCTCGAATCAACCAAGTTGGGAATGAAACATATATACCATCCCACATTACAAGGAATATATTCCAAACCATCATATTAATAGTTCTGTCGGTTGGGCGTACAGTACGCAGATTGGGTCCCCTGTTAAGGTGCACGACGTCTACCGAAAAGGTATCTTGGCCATGACATTAAACTTTTTTTTATGGAAGAGCTCCAGATGTTGAAATCATTGCCATTACTCCCAGATCGACTCTGATTCAATAAGAACTTATGACGAAAATATCTATTAAGAAACAGCTACACGAAAATGAAAACATGAATTTTCGTTGGAATGATATTGTTCTGGATGGAATTTTCAACCTATAGCTGTATGAAGTTTCTTCTGGAACAGCGTTTTCCTATATAACTTGAAATTAGAAATTAGCATGAAATGCTCTCTATGTAGCAATTGTAGATTCATCAGTCTTCAGCCCAGTCACCTGGATTGTAAAATATCCCGGCTGCATCTC
>OY757912.1:76974611-77112111 GCA_963585895.1 Sepioteuthis lessoniana | reverse complement strand
CTGCACCCAGTGAGATTATGACCAACATAGCCCAGCAAAGCACGAGTCTCGGCTCGTGCCCAGCCTCTCCCTTCTCTAAAACGCCCACTATAAAAAGACCTTGTGTCAAATCCTTTCTGCTGGAAAGCAGCGATGAATATTGAGCCCAACAATGTTCCCATAGAAAAAAAACAAGAACACACACATATACACACGCACCCATACAAAAAATAGATTGATTAATACTTTCCCCTAAAGTATTGGTTTTTAATGAAACATATACTGCTTCTTCTACGATTTGAACTGGGGTCACTGATCCAAGTTATTTCATCGAGCACGCTTAAATGCTGAATTGTTTGGTAAAAAATATCACATACTAATATCCATTTTGACTGCATATTGTCCTGAATTTGTGTAACACAAAACATCACTGATTTGAATCATATTATTAAAGAGCAAACCTATCCATAGATTCGACTGTGTCTATTATATTAAACCACATCATATTCTCTTTTATCAGCGAGTAACTCTAAACCACAACTAAATAACTTCTTTCTTTAGATACAGTGAGCATAATCTGCCAGGGGTAATCAACCCACCGAGTATTGGACTAGATAACAATAGCCTATAAAACAATGTCGATAAGCATTTGACGACGTTAAGTGCTCAGAATAACCTATTGTCAATTAAGTAATTTCCATGCGAAGAAAAGCAGCTAACAGGTAGCTACTAGATATTTCATATTCTAACCAGGTAAATGTTAAAATATTCAGCTCATCGTCACAAACATACTGTCAAGGAGTTACTTTGACAGACCTATTCTCGAAGGCATTCAAAGAATGCGAGAATCCTTCAGTAGGAATTCCTTTGACTCTCAAAGAGATCATGTTGTCACTTTGCCAGCGAACAAACAGTTCAAAGAGAATAGAATATTTAGATAAGCTATTCGTTTCATTGGTTTGTTTATTTATATTCTTATAAACTCGTGTGGAGATTTTGTAGAATGAATTAAATAAGAAACACGTTGTTTTTCTGCTTAGATTAGTAATTTCAATGATGGTCTCTTCTTTCTATTTGACTCTGTTTGTCTATCTATTGTTTTCATATCAGATCTATTTCAGATAAGATACAGGGGTGCACGTTATTCTCCAAGGAAGACTCACTGGCCGTTTGTGATGCATGTTTTTTTCCTGTCAAAAAATAGATTAGAAAGAAAACGATATTACGAGGATACAATCATTATCATCAACATCATCAAATCGGGCTGACAGCTTGAAGTTCCCTGACTCTCTCTCTCTCTCTCTCTCTCTCTCTCTCTCTCTCTCTCTCTCTCTCTCTCTCTCTCACGCTATCCGTCCCTATCTTCCATCGTTCCCGACAAGCCCTCTAGACTGCATCCACTGTTTGCACAGAGCTGTTGTGTGTAAATCTTTGCTAGTCTGCCAAAAATGACATGTCCATATCTAAGAGAACATAAAAGAACGTCGGTCATAAGCTTGTCTTTCCTTCTCTAGTAGTGCCCAACATGTTTTGTTCGTCGTACTTGGATGGTTTGTTAGATAGAAGACAGGTGACCGTACAGCTTCATTTCTGTCGGGTGCTACTTCAAAGATTTGTTTAAAGCAGTACTTAACATTCTTTCATTGTAACGATCTAGGTTTTTCTCCAAGCGTTTTGTCAGAAACCAAATGGTGCATCTATGCAATAGTTTTTACACAGCCACTATCTGAAAGAAATCCAGTTTTATTTAATCCGAGAGTTCAGATTTCCATATGATCGTTGACCTGTAAATTGCAGACTACGCTTTTGCTAAGCATATGTTGATATCGATTTCAGTAAATGAGATCATGCTTCTCAGAACTGGTCTACAAATTTCAGAGGTTTGCCTCTTTAAGAAGAGATGGCTTCTTCAGGTTTAAAACAGATGGTCTCTGTTTTATATGTGTTCATATAGGGGAAGTATCTTTAGCGGCTTGCTTTAACCTATGCAGTTTGAATTCGTCTTAGGCAAGTATGTTTGCGAGAACCGCTAGATCATCAGCGTAGTCTGCGTCTGTCATTGCTTCTAAAAGACTTCCGTAATGAAAAGGATGTTTTATTGAAAGCTTCCCATTTCATCGAATGATGACACATTACTTATGGTCACTGTAATGTTGGGTAAAACCAGATGTTTTCTTTCCCTTCGAAATGAATTTTTCGATCATGCAATTCACACTTGAAAATATAATTTTTAATTTAGGTGCTAATTGATTCTTGCACATCCCACCTTTTGATTCGCCAACCATGCACCATCTTGTAAATTTGATAATTACCGAAGTACAAAACAACATGAAATAATTCTTTCATTATTGCTTTTGCGTTTTCCACTAAATTTAATATCTATAAATGAGTATATTTTTGTAGCCTTTAAAGTGGATGTCTGTTATCTATCTATCTATCTATCTATCTATCTATCTATCTATCTTTCTCAGTCTGTACATATCTATCTATCTATCTATCTATCAAATTATTTATTTGTTTGTTTGTTTGCTGGTTTCTTTCTTTCTTTCTTTCTGTTTGCCTCTATTTTCATAACTAATCATCTATACTTGGGCACCAAGGGTGGTGTAAAGGTTAGCAAACTAGACTGGTAAACCTACACAAGTGAGTTCGAGTCTCATTGGGTTACCCATTCATATGACCTTGTGCCACATCTAAGTAAAAAGCTTAGTAAATTACTACTTATGTGTACTTGTTGATGCCTGTCTTTCTATTCCCTCTAGTTCTGGCCCAGTTCGCTGTGGCAGCAGAATACACCGATTGTATCTCTGCAGAAGGGCAAGACTCCCCCAACGAGTGTCCTAGATATGATATTAAACATTCTGATATTGGGGCTCCAGTAATGCTAGAACTTTGAGTAAAGCGGAGCACCTCTTCATTGCCATTACTCCCAGGTTAACTCTGGCCCGGAGTGGTAGCACCTGATATGATCTTATCAATGGGTCAAACAGAATTGTTTCACATTTAAACTGTGTAGTTATGCTAAAGAGAATTGTTTGAAATATAACTGTTTAATCATTTAACTGTGTGAACAACTGATTGATGTTTAATTGAATTGTTAGCGTTAAATAGCAATAAATGAAAGCATTTAACTGTTGTTATATTTTGACCTTCGACCCGGCCCAAAAATGCTATTCCAAGGTGATACACCGGAAGGAAGTGACACATTCCAATGGCCAGTAATCGAAAGAGATCGCGTGGGCGGATTAAGGCTTATGATATGGGACAAGGTGAAGGTCCCATTGTGCCACTACAGTGATGCACCGGAAGAGAGTAACCTCTGAACTGCTTAATGACGATTAAACATTCGATTTCAAAGATCCAGTGGGCGATAGTGTGGGCGTTGAATTATTATATAATTGAGTTGAGTTGGGTGCCAAAGCAGTTGCCTGGAGACTCCCAGACCAGATGTGGTAGGGAAGGCCACACCCGACCGAGGGGGCCCTCTGAAAGCCCCGATGGAGTAGACCCCAACATCAGGAGAACATGAAAGACACAACGTGACGGTCATAACAGTGGGGTCAAAATATGAAGTTTATGTTCGGTCTCAAGCACCCTCTCACATGCAAACCTTGAACAACCCTTTCGAACCCTTGAAATAAAGTGAGAGGTAAATATGTTGTTAAAGAAGTCTTCTTGTGTCTTCCTTCATGCGTCCTTCCTTCTTGCGTCTTTATCGTTGTGTCGTTGTGATGCTGAATGATGATGTAGATGACTATATAACACTGTGTGATTTTTATCATTTAGGGTTTTCGGACTATTGTCTTCATCTTTATTGTTATTTCCACAACGTTTTGGCCGATGTGCCTTCCGGCCTTCTTCAGCTGTTTGTCGAACACCGAACTTCAAACTACGTCCAGCTGGACACATAGCGTAATGGTTATAGGCGTTGATTCCCTAAGCTTCTAAGGAGACAATCATCTGGAGGTCTAGTAACAATACAGGAATACTTAAAACTTGTACCCGGTTATGGCTAATGGAATCAGAACAGGAGACCAACGTGGATTCAATAAAGGACATGGTTCGAAGATCCGTGAAGGTTCCCGTGTTAGAAAAACACCTGAAGAAGGTCGGAGGACATATCGGCCGAAACGTTGTAGAAATAACAATAAAGATGAAGACAAAAGTCCAAAAACTTTTAATGATAAAAATCATTAAGCTTTGTCTCAGAAATTTAGACAACTAATTTAACTGTAAATAGAAAATAGAATTATTCATATTCATAAGGGAAACAATTTTACAGTGTGCAAAAAAAACAAAAACAAAAAAAAACTGAGCCTAGGTTCGTTTAAAAATGTCATCTAGAAAATGTATTTAGAAATCCTATCTTCCAGGCAGCGGTCGTATCGATACTGCTGTATGGATGCACTACTTGGATGCTAACTAAACGGCTGGAGAAGAAGCTGGACGGCAATTACACAAGAATGTTGCGAGCAATATTGAACAAGTCCTGGCGGCAACACCCCACAAGGCACCAACTATACGGCCACCTGCCTCCCATCACGAAAACTAGCAAAGCGAGACGAACCAGACATGCAGGACACAGCTGGAGAAGCAGGGACGAGCTCATAAGTCATGTACTCCAGTGGACCGCTACATATGGCCGAGCAAAAGCAGGACGACCAGCTCGAACATACATACAGCAGCTATGTGATGATACGGGATGTAACCCTGAAGACCTGCCTAAGGCGATGAACGATAGGGAGAAGTGGCGAGAGAGGGTCAGGGATATCCGCGCTAGCGGCACGACATGATGATGATGATGATAATGATATTTAATATGAATGTATAAAAAGGATTTGGTATTAAATAACCTACAATGGTTGATATGCCATAAAATCAAATTAAACCAAACCAATCCAAACCAAGTCTTATAGTTCTGTTGATATTTACATATCTAGACTTGCCGATGTCTGTCTTTATATTTTATCTCTTTAATCTGTCAGTTGTCTCTATCTATCTTTCTCTCTGCCTCTCTCTCTTTCTACATCTTTCTCTATGTATATTCATAATGCCTATCTATCTATCTGGTTGATGTCTCTCTATCTATCTATCTATCTATCTCAGTCTATTCATAATACCTATCAATCTATAATGGTTGATACCTATCTGCACATTGCCCAGTCAGCTGGGACTGTAGAATACACTGACTGCACCTCTGCAGAGGGGTATGACCCCCCCCCCACTAACGAGTGTCCGAGTATGACACTAAACAATCTGATGGTGAGGTTCCAGCAGTGCTGGAGCTTTGTGGAATGTGGATTACCCCTTCATTGCCATCGCTCCCAGGTCCACTCTGGCCCGGAGTGGTAGCACCTGATAGGGCCCTATCTATGGGTTAAATAGAACTAATAGCATACTTATGCGAAAATGAATTGAGTAAACTGAATAGCTTGAAATAGAAATGTTTTTGACTATTAAACCGTACTTACACTTAAACTGCGTGCTTATGCTTAACTAAATTATTTCAAATAGAAGTAATTTACAAAGCGCTTTGCTTCGATGTGGCACAAGGCCGAATGAATGGGGCGCCCAATGAGACTCGAACTCACTCGTGTAGGTTTGCTAGTCTAGTTTGCTAACCGTTACACCACCAGAGGTGCCCAATTATTTCAAATAGAACTGTTTTTCGACATTAAAACTGTATTTACACTTAACTGAATTATTACATATAACTGCTTGAATAGTTTGAAATGGAAATGTTTTTGACAATTAAACTGTGTACTTATGCTAAACTGAACTGTTTTCAATAGAACAGATTATTTACATAAAAATGGATTTGGCGTTAAATAACCTACAAAGGTTGATATGCCATAAAACCAAACCAAACCAAACCTATCTGCACATTTTATACCATTATATATCTTTAGTCTGTCGTATCTAGATAAATACATAGCTATATAGATAACCAGCAATCATAATTTGTTTTTACATCATTTATCTAACTCTCTAAATCTTTTTCTATTTTAGAAAGAAATTTATAAATCAACATCTACAGAAGCATTTGGGGGTTGTCCTCGTGGTGTAATGGTTAAAGCGATGGACTGCGGAATCGTAGTATGCGAGTTCGTACTCCAGTCGCGCTATTACGTTCACTTTCAGACAAATACCCTTGGGAAAGGTATGAACCCCCTTATCCTCCCAGCTATGCGTTAAATATCACTAATACTGTTCTTCTAGGAGAATAGCTTTGGCATTAAATAACCTACAAAGGTTGATATGCCATTAAAAAACAAAGAAACCAAAGAAAGAAAAACATTTGACAAAGTCCTAACAATCCTGGATTTAGGGATTCTTTTGGATCATCAGCGTTATTCGAACAAATTCTTCTAATGCTTAAAGATGTGTGGGTCCTTTAATTCTGCGTGAGACTTCTTAGCTTCACAGAAGGAGTATTTTTGCAAACTATAGCTTTCCATTATGTACGGGGAACCAAAGCCTTATTCAAAATATTTTTCATCGATTTAACACAATAAACTCGCCTTTTTTTAGCTCTCGGCAATAATGAACGCGATCGACGTTAGAAATTTTATTTTTTTCTGCTCTGAATATGGGTCATATTTCAAGGCATCGTAGAATTTAGCGGATGTAATTAGTTTGCGACAGACTTGGCTCCATCCACATCAAGTGACTGAGTCTCAAACATTTCTATTCGTCAAAATCGCCTTTGTTGCTTTCATATTTATTTTTTGCGGATTTCTTTTTATTTGAAGAACAAAAATAAGTTCATAGAGGGTCACAGATGCTTGAATTTATCAATTTTACACACACACACACACACACACACACACACACACACACACACACACGTATATATATATATATATATATATATATATAGATAGATAGATAGATAGATAGATAGATATTTTGGTTGTTTCATAAAAAAACTTATTTTTTAATTATCTAATAAATTGGCTAAATCTCGTTCAAATGATCTCAACTTTTAATAACATGTGAAGAAACGACTCAAAGTTCTATGTTTAATGTATTTTTCATTTTTAGATAGAGAACTGCTATTCTCTGGAAACGAGAAGGTGTTTAGAAATTAAACGTACAATTTTGACTTGTTTTTACACATGTTAAATTATGAGATCATTTGAATGGGAATTAGTTAAGAATTCGAAATGCCATTGATTTCTTTTATACACCCAGTACGTCTCAAATGATATCAGCTTTTTGGAACAACTTGTACGAGTATATATACTGACATTCTGGAATTCAAAACATTCCGAACTGCAAATAATATCGAGTCCCATAAATTTCAGATTAGGAATTGTGGACCTGTATGTATTGATAACAATACATATTCTAAAATAATTTTAATAGAATGACAATAAAAATTTTAAAAAATTCTCAGTTCTTCAACATTTGAGCAATATTCAATAAATAAATAACAAATATAAAAAACAACAAACTTCTGTTTTATGAATGTTAATCTCAGTAGACAGAAAACTGGTTGGGTTGATTTCAGTTTTTTGGCATATCAACTATTCTAAGTTATTTTATGCCAGATAATGTTTACATATATACCTTAAATTTATATAATTTAGTTTGCTTTGGTTTTATGGCATATCAACAATTGTTGGTTATTTAATGCAAAATCCTCTTTATTCATACTTATGAAATATATATGATTTGTAAACTGGTTTTATTGATAAGGTTTTTAAACAAGCCGAAGCTCATTCCTTGCACACAGCTAAATGGTTCCAAATATTACTATGTATCACTAACAATTCAATTAAAAATCTACCATTTGTTTACACACGGTTAAATGATCAAATAGTTCTGTTGCAAACAATTCAATTTTGCATTCAATATGAATATCAAACAATTCTATTTGACCCATAGATAGGACTCTATCAGGTGCTACCACTTCCGGTCAGAATGGACTTGGGAGAAATGGCTGAGAAGGGGTACTCCATATTCCCCAAAGCACCAGCATTACTGGAACCTCTCCATCAGATTGTTAAGTGTCAGATCTAGGACTCACGTTGCGGTGGAGTAAATTTTTTTTCCGTCTAAATATTTTCCTAGAATTATCTTTATTGTTTGCTTTTATAGATTCACCCACTCTACCACGAGAAGAAAGTGACTCAAGGGGAATATTTCAGTGGAGAGAAGTTGATTTAAAATCAGTTTCCTTTCTCCTAGATTGACGGGAAAACCAATGCTAGAGAACCAATCCTGGATGGGCAGATCGATTCATGTGTTTCTCAAGGGCATTAGCATGAAGTGAAATCCAGCGTTTTAAATCTGGTGACTTATTCCATTTCCAACGATTATAACCGTTTCGCTATCCACGCCTCCATGTCAATATTTTATTGTTCATCACGTGGCGTAACTTATTTACATCAGCTCTGTGCGGATACAGGATGTAGTTTAGAAGTTCTGTCGATAGTGATGGATGGTAGGGCTGGACATATATATATCTATCTATCTATATATATATATATAGAGAGAGAGAGAGAGAAAGAGGGTCTTGATGATGATGATGATGATGATGATGACGATAATACAAGCCAATCATCCAAAATAATCCTTCAGTTTTAAATTGAGTTCCCTCGTTATTCAATAGACACTTAAATATTTAAAACAAAATCCACCCTAACCTTGGAAAAATTAACCAATACTATGCAAAGCGTTACGATGATATGGCAACAAGGCGGGGGATAAGCTATGTCTGAGTTTAAAAATGCAAACAAATAAAATAAACGGGAATTCTTCCAAGATTTAGCGGTGTCCGTAATATAGTACGGCTAAGTACGCTTTCATATAGATATCTCATTGTTTGTCAAGTGGCGTAACTTATAAACATCTGTTCTGTTCGGACACAGGGTGTGGTAGGGAAGACCTGTCAGGAGCGATGGATGATAGACACGGATGGAGAGAGAGAGAGAGAGAGAGAGAGAGAGAGAGAGAGAGAGAGAGAGAGAGAGAGAGAGACTTGATGATGATGACGTGGCGTAAATAATCTTGTAGCACGTCTATTAAAAAAAGTTATTAGAATATGTCACCTGAGAACTATTCATGAGATATAGACATTTTCTAACCCCTTTTTAGATTGAAATTATGCAGCAATTTCATTTAGACTAGTCATGCAGTAATTGTGAAAACGGAGATTTGGTTCGGTGTATCTATTTGGATAAGAAACTCTGAGAGTTTTTCCAGCACGTTATTTTGTTTAGAGAATCCAATTAGGCACATCGCTCTTTTAAACGAAATATATAGAATTATCTGGCGAGCAATCTTTTTTATGATTGTGGATTCGATTTAAGTTTCTATTTCACACATATCTTTTAATGCCCATGTTGATTTAGACATCATGGCCAATTTTTTTGTTTATTTATTTATTCATTCATTTATTTTTGTGAAGCGTCTATTCTCGAAGAGCAACTTGTGATGATGAAAATTTTGTTTTCAAAGCTCATGAGTTGGTCCATTATAAATCCTTTAGGATCCTTGTCGAATTTCCGCAGTTGCTTGATATACCAAATTTTCAATTCAGTACATTTGTTGCATATATATATATATAAGCTCTCATCTGTGTAGGTGTAAACAGCTTACTATAAAAAACGGAAAAATATATTTGTATATCTACTGCTAAAAAGTAAATATATATATATATATATATATATATATATATATATATATATATATATATATATATATATATATATATATTAGCGGCCATGATTAAAGGAACGGAACAGCAACAAATATTTAAATGATTTTTATTTGAAAAAACTTGCATCTGCGTTTAAGAAATTTTCTCAAAATATACTTGGAACATATAAGTACTTACTACATATAAAGTTTTCTCATTTTTTGTTTCTGTAAATGAATAGTGAACTAAAAAAAACAAAAATATATATTTTGCCATTGTCAAAAGTTAAGGAACGCTGTTGAATTATAATAATTTAGGTCATTTTAAATAACTTAATTGCAAATTTTGATTTATAGTTAACTGCCATACATCGTTGTAACTATTTTTAAGCAAGATGGAGCGAAAGCACGTAATTGTTTGACTTGAGAAGAGGAAAAACGCTCATTTTAGCAAATCATGAAGAAGGCGAATCGTATTTTGAATTTGGCGGCATCTTACGAAGGTCAAAAAGCGTTGTTTATCGTGTAATCAGTAGACAAAACACTTGAACCAAAACCAAAAAATTGCAGGCTTCCTTAGACTACCAAACGGGAAGATCGGATGATTGTTAAAATGTCTTTAAAAGACCGTTTTTATCAACAGCGTCTATTTCTCGTGCCTTTTGTGAGCAAACCGGAAAGCCAATGTCTACAAAAACAGTTTCTTGTAGGTTAAATAAGGAAAAATTAATGGCTAGGGTTCCATGTCGCAAACCTTTGATTTCAAAGAAAACTCAAAAGGTTCGTCTTGACTTCACCACAGAGTATATCTTGTGGACAGAGGAACAATGAAATATGGTTCACTTTTGTGATAAATCTAATTCAACTTGTTTTGATCTGATGGTAATAGTTTTGTAAGACGTAAAAATGGGGAACAATTATATTTTCAATGCGTAAAGAAAACTGCGAAATTTGGAGAGGGGAGCGTAATTGTCGGGCATGATTTCTTCATTGCGAGTCAGACCCATTGTTCGTTTTCACGGTAATATTGATGCCAGTGTTTATTAAGAACTTCTTCGCCTGCAAGATCTTCTTTTACACAAAGGGACAGTTGAAACTCCAATATCTATGCATGACAACTTGCCTTGCTACAAAGCTAAAACTGAGTTATGTTTTCTTGAAGAGGAAGGAATAGATGTTATGAAGTGGCCAACACAAAACCAAGAGAGGGATCCAATAGAAAATGTATGCAAATAATAAAAGAAAAGGTTCAAAACAGAAATCCTCAAAATATTGATGTTTTGGGGGTTTTCTGAAGGAAGAATGGGAAAGTATCACTACCACCTTCTGTAAGAAGTTAATTGGCTCATGTGGTAGAAGATGCAATGAAGTAATCCGAAGCAAAGGAAAATTCACTGAATACTGAATTTTTCTTTAGTTTATATATTGATCTAACAAGAATTTGTGATATGTTCCTTAACTTTTTACCTGAGCAAAATGTATATTTGTGGTTTTCAGTTGATTGTTAGTCTACAGTAAAAGAAAATTTAGAAAACTTTATATTTAATTTCATAAATGTACATGCAAATATTTTCATGTAAAAATCATTTAAAAAGTTGTTGCTGTTCAGTTCCTTAACTTATGGTTGCGACAGTATATACCCTTGGACAAAAAAATAAACTCACCCTCAAAAATGAAGAAAAAGATATTGTTTACAATTTTTTAATAATAAAAATCAGATATATGAAAGATAAGTTTAAGGAAGATTTAAATTTAAAAAAAAAAGTAATTTCAATTCATTTTTTATATGTGTAGCATTTATGTTTAATCTTAAAATTTATTTTGACATAAATATAAGACCACAAATAAAAACTAAAGGAAAAAAGACTTAATTGAAAAATTTATCATATGTAGTCCACGTTTGATAAAAGCTATTAAAACTGCAATACTTAAAATACTAAAAACATAAATGGCTGAAGGAACTAAATCATCTGAATTTGAGAAAGGCAAGATTAAAACTCTGAAAAGAATGGAAAAATCTCAGAGAGAAATTTCGAAGGCCTTTTGATGCAGTAAAATCGTTATATGCAATTACTTGAAAAGTCCAAACGGCGGATCTGCAAAATATCAAAATAAAAAAATTGCCTTTATATTCTATAAGTGTGTTCCTTGGTCTTTATGTCAAAACAACTTTTTTAAATTAAGCATAAATTCTATATTTATATAAAAATGAATTGAAATTTCACCATATTTTAAATTTCTTTATGCGTTATCTTTTATATATCTGATTTGTAAACAATATATTTTTCTTCATTTCTGAGGGTGGTCATATATTTTTTTCCAGGGGTGTATATATAAAGAACTGGCGAGCAAAACCGGAGCATAAGCAATATACTCTTCAACGTAGAAGGTAAAAGCTTAACTATTATTGTATCAAGATTTTGAAACATATTTCAAATTCTCAAACCACAGTTCTGGTAAAATAAAACGGAAAACTATTTTCATATTTCGCAAATATTTCAGTGTTTAAAAATATCAAGAAACAGAGTCGAAAATAAGTAAAGTTCGCCACCGATGTCAAGGGCGACCCGAAGGTTCACTTTTTAAATAGCTACGAGGGTGCTACTCTTTTCCTAGAATTGCTCCACTTCTCCCTTAATTCCTACCTTATGCTGAGTGTTAAGCAAGCAGCAACCTTTTTATGAGTCTTTTGTATGACTCAACCTGGGATTGAACACTGGTCTCTTGGGCTATAAAGCAATAAAAAAAGAGACAATAATAAAACTGAATGTTAATTGTTCCAGTGAGGAATAAAATCGAACGACAAAGTCTGATTAAAATCAAAAAAAGATTGGGCTGAAATAAAACGTAAAGTTTAAAAAGTGATAGTCTTAATTCTTAAAAAATTCTTTTTCGAGTTCCAAAATCCGTTTAAAAGAATAAATAATAAAGACTGTGTAGCACGGCCAAACTAAAATTCAGATATACCCGCCTTCCGGACCAAAATATAATTTCCTACGGTTAACCTTAAAAGAAAAATTGCTGAGAATCTCATATTATTTGATTTTGTTTCTTCTCAAAGAACAGCAGTGGTACTGTTTAACCTATTGCTAAAAGGATAGGGGAGGGTAAAACGCTTTCCCAAGGGTATTTGTCCGAAAGTGAACGTAATAGTGCGACTGGATTTCA
Source organism: Sepioteuthis lessoniana (assembly GCA_963585895.1). Taxonomy (NCBI): domain Eukaryota; kingdom Metazoa; phylum Mollusca; class Cephalopoda; order Myopsida; family Loliginidae; genus Sepioteuthis; species Sepioteuthis lessoniana. Next base: position 77,099,319 of record OY757912.1, on the reverse strand, counting down.
AACTTGCTTACTACGATTCCCCAGTCCAACGCTTTAACCATTACACCACAAGAACATCCACCTCAAATTAGTTTAGGGGTGTCCTCGTGGTGTAATGGTTAAAGCGATGGACTGCGGAATCGTAGTAAGCGAGTTCGTACTCCAGTTGCGCTATTATGTTCACTTTCGGACAAATACCCTTGGGAAAGGTATGAACCCCTCTTATCCTCCCAGCTATGGGTTAAATAGTACCACTACTCTTCTTCTAGGAGAATGGCTTTGACATTAAATAACCTACAAAGAGTTGATATGCCATTAAAACAAAGAAACCAAACCAAACCATCAAATTAGTTTAGGGGGAAGACTTACACAATCAAAACCCTATAAGTTTAGCCCTGGAGATGTGAAACTCCGTGACAATATAACTATTATGAGACAGGAGAAATCAAACTCTGCAATTAAGAAATATGCGGTCCTCGTAAACACTGTTATCTTTCTCCGGTTAATCACTTCACCCAGTCTGCTGAGACTGAAAAGTACGACAACTGCACACCTGCGGAGGGATAAGAACCTCTCCTCCATACAAGGCTATCAGTAGGTGGTGACTCGTAAGAGTTGAGGGCAGGATGCTGGTGGCTAAGCAGTTCGTGACAGACAAAACTCCACTTTGGATCTTGCTAGACTGGGTGTGCAATCAGAGAGGCCTGATCCGATCAATCGGCTCGTCATGTCATCTATATGATATTCCTAATTGTGTTCTTCAAATTCCCCACGTGATTAAAAAAAATCCAAACCGTCTTATCTTAAATGTGATAGAAGTTGATTGAGAGTCAATTGCACTGAAATAGCCTCACTTGATATCATTTAAATCAGTGAAAATAAATGATTAATAGTTTGTAAAATTATTTGAGTTAGCAATACTTGAAACAATTTAGAATCATTAGTGTTAGCAATGGCTGAAACCATTTAACTGTATTGAAACTAAATGAACTGTCTGGTTTGGAAATAATCCTAACTATAACTCCCACACCATGTGCAGGATGCGTTGATTGGTTCGTTGTAGGTAAATTAATACCAAATCCATTTTATATATATAAACAATTCAATTTCAAACAATTAAGTTTAGCATAAGTACGGCGTTTAAATATCAAAACAGTTCTATGTCAAACAATTCAGTCTAGCATAAGTACTAAGTTTAGTTTTATTTGACTCATAGTTATGACCCTATTAGGTGCTACCACTCAGAGTGGACCGAAGAGCGATGGCATTGAAGGGCTACTCCACATTCCCCAAAGATCAAGCATTACTGGAGCCTCACGATCAGATTATCTTGTGTCATATCCAGGGCACTCGTTGGTGGCGTCTTACTCTTGTGCAGAGATGCATTCTGCAGCTCAAGCCGACTGGGCTAAGCAGGATGTGATACAAAGTCATTTTTTAGCAACAGGTTAGAATTCAGAGCTTTTCTTTTCCTTGGCCGGTTGGCACGTCAAAGTTAAAAAGCCCAGTCTTCCATAATATTTACCTATAACTGGTGAGAGAATAATTGAATTCATTCTTATCCCAAAGGATTTAGGGCTATGTAAATACTTTCTAAGTGTTACTGTTAGGTATTGACCTTTGATAGAGTTGTCATGTCCAAGCTTGGTAAAAAGGAAGACAGTGAAGCATTGATGTAAGCAGCTTACGCAGGTTGAAAGGCAGAAGTTGGTCACATGGGTCGACAACCGGAAATGCTTGGCATTGTAAAATCATATATGTAGGTACCCGCAGAGTAACGATCAGTCGCCGACACTTATGAGAATAAAGAAACTTTAATTTTGGAAAGCAAGTGTTGTGGTTTCTTCCTTCATCATGCTATACAACGATACTGAGACAACTGAAAAAGAAGACCAGCTCTAAGGAGGGAGAGAACACGAGACTTTCCAGTTTTCAGGAAAAAGGCTGTTAGTTTATTTGTTTCTTTCAAAATGTTTTAAGATATTTAACAGTTTTTTTTTTCTTTTAAATATTAAATCAACTTATGAACAAAAAGAATGCCTTATAGATGTGATATACCTTGGCCACCTCAGGCAGTGTAATGGTTAGTAAGCTAGTCTTACAGACCTTCACGAATGAGTTCGAGTCTCACTGGGTTCACCATTCATTCGGGTTTATGCCATATCTAAGCAAAAATCTTCCTAAACTACTATAGGTTGGTTGGTGGTTTGGGTTTTATGGCAAAATAAATATGGTTAAATAACCTTTGAAGGTTATTTAACGGCAAATCCATTTTTATGAAAATAGTTCTATTTCAAACAATTCAGTTTAGTGTAAGTACAGTTCAAATGTCAAAAAACAGTTCGATTTCAAATAATTCAGTTTAGCATAAGCCTGCAGTTTAGATATAAGTACGGTTTGATTGTGAAAAATATTTCAATTGCAAGCTATTCAGTTTAGTCAAACAGCTCTAATTCAAACAATTAAGTTTAGCATAAGTATACAGTTAGTTCTATTGAACTCATAGATAGGACCCTATCAGGTGCTACCATTCCGGACCAGAGAAGACCTGGGAGCGATGGCAATTAAGGGGTACTCCATATTCCCCAAAGCTCAAGCATCACTGGAACCTCACCATGAGATTGTTTAACGTCAGGTACAGGACATTCATTGCGGTGTCTTACCTCTCTGCAGAGAAACAGTCGGTGTATTTTACAGCTCCAGCCGACTGGGCAAGTAAATTACTATAGATTTGTGATACTTTAGCGCAAATGAAATTATTAAAATGGACCTAAATTCTGTGTTTTCTTTACGGAAAGATAAATTATAATCTGAAATATGGATGCGTGTAATCAAAAGTGTGGATCTTACTCTAAATTTAGGAGAGTGAATATTTTTTTGTGATAAGAATCAAGTAAATTTATTTGAAGCTTTAATAATAATTTCATCGTGTAATTCACAATGCATTAAGACAAAGTTACGACAGATAAAATCAGATAAATCTAGCTAAGTTGTTAAATGATATCAACTTCATTAAAAAATGCTTCAAAGAAATTTTCGATATAAATTCATGAAGGAATATTTTTTATGCGTGAAAAATAGTTCTAATAATCATAATAATTTTTAGTATTGTTGTATTCGTTAAAAAAGTATTCAAATTATTATTCAAATTTTAAAAATGTATAAATGTTAAAGATTCTCTTCATTTTCATAAAACTTCGATGATATAATGAATGAAAATGTATTACAACACTCTCTTCGTTTTGCTTAGAATTGTAAGAAAAATGCTTCATATTATAGATTTTTACCATCCTTTCTCAGAAAATATCATCATCATCATATCGTGCTGGTAGCACGGATATTCCTGACCCTCTCTCGCCACTCCTCCCTATCGTTCATCGCCCTTGGTAGGTCTTCAGGACAACATCCTGTATCCTCACATAGCTGCTGAATGTACGTTCAAGCTGGTCGTCCTGCTTTTGCGCGGCCATGTGTGGGGATCCGTAAAAGTACATCTCTTATGAGTTCATCTCTGCTTCTCCAGCAGTGTCCTGCATGTCTGGTTAGTCTAACTTGAATAGTTTTCTTGATAGGGGGCAGGTGGCCGTACAGTTGGTGTCTTGTGGGGTGTTGCTGCCAGGACTTGTTCAGGATTGCACGCAGCATTCTTGTGTAATTGCCATCTAGTTTCTTCTCCAGCCGTTTTGTTAGCGTCCATGTAGTGCATCCATATAGCAGTATCGATGTGACCGCTGCCTGGAAGAAACTGCGTTTCATTTTATCGGTTAGGTCTGATTTCCATATAATCGATAGCCTATTGATGGCTGTCCATGCTTTCGTTAGCCTCGTTTCGATGTCCTTTTCGGTTGATTCGACGTTGCTTCCTAGGTACGTGAATTTGTCAACTAGTTTAAGTGGGGTTCCTTCTAGAGTGGAGATGTCCCCCGTTTGGTTATAGCACATATATTCCGTTTTGTGTGCATTAACATAGAGGCCTATGCTTGCTGCTGCTCATTCCAAACTATGCAGAAGAGTTTCGGCTTGGTCAGGTGTATTTGCCAGTATCGCTATGGCATCGGTGTCATTTCAATATTTTAAAAAAAAATTGATTTGAGGATCTAAGGGGTGAATCGTCAACTTTTGAAAAAAAAGACAGTGGCAGTTAGACTTCAGAAGACATATATTCATGATAGTGCTATCCCAAGAATTCTATTAAACTGCCCTCATGTTTATCTCTATTGACCACCTCCAGAAAACCACCAGATTCCCGGAGAATTTGACTGGAAAATTCTGCCCTTTAAGGTACATTAAATCAAAGTATTATTGATGACTTTGATACAAACAGTAGAAGAAAGTCCATAATATTGATGATTTAGTAGAGAAATTACATTTTTTTATAGAAAATGCTAGGGTGTTGTTAGGTAGCCAGAGATATTTATATACAGTGGCATCAAATACTCATGTCTAAAATTCAATTTGCTGTATATGCTTTTTTTTTGAGATATGGAAATGAATACAATAGGGGACATTTTGAATCCTAAACATGTAAGAGATTAAAATACTATTGAAGTTCTGATGGAAATCATGAAAGAAATGAACACAGCGCAACTGCAAACCAAACCTCAAAATATGATTTTTTATCAAAATTGGTGATGTCAGTTCTGCTATTAGTGCAAGAAGAATATTACAACCTATTTGATTTAATAATCTTTATATGATACCAGCTAAATTTAATAACAGTTTGCTAAGTCAACAGAAATGATATTTTCTTCCTTGTTGTATAACCGCTTCCCTAATGGATACAGGTTTTTAAGAGACAGCAAAAATATAATTCTACCTAACCATTCCGCTATTAAAAGACTGACTTTCTTAACATATATATGAATCCTTTGATTAAGCATCATAACAGTTAACTTATGTATATTAGGAATAAATTTAAGATCTCTCTGAAAATAGTACACAAGTTCACCTACCCAGGAAGCAGTGCCTAATCAACGAGACAGACTTCGACACTTGACTGGCAAAAGCATGGACAGCTAACAATAGTCTCTCGGTTATATGGAAGTCAAACCTGACGGATAAAATGAAGCGCAGTTTCTTTCAAGCTGTGGTCGTGTCTATATTACTATATGGATGCACTACATGGACGCTAACTAAACGTATGGAGAAAAAGCTTGACTGCAACTACACAAGAATGCCGTGAGCAATATTGAACAAGTCCTGAAGGCAGCACCCCACAAAGCAGCAGCTGTACGGCCACCAACCATCCATCACGAAAAATATCAAAATTAGATGAACTCGACATGCCGGAGGAGTTGGGACGAGCTTATAAGTGATGTACTCCTGTGGACCCCTTCACATGGACGAGCAAAGGCAGGACGACCAGCTCGAACCTACATACAGTAGCTCTGAGCGGATACGGGATGTAGCCCTGAGGACCTGTCGGAAGCAATGGATGATAGTGAGGGGTGGCCATAGAGGGTCAGGGATATCTGTGCTGATAGCGCGACATGATGATGATAACTAGTATAGAAAGGCAGCACAGTATTTTTTACCTGTTGATGAAATTCGCCTGAAACCTTATTTTGATTATAAGGGTCGTAGAATTTTTGGCTTCTCTGACAACAGCAAGCAATGAAGCACAACAAGTGCTTTGGCTTTTATGCTTAGCAGAATATTCTCACAATATTAAGATATTGTGCATGTTATGCCAAGTAAATATCTTTAAGCTGAGAATTTATCTAACGTAGTTAAACGTATGTTAATTGGTTCAGAGGAGATAGGCTGGCAAGTATTATCAATCAAAACAGATAATAATACTATCAATAAAAAAAATTATATTTTTCTTTTGGATACCAGCAAAGCATTCAGTTGTAATTCCACACCCACATTTAAGGTGTAGACCTCTTTTCTTTCTCTTGGATTCAGTTTATATATGATAAAATACATTAGAAAACATTGGCTTGTTAAAAAAGATGCAAATAAATGCATGCTGTTCTCAAAATTTGTCATAATGGAATCATGATAGAATCTAAATTGCCCTATTTTAACCTTTGAGAAACTTCATACCCTGGAACCTCTGTCAATTCTGAAATATATTGTTATAAAATGACCTAAAAGATTCTTTCTTTAACTAATCTAAAAAGGCAAAATGGTAATTTAGTTCTGCAAATTTTTAATGAGTACACTATTCAGGGATTATTTATCTTTGGAAAACAAACATGTTTGCCTAATTTTGCTGAAGTTGCTGAATATATAAACATATCTTATATTTGGTGGACTATATTTGATGTAAAAACACCGTATAAAAAGTTTTCAGCATAGAAATAAAACTGTAATCCAGTTATAATAAATAAAGAACATTTTACATTTTTCTCTGTATTAAGTGACTAGTTAGGATCTTAGAATAGCATTTCTGGAATAAATGTAAACTTAACCATGGAAAATTTCACTGCTTAGCATCATACAACCTATGCATTTCTAGAACTGACCATAGAAGAATCGAAAATGCCATACATATTGCCAGTCAAATTTCAAACCGATCATATTGAGGCAAGGTTTGACCAGAGCCGAAAACTTTGTGAGAATCAGTATACCACCTCGATATGGCAAGTGTTTGAGTGTTAAAAGATCAGAATGCCATCAGTTTTAAAATCAAACTTACCATTTGATCAACAATACATTAAAATCTGTTTGAAGAATTTACAAAAACCAAACTGGGATGAAGTAAAATAGGTGATAAAGTTAGATGTGTATAAATTTAGAATTGATTTTGACGAGGATGATATTAAATGTTGAGAAATTCTTCCTGTTATACTATACTCAGTGAGTTATTGTTGTAATGCAGATTTTACGAAAATTAAATTAAATAGTTGCAAAAAATTGATACCTGGAAGAGATAATGTGGAAGAAATACCAGTAATAAACAGTTATTTTTCAGTAGATTAATAGATTCCCTTTTATAACCTAATGATACAACGAAATGTTTTTTTTTTCGATATATAATTATGTTGTCATTTGTAAACTGATAAAAAGATTATTCTTTTCTTCATTTAGTAAATAAAAGGAAATTTGCCATGGACATAACTTTAAATGTTTTGGTAGATTATGAGGTTTTTTTTATTGTAGACACTTGTAATGTGGGTCACACAACTGGAAAAATTGAAAACATGCATTTCTGGAGCTTACAAATGCTGTCTTAAATAATTTTTGCTATAGGGAGAAATGCTGATAATAATGGCACCAAATAAACTCCCCCTTTGCTTAAAAAAAAAGAAGTACGAACGTTCGGCGAAATTTTTTTTTATCTGTGTCATATTTTTCTAGAAGTATTATTTAATTTTACAATGTTCTGTTCATATCTAATTTATTAGCTTATTTGTATTTAATTTATTTGTTTCTTATTTACATTTATTTTTTATTGATCCTTTATGCGTAATTTGTTTGTGTATTTAATTATTGTTTGTTTATTTCCGAATTCATAATTCAATTGTTGCTGTATTTTAGAAATAATCACTTGATAATTACTTAATTAGTACTTAATAATATTGTATCTTTACAATTAATTATCAAAAGAAAACATGCAAATCAAAACAATGTTGATTATAATCTTTAAAAAAACTGTTTTCAAATTCGAAACAATTAAAATAATGAACGATTCCATTCCTTAAAATTTAATGAAACGTCACGTGATGTTCATTTTTTTTTTTACTTTAACACAGCATTCTACAACAATATTATTTATGTAATGAATAATTTTTAAAGTGAATATTAAATAGAAATCAGTATAAAATCCAACCCAGTTTCTTATTTAATGTAATTTAAAAGTTTTCTAAAACTATCTTTTTTAGTTAAAATTAAATTCAGATTACTACCTGTCTTGATAACGTTAGGCCCTAGTCGAGATCTTGGTGCCACTCACAGGATTTGTCTCTATGGATCAGAGCACGATCTCGGAAACCACGGTTTTAGGCCTACCGGACATTGCTTGATGGTGCTTCAGTGAAATTTCTTCAACCATCTGGTTACGGTAGTGTGATCAAGTTCGCCTTCCCTTTTCGCACGACAAACGTTTTTGGTTACTTCCACAACGTTATGGCCAAGTTCCAACTAGTAAAACTTTATAAAAAAATATATTAAAAATTTTTGGGGAGCACAAGGCTCCATGTTTTTAGGGGGAAGGGGTGCTGGTCTAGGAAAACTAAGGAGCCCTAGCTAACCACATTTTGCCGATCCATTCAGCAATACAATAGGTCATTCATTCTTCCCCAAGCACGCCACAACAAGCAAAATACCACGTTTACTCAATGAGAAAAGCCCTACTTAAAACCACCGGAAGAACAAAATTAATTTAATTTACAATGAATGGTTTATGTACAATTTTTGAAAAAATTATGGGAATGGGCGAAAAACCCCGAAAGAAAAAGTAAAAATAGAACAAAATAAAGGAGGACGACTGTTTTCTGATCTCCGAGGGGACCAAAAACAAGTCGGATCTTCCCTAGTGGGAAAGGAAGACTAAGGGAATCATATTTACCAACTCCTCCGCTCGGGCAGGATGTGACACAAGGTCAATTTTCCTTCTCCTAAACTAGTTGCCTTACCAAGGCTGAAGAACCTAGTCTGCCCAACTATTTACCCATAGCTGGAGGGAGAATAATTGGATTCATACCTTTCCCAAGGGTATTAGTGCTATGTGAAATGCAATTAATCTCGGCCAGGATTTGAACTCGTGTCGCCGTGTCAATTTCCTACGACGGTAACCATTACACCACGGGCACCTAAGGTAAAGAGGTGAAATAAACGTAGAGTAGGGCTCGGTGTTGGTGGTTGGTGCAGAAATAAGGGTATCAATGAGAATTCCGAGAACTTCAGAAAAATGGGGCTAGATCACGGGTTACGAGTCAGTAAACAAATTTACCGACCTCTCCACTCGGGCAGGATATGACACAATGTCAATTTTTTTAAGCGGAGTTTAACAGGTTTGAACTCAGAGTTTTCCTTCTCCTAGACTAGTTGCCACACCAAGGCTGCAGAACCTAGTCTGCTCTAATATTTACCCATACTTGGCGGGAGAATAATTGGATTCATACCTTTCCCAAGGGTATTAGAATGAAATGCAGTCAGTCTCGTCCAGGATTTGAATGGGAGCGGAGAAGACCTTGTAGTTCTAACTAGAAAGGCAGAAAAATTCACAACTAGGACTCCGTTGCATTAGACACTATGGCTTTTAAATCCCACACAGAGAAAAGCAAAGTACGACGTGTCAGCGTACTAATTAACATTGTACTACTGAGCACTGTGGTTAGCTTCCATGGCTTGAACTGCTTCGGTTACGTGATATATGCGCAGCAGGCTGGTACGTACAAAAAGAAAAGAAACAGTCTTTGTCTTTCTCTTGAATATAAAGTCTGAATACATTCGGTCCTAAAGTAGCGATATGACCCCGATATTGTTTAATACGTGTAACTATTCCACAATGTCACTAACTGAATGCTAATAAGAAAATACTGTATTTGAAAGTGAGAATTTTAGTACCTGTATAAGTGCATTTTTATCATCATTGTTTTGGTTTTTTTTTACGTCTATCCCATTACACCGATGCAAAAGTTTTGTCTGAACGCTCGGCCATAAATACATTTCTTTCAATGAATAGGGGAGTTTTTGTTTTGGTTCTCGTCTTGACGATCAGTTCATTCTATTTCCCAAATAGTGAGTCAGCCAATATTTGAAACGCTAACAGAAGATAATAAAACACCCTAAAATTGCTATTTTTTTGTTATTATTCTGTTTCTTTTCCGTCTGCTGACTGGTTTTCTTTTTAGTGAAGACATACATAAAACCAACGAATCAGGACAGCACGAGTGAACCATTATTCTCTCTCTCTGTCTCACTTTGAAGTTCTGACGCTCTTGCTGCGTCTACACTTGTCATTGTAGAAATGAAACCCATTTTTTATGGTGAGGTATTGAGTAATGTAGATTTTATTAACTCACTTGGCATGACTTTTCACTTATGTATAACGTATAGAAAAAACGTGGGATAAGCTGAGGTTGGTCGATATACGCTCAAGTTCGAAAAGCACAACCTTAATATTTGGGACATTACGCCAAAATAGTGCCATTTGTCAGTTTCGCACACACGCACACACACACACACACACACACACACACACACACACACACACACACATATATATATATATATATATATACGCTATTTTTGACTTTGTATTGAAATTAAGACATGAATTTCAAATTTTATAAGTTCAGCTATGGTTTTTCTTTCAGAGTAAGGCCTAAAATTCGTTGAACTGCTCTTCTGCTCAATGGTAGCGCTATAGTAAAACATTTATGGCAATTCGTTGACATCTATTTATTTTGTAATTTCTTTTATATCAATCAATCCCTCTCTATGTACATGAGTGAGTCAAAAGTTTTGCAATATTTTGGTAACGTGAGAAACAATCTGGCAGCTCCAAAGTATGTTTCCGATTTAGACTACGTTACGCCATACAAATTCCTCTAAGAGGGAAGCAAAACACAAAGTGTCAGCGCACCAGCTACCATGATACTAATAACCACAGTGGGTAACTTCCATAGCTTAAGCGATTTCAGTTACATAATCTTCGCGGCGCAAATTACCATATATCAATATGATACATAACTTTTAACACACCCTAGTATATATATATATATATATATATATATATATATATATATGGGGACTGTTTGCTTTACATGGAGGAAAAATTAGCAATAGCGTCTTGTAAAAGTAGAGATATGTTAAACCAAAGGTCGGAGGTTTTAAATAGTTTTAAACACAAATGTGGGTGGTTGCTCTATAATTAGAGATAGGTTTCTGAGTATTTATACCTGAGGTTTTTTTTTCTTTTTTTTTAAATAAAAGTAAGGTTTTTTGTTCATTTTATTTGTTTCTTTTGTTATGTAAATTTTAAGTTAGGTAGGTTTTGGTGAATATAAAAAACGGCGTTTTTTCCTTTATCATTGGTCGGTGTGAGACTCCCTGATGATCCGTTAAGGTGAAACTTTAGTAGGAGAATTCCGACTCGCGATTTAAGTTAATTTTATTATTGGCTCCACTCGTGTTGAGCACTCTTGTAATTGTAGCATTGCAGCGTTTACGGGGGGTTTTATTTTTCTTTTGACCAACTGACTGCATACCTCTTGATTTTTTTCAACTGGTGTGACGGGGTTGGTATTTTCTTTCTTTTTGTCCTATGATATTTTTTTCTTTTTCCCCCGGGCGGTGATTCGAGATTTTTATCTCTTGTTCCTGGCGGGTTTTTTTCTTTTTTTCTGGTAACCGTGAATGCTGGTAGATAGTAGATTTGTAGCTATATATATATATATATGTATGTATGTATGTATGTATGTAAAAGGAGAGATTTATTGAGAAGCAAATTCACGCAATAACGTTTCGGTTCTACTGAACCATCATCAAGATTATGAGTTTGGGTTTCTTTGTTTAATGACATATTAACTCTTTTTAGGTTATTTAATGCCAAAGCCATTCTTCTAGAAGAACAGTAGTGGTACTTTTTAACCCATAGTTGCGAGGATAAGGGGGGTTCATACCTTTTCCAAGGGTATTTGCCGGAAAGTGAACGTAATAGCGCGGTTGGAGTACGAACTTACGTACTACGATTCCGCAGTCCATCGCTTTAACCATTACACCACGTGGACACCCCCTCAAGATTATGAGGGGTTATATTAGTGATGTTAAGTTAACAATGGATGTGTAAAAAGTGTAAAGAATATACAAAAAAACTTTGGAAAATATGTATAACAAGAATGATTTGGTTGTTTATGAGAAGAAAAGTTATTATACATATTTTCCAAAGTTTTTATATATTCAGTAGAACCGAAATGCAATAGGAAATGGACTCGGTGACCTAAATTCAAATGTTTGCATTTCATAAAGCGGTGACACCCTTGAGAAGGATATGAATGTAATTATTCTCTCTCCATATGGGTAAATTTTAGGGTAGACTAGACTCTTTGTGGATCGGTCAAGGTAAAGGAGAACTCTGATTTCAAATCTGTTAAACTCTGCTGAGAATTGTCCTTGTGTCGTATCCTGCTCATGTGGAAGGGGTTGGAATATATATATATATATATATATATATATATATATATATAAGGCTACTGGTTCATATGGGGTGATTTGTCTAAAAATACATCTTTGTGTGTACATCTGCATGTGGAACGTAGCCAAAAGAGATGAGTAGTTAAGAAGGAGGCGTAACAGTTTTAACGTGACTACACAGTGACAATTCCCCTTTCCACCTGACCAAGCCACACGTCGTTATGTCCCATGCTGATTCACAAGACTCCAACCTGTCTTCTGTTTGACAAAAATTACTGCAGAGCTTTTCTTTCCAGCTTCTAACATCGGCTGGAAATTGGGTGAGTGTCTTTTTCATTGTTTGTTTTCATAATTTGTTCTTCACAGAGGACTCCAACCAATATGGCGACATTCCAAATTTATACTGGTTATTCTTTTTTAAACAGTGAACTTTACTGTGTGCGCCTAAAAGTTGTGTGTCTCATCATTCACACGGCTCGGTCATTTACCAGCGCCTAATGTACTATTATGGTATGAAAGATAATCAGTTGTAGTGAGATCAAACCTTACGGCTGGGGCTGTATAATACACCGACTGAATCTCTGCAGAGAGGTAAGACCCTATACCCAACTAGTGCCCTGGATATGGCACTTTACAATCAGATTGTGAGGCTTCAGTAATGCAAGAACTTTGCAGAATACGGAGTGCCTCTTCAGGGCTATCGCTCCCAGGTCTGCTCTGGTCCGGAGTTTTAGCACCTGATAGGGATCAAATACAAGTGTTTGATATTTAAACTGTGTGCAAACAAATGATTGATATTTAATTGAAATGTTAGTATTACATAGCAGTACTTAGAAAAAATTAGCTTTTTTAACTTATGCTAAAGTGAATTATTAGAAATAGAACTGCATCATCATTTCACTGAGTGTATCAACAAAATTTGCTTACAAATCATATATTTAATACACACACACACACACACACACACACACACACACACATATATATATATATATATATATATATATATAACCAACAATGGTTGATATGCTCTAAAAGCAAACCAAACCTAACCAAATGAAAAGTTCCAAACAAGACCAAGAAAACTTTGAATAGAGGTCTCAAACACAGGTACTCAGAAAGGCCATAATATTTGAGGGAAAGTCTCAACGGGCCAAAACTATGATGACTTGGAGTGTGATTCACACAATTTTTAATTTCAATCTGAAATACATCTGATTGGCTGCGATTAATTTTTATATCAAAATGAGAACGTATTATATAGTGAGTAGGATATGAGAATTTGTAAATATATAGATGTTTCCTGTCTATGACACTAAACAGAATCTGATGGTGACAGTACACTCGAGAAAATCTGGGGAGTGTGTTCATTGCCATTACTCTAACATCTATTTAGAACCGGAGTGCTAGTACCTGTAAGGGTCCAATCTGTAGATAAGATATATCTTTTTTACAGAGTGTAAGAAAGAATTCTCAAGAAAGAACTATTTCTTTCTTTCTTTCTTTCTTTCTTTCTTTCTTTCTTTCTCCAATAACTCTTTTGCCGCCTTCAACAGATAAAGAATACGCCAACGAATTAAATGGACAAAAGAATAAAGAAAAAAATGGAGTCAGACATTTCAACCCAAATACCTACAAGCTGCGAAACTAAAACCAAAACAATAGCACTAATACATTCTCCCAGCCCCATACCTACAATGAACAAAATCCTTTAACATGTTCATAAAAGTCGTAAGTGTATCGACGTGCCACTCAAAATAATCAATTAATCAATCAATGAAACTATGAGGGGATAAATGTTCTGCCTCAAGTTTTACTTAATTTGTTTTTCACTTTTAATTAATTCCCATTTTTGCATTTCATTATACTTCATGAGTAAATAACGATGAATAATATAATGATCATCATTAAAACATAGAAAATAAAGTCGAAACTCAAAGTTTAATCACGTTTAAAGAAATAAAAGATATAATTTCTGTTTATTTAACAATCTGTTCTCAAACGTGTTCGAAGATTTTCTATTTCTTTGGATTATATGTCATCCTTTAATATGCCAATACGAGTTGACAAATCTAACTCATCTGAAACAATAGAAAAATCATCATGTTCTGTTATGCGATTGTCTACAATCTCAATCACCACTTCATTACAGTAGGTCTTTGAAACAAGCAGATGTAGATTTCACTAACGTTGTTAATAAGAATGTTTGTAAATGTATATGAAATTGGATTATTTACCTTGCTTGCTGCTAGGTGTCTGCGATAGCAGAAATCATATAAAGTTTAGTTGAAGACACTCGGATACCAAAAATCATTTTCATTCAACAAATTGATATGCAACGTTAGCTCCTTTTTCGTCGATTCTCTTATAGCATACATCCCAATAGGCTGGGGTGTGTCCTCGCGGTTCCCCGGCTTTTTAGCTGGGCCGTCTGGCATTCGTGCCGGATGGGCGCTCGAAACCAAGAGCAGACTCGGGGCCGAATAGGCCCCCAGCTTCGGCTGGGCAACCTTCGGGTGGGCGAGCTGCACTTTTGTCCCCTTTGTACGGCACTAGACCAAGCGTCTAGTTTAAGCCGTAAACTGGCATACGTGCCCGGACCCACATTTGGGTTCGTGAAACCGCTTGCCTCATCAGGCTTACATTGCACTAAGTGAGCCGATGAGCAGCACTGACAAGCAGGGTTCGAGTCTCGGCTCCTTCCCGACCTTCCCCTCCCCTTTATCCCCACTTTAATTGGCCTTCGGGCTTTTGACCTTGTGTCAAGTCGTGTCTGGTGGGAGGCAGCGACAAATACTGCGGTGTAATGGTTAAAGCGATGGACTGCGGATTCGTAATAAGCGAGTTCGTACTCCAGTCGCGCTATTACGTTTACTTTCAGGCAAATACCCTTGGGAAAGGTATGAACCCCCTTATCCTCGCAGCTATGGGTTAACGGTTAGAGTGTTCGCCAATGGCCCGGGAGACCTGGGTTCAATCCCAGGTCGAGTCATACCAAAGACTTTAAAAATGGAACTTGATACCACCTTGCTTAACACTCAGCATTATAAGGTACGGTTCAAGGGTAAAGTGGAGCAATCCAGGGAATGGAGTAGCGCCCTCCCCTACACCTTGGTGTAGTAGCTATCGAAAAGGGAGCCTTCGGGTCACCCTCGACTATGGTCGCTAACTTTACTTACTTACTGTTCTTCTCGGGGAATGGCTTTGGCATTAAATAACCTACGAAGATTAATATGCCATTAAACAAAGGAACGAACCAATCAATCGGCTGGGGCTATAGAATACACCGACTGCATCTCTGCAGAGGGGTGAGAACCCCAAACGTGTGTCCTAGAAATGATATTAAACCATCTGATGGTGAGGCTCCAGCCTTGGAGATTTGGGGAATGAAGAGTACTCTACAATAGCCATTTCTCCTAGGTGTACTTTGACCCGCAGTGGTAGCATCAGAGAATATTATCTATAGATCAAATAGAACAAACTATATGTTTAAATTGTGACTGTTATATAGCAATACTTCGAACCATTTAACTGTGTTAAAAAAAAGGGCTCAGGCTCGTTTAAGAATGTCATCCACAAGATATGTTTACAAAACATATATATATATATATATATATATATATACAAAATATATGAATAAGTAAGATTTAATATTAAATACCCAACAATGGTTGATATGCCATAAAACCCAACTAAACTAATCTTATAGTATATCAGCTCTTTTTAAAACGTTTAATAAAACTTTTCTTTAAGACTTTTTCCCTAACGATGACCTAATATCGAAGCTAAGAGAGAATAATAAAAAATAACAATAAAGAAATATTCCTGTTTGTCTTATCACATTTGTTTATATCTCTCATTCTTTCCTTCTCTCTCTCTCTCTATATATATATATATATATATATATATATCTATATATAAATATATATTTGGGTGTAGGTATGCGTGTATTAAACTAACCACCCAAAACAACCAGGACGTACCATAAGATCAATTTTTCAGCGGAGTATAACAAGATTAAATTTAGTTTTTTTTCTAAGTAACCAATTACCATACCAAAGCTAAAGAGCCAGTTTGCCTAACTATTTATTCATAGCTGAAAAGAGAATAGTTAGATTCATACCTTTCCCAATGGTATGTGCACTATATGAAAAGAAAGCAACCTCATCCAGGATTTGAACTCGATTCGCCATACCGATTTCCAACGAAACTAACCATCATCCCACGATCGCCTCACACACACACACACACACACACACAGACACACATATATATTTTTTAGAAAAGTTTAGTTAAAGACCACAGAATTTACCTTTTTATGATCTTCTTATGGTTTTTTTTTTCTCAAGCTTTCTTGCTAGTTTCTTTGTATGAGGGTCAGACAAGTTTTCTTAGGTTCTGCTCCCAAGCGTTTTCGATCATATTGATTGATCGTCTTCAGTTCGATTTGTTTTTATTTAGTTTAGGTGATAAATTCATTTTGTCGAAAGGATTTATTATTAATAGGGGTGATTTGATTAACGTGT
This sequence comes from Sepioteuthis lessoniana, assembly GCA_963585895.1. Classification (NCBI taxonomy): domain Eukaryota; kingdom Metazoa; phylum Mollusca; class Cephalopoda; order Myopsida; family Loliginidae; genus Sepioteuthis; species Sepioteuthis lessoniana. The sequence continues at coordinate 77,082,727 of OY757912.1, read as the reverse complement.
TACTTATTGAATATGTTTGCTATGTAATTACCGGTGTTTGATACTATTGTATCTACATTAGGTTTAGTTTGGTTTGGCTGGGATTCATGGCGTATCAACCTTTATAGGTTATTTTATGCCAAATTCGGCTTACCCACCCCCATATATATATATATATATATATATATATATATATATATATAATTTGTAAACACATTTTCTAGATCTCTTTCTTAAAAGAGCCTGAACTCTTTGTTGCGAATAGTTCAATGGTTTCAAGTATTTCCATATAACAGACGCAAATTAACATCTCTCCTTTGTTTGCACGCATAGTTTGTTCTCTTTGATCCATAGATAGAGAGAATCCTTTCAGGTGCTACCACTTCAGATCAGAGTGAACCTGGGAGCAATGGAAATGAAGGAGTACTCTGCATTCCCCAAATCTCCATCAGATTATTTACTGTCATATTCAGGGCACTCGTGGGGAGGAGGAAGAAGAAGTATTACCTCTCTGCAGAGATTCAGCCTCAGCCAATTGGGTCTTCGTTTGGTTTGTTTGTTTTGTTTTTACCATATTTACCAACCCCTCCGCTTGGGCAGGATATAACACAATGTCAAATTTTAAGCGGAGTTTAACAGATTTAAATTCAGAGTTTTCCTTTTCCTAGACTAGTAGCCTCACCAAGGCTGAAGAATCCTGTCTGCCCTACTATTTACCCATAGCTGGAGGGAGAATAATTGGATTCATATCTTTCCCAAGAGTATTAGTGCTATATGAAATGCAACAAGTCTCGTCCAGGATATGAACGCGTGTGGCCGTGCCCATTTCCTACGACGATAACCATTACACCACGGGCACGGGTTTGTTTTGTTTTATGGTTTATCAACCCTTTTCGGGTCATTTACCACCGAATTAAGTCATTTTGATAAAAAGTTTCAAACATTTCAGTTTAGTATAAGTGCAGTTTTTTGTTTCTTTAGCATAAGTAAAAAGTATCAAACAATTCAGTTTAGTGAAGGACAGTTTTTTTTGTTTCTTAAGCGTAAGTACGCAGTTTAAATGTCAAAATATTTCAAAAAATTCAGTTTAGCGTAATTATTCTGTTTAGTTCTATTTGACCCATGGATAGGACCCTATCAAGGGCTACCACTTCGGGACACAGTGGACTTAGAAGCGATGGCAGTGAAGGGGGTTCCTGCATTTCCCAAAGCTTCAGCATGACTGGAGCCTCACCATCAGATTTTTTAGAGTCATATCAAGGAGACTCATTGGTGGAGAGTCTTACTCCTCTGCAGAGATGCAGTTTGAGTATTCTGTAGCCCCAGCTGACTGGGGTAATTTACATATGGTTGTTGATTTTCGATATTGACGGCTTGAAGGATTTGAAGACTTATTTTATCATTTTTCAGGTTAATTTTGGTGATATAGTGGGGATTGTTTGTATTTCAATAGATGTGAAACTGGTATTGTGACTAATGTAGGAGAAGGAAAACTCTAAATTCAAACCAGTTAAACTTCACTTAAAAAGTAGACCTCTTGTCGAATCCTGCTCGTGCGGATGGCTTATATATATATATATATATATATATACGCGTCTCTCTGTGTCTTGCACGTGCGCGCGTGTGTGTGTGTAATCATGGCTATACTCCGAATAGCGTCTGTCTGATGTTAAGAGAACCTGATCAGCAAATGATATCAAGCCCCGTTTCTAATTGGATTCTTAGCTCTGTCCGCGGGAATATATAAACCTTTTATTTGAATAATTATCTTGCGTACTGCTATCGGCTTTATTTGCCTTGCATATTTATTTCTGAAATAATGTTGCCTTAGTCATATAATTCTAATTGAATTACTTCAGCCAATTCCACTTTATGAAATCATAGAGTAATTGCCAGTAATGAAAATGATGGTCAGATGCGAAAACCGGCGTAATTCAGCTAATACCCTTTGACAATGGAAACAATTTCTAATTTACGCTTCACAATCTTAGACATATGTTAACTAAATGTCTTATTAAAAGAAATGTCCATTTTCATTGTTAAGAGATTTTTCTTGTATCCCTTTTTCCCTTAAAACAATTCTTCCTCAGCGTGATTAAAACAATTTGAAACTATTACTCTGTCAGTGGGGCTAAGAATAAGAAATTTTACAACATTCCTTGTAAAGAAGCAACCCAAAGCCTAAAAAGTGTTGATTCTCCGGTATGACACTCAACTGTAACTGATTGTAAGGTTCCAGTCCTGGAGCTTTGGGGAATGTGGAGTTACCTCTTCATTGTTATTATCCCAGGTCCATTCTCACCTAGAGTGGTAGTACATGTTAGGAGTCGATCTATGGGTAAAATGAAAATTAGTCAATCCAAATTTCTGCATTTTTTCATGGTGGTCTTATCTTTTTACACCAAAGTATATGCTAAAATGCATTGTTCGAAATAGAACTGTTTTTTTTTTACATTGAAACTGTCTTTACACTAAACTGAATTGTTTGATATAGAAATATTTTGACATATAACTGTGTGTAAACAAAATCTATACTTATACTAGACTGAATTAGCTGAATTAGAATTGTTTGAATTAACTGAATAGCTTGAAATAGAAATGTTTTTGACACTTAAACTGTGTACTCATGTTAAAACTGAATTGTTTGAAATAGAACTGATTTTTTGCATAAAAATGGATTTGGCATTATATAACCAACAAAAGTTGATATGTCATAAAACCCAAACAACTAAACAACCAAATTTAACGTCGCATAATGCGTCCCTGTGTATAAAACACATATTAGATTTTCAATAAAAACAGAGGAAAATAAGATTTAAACTTGTTAACACATGAAATTAAAAACGGAAAAAAATCTCTTAACTACGGACAGGTCTTGCTTAATTTAAAGCAGACCACAGCTGGTTTGAATTCTTAGTTAACCTTCAAAACCGTTTGCTCTACCAACGTTAATAAACCTAATCTGACTTTCTATTTCTCCAGATATGAGGAAGAGAGAGAGAAACAAGAGATCGATGTATGTCTTTCCTACGAAGATTAGTGTAAAGTAAAAGGAATTAAATTTCTTCCAAGTTTCGAACTTGACATGTAGAGTCTATTTTCTACGATAATACCCGTTTTGCCATCCGTACATCTGCGTGGTAATATCATTCGATCTAAATGTATATCTTTCTTTTCGTGTGTCGGATGTACCATGGCCGTAATAAATTACCAAATTGAGCTCAAAGAAGCTAGGCCCAGTCGGCAGGGATTCTAGAATACACCGAATGCATCTCTGCAGAAGGGTGAGACCTCTACCAACGAGTGTCCTGATATGACACTAAACCATCTGATTGCGATGTTCCAGCCTTGAGGACTTGGGGGATGTGGAGTATTCTATAATTACTACTGATCACAGGTCCACACTGACTTGGAGTGGTAGCACCTGATAGAGTCAAATAGAACAAACTGTGTGCAAACAAATGACTGATGTTAAATTGTGACAGTTATATAGCAATACTTGAAATCATTTAACAGAGCAAAATAGAGATCAGACTCGTTTAAGAATATTATACACAGTGTGCAGAAGAATAATTAGAAATATTCTTGTATAATAATAAACGATTCTATGATAAAACAAGATTAATTCTAATTTTAAAAAGTAAACAACAAAATAAGAAGATATAGACAAGAAAGTAAATTTACTCAATTTGCCCGCCATTCAAACTATTTGCATGCCTTCAAAATAAATTCTTCAGACATTTTATTCCATTTCTCCTCAACAACTGACGTAAGTGAGCCAATATTTGAATAGGTAGTAGCATTTGTTTTGTTTTCTATAACACCCCATATAGCGTCGTCTGGGTGGTTAAGGTATGGACTTGACGGAGACCATAAATTTGAAGGCAAAAAAGAGAAAAAATTTCCTGACGAAATGTTTATGTTTTTTTTTTTGCAGTATGTACGGGAGCTCCATCTTGAGTCTAAACCTAGTAAGTTTCATTTGGGGTACTTCTTTTTAAGCCGGGGCAAAACTTAGAATCTTAATGTTTTGTAATATCGCTCAGTATTGATTTTTTTCTCTTGGCATTTAAAAATAAATAGGCATTTTATTCCCATCAGAACAAACAACTAAAAATGTCATTACTTGAGCTGGATGCTTTGTCTGAAATATTTTTTGACATCACGCGTTTTTGCAATGAATCTATCGTATCTCCCATTTAAAATGCTGTCAACGATATAAGTTGTTTCAACCAAAACTTTGTATACGGTAAACTTAGAAACTCCAATTCTTACGGAATTTTTTTTTTCTTTTAGTTTCGGCGTGAAGCAAATCATTGATTCTTTGTCGTTTCTTTTCTTACTTACTCATATTGGGCTGAATTTCAATGAAGATGTGCTTGAATAACAGAGCTAATCTTGAAAATGTAGATTTATCGCTTTTTTTTGTTTGTTTTTAAAAAATTAAGCTAATTAGACTAAAAAAGATTTTTTTTTTAATTTCCATATTTCGCTTCCGCACCCAATACAAAATGTGTTTACTAATCATATGTATATTTAATATATATGTATAAACAGGATTTGGTATCAAATAACTTATTTTTACTTACTTGAAGATATACTGGCTTTTTAATGTTTATTTTTTTATTTATTTTTGTTTAACGGGATATCAGCCTTCGTGGGTGATTGATTGAGAAAATCCAACCATGTAGTGGAATAGTAGTAGTAGTAGTAGTAGTAGTAGTAGTAGTAGTATTTAACCCATGTCCAGGCGAATAAGTGAATTCATACCTTTCCTAAGGGCATAAGTTCGAAAGTGAATATTATCACTCGACTTGAATTCGAACTCGTTTACCTTTCCTAAGAGCATAAGTTCAAAAGTGAACATTATCACTCGACTAGAATTCAAACTCGCTTATTATGTCGTCACAGTTCAGCACCTTAGCCATTACCCCAAGGAATTTCTCCCGTTTACTGAGCATTATTGATATTATCCTTAGTTACTTGAAGCCATATAACAGCGTGCAAACAAATGGTTATTATCAAATAGAAATTGTTGTTTGAAACCATTTGCGTAAACGTTAGAATTATATTGAAAAACTTGAAAGCATGTAAATGTGTGCAAATTAATTATAATTGTTTATTTTAATTAATAAAATATATAAAACTGAAAAATATATAAAACTAAAGAAGATATTTATATTCTAAAAATAATTGAAATAGCTGGGAAATGGAAATATGCTTGTAAAATCCATATAAATTCAGTAGATAATACCATCCGGATATTTTATTTTAGGTGTTTGGCTCAGAAGTTTAGTTACTCTTTTAGCAGGATAATATTCAAATATTTTGCAACATTTAACAGCAAGTTTTTAAAAAAGTTTTATCTGTGACCAGCCAACAGGTCAGATCTAAACATCTTAGAAAATATAGGAACGATTGATAAGCAAGAGAGACAGTCGAGTGAATACATTTTCGAAGCAACAAACTATCGTCAGTGATAATTGAATAATATGACAACGGAATCCTTCCATTCTCTTGTACAAAGTAGACCTAACTGGATTTAATAAGTAATCAAAAATAATAGAAAAGAAATGTCCAAGTAATTAAATAGTAATAAATAATAATAGAAAAGAAATGTCCAAGTAATGAAATAGTAATAAAAAATAATAGAAAAGAAATTTCCAAGTAATGAAATAGTAATAAATAATAATAGAAAAGAAATGTCCAAGTAATGAAATAGTAATAAAAAATAATAGAAAAGAAATTTCCAAGTAATGAAATAGTAATAAAAAATAATAGAAAAGAAATGTCCAAGTAATGAAATAGTAATAAAAAATAATAGAAAAGAAATTTCTAAGTAATGAAATAGTAATAAAAAATAATAGAAAAGAAATGTCCAAGTAATGAAATAGTAATAAATAATAATAGAAAAGAAATGTCTAAGTAATGAAATAGTAATAAAAAATAATAGAAAAGAAATTTCCAAGTAATGAAATAGTAATAAAAAATCATAGAAAAGAAATTTCCAAGTAATGAAATAGTAATAAATAATAATAGAAAAGAAATGTCCAAGTAATGAAATAGTAATAAAAAAAAATAGAAAAGAAATGTCCAAGTAATGAAATAGTAATAAAAAATAATAGAAAAGAAATTTCCAAGTAATGAAATAGTAATAAAAAATAATAGAAAAAAAATTTCCAAGTAATGAAATAGTAATAAAAAATAATAGAAAAGAAATTTCCAAGTAATGAAATAGTAATAAAAAATAATAGAAAAGAAATTTCTAAGTAATGAAATAGTAATAAAAAATAATAGAAAAGAAATTTCCAAGTAATGAAATAGTAATAAAAAATAATAGAAAAGAAATTTCCAAGTAATGAAATAGTAATAAAAAATAATAGAAAAGAAATTTCCAAGTAATGAAATAGTAATAAAAAAATAATAGAAAAGAAATTTCCAAGTAATGAAATAGTAATACAAAATAGACAGCACTGTCAAAACTTAAAAGCTAATAAATGCTGTTGTGTGGCATAGTTACTGATTAATGTCATGTTGGTTATGGGATATCATCTGATCGAAGAGGAGAAACAGAAAAACACAACTCACCTCAAGTGTTAGGCCATTTTTTTTTTTTGTTTTTGGGGTTTTTTTTTTCAGTAGAACTCTAGCCACGAATACGTAAGAGAATAAAGTTTACGAGCCCAAATTTGGACGGGGGGACACTCTCCAAAGGGGGCGTTAGATTACGCGAACCAGTGTATCAGCATGTTTGTACCAGGAAAAAAAATTTAAGGTTCTCTTTCTCACTATGATGTTTTGTCTAGTCGACGGTCGTCTCATGTTTCGATATTCCCTTTCTTTCTCCCAGTGGTTACTTCCTATCAAGTTGTAAATAAATCTTTGGTGTATGTTTAAGAGTCTCGCTTTTGTCAACTTGTTACCTCAGCGAAGTCACAATGAAGGTCTAAAGCCTCTTCAGTTCCACAACGGTACACATGTGTAATAACCTCTCGGTGCACGTAGTTGTTGAGTTCGTCCTTACTTTTCCAAGAATGCCTTGCGTATCTTGCTCTTTTTAATTTGATTGAGCGTAACATGAGAGGTAAGTGGCTGTCCATCTGCTGTTTTGTCAGGTTCTAATTCAAAGCAACACTCAGCATGTATGTATTGTTCCCACTATGTTTTTTTTTCATCCAAACGCCTCGTTAAAGACGAAGTAGTGCAACCTGTTCAGCTGCTGTTTATCAGGTTCTGCTTTAAAGCAACACTCAGCATGTATGAATCGTTCCCCCTTAGCTTTTCTTTTTATCCAAGCGCCTCGTTCAAGACGAAGTAGTGCGACCATACAGTATTACTGACACAGTTATAACGTGGAAGAATTCTAGTTTTGTTTTATCAGATGTAAGATTTCTATTTTGTCACTAACCTGTAAACAACAGTCCATTCCCTATCTATGCATATGTTGACATTGCTTTCTGTAGATGAGATATTGCTACCATGCTATATGATCAAGTCTATTAATTTCAGAGGCTCGATATAATGAGGAGATGGCACCATTTTGATTAGAACGCATGATCTCTGTTTTATCTTAATTCCCGTAAAGCCCAAGGCTTCTTTTTGCTTGCTCCAAGCAATACAGTAAAAATTTAGCTAAAGGAGCTGTTTTTGTTAGAAGCACTAGATCATGTGCATAGTTTGCACCATGGGCAGATAGTAAATACGTCCCCCATATTACATTAACAGGCTAATTTCTAACAGGCCGATATAATGTAAAAAAACAAATAAATAAAGTAACCAGTTGATAGCCGCATATGAAATTAACCTAAAAAGATAATTAACTTTAAGAACTCGACAGAGAAAATGATATAATCATGTTGGTAGAATTTATCAGACGTTATTTTTATTCCTTTCAACGTTAAAATCCATATTTACTCATTGTATTTTAAATCGACGAATTATAAACGGCTGTGATTTACTTTGCTTTTATGATTTTCAATCACCTATACGGTCTGTTTTGTTTATAGACACAAACTGATTTTTTTTCTTTTTCTTCAGAAATGTAATTATAAAAGATTGTGCACAAACAAAAAGATAACATAATTTTTTTATTAGTATCAGCCTTTTAATGTTACTTGTGGGGCTGTATTTACTAGTTGGCCGTGCCTGCATCAAGAATAGTTTCTGTAGGATGTCTGCTGCTGGACTTTTTTTTTTTATAACCGTGAGACTATGTTTTCATTACATCTATTGGCGTTCGTAGTACATAATCCAAACAGATTATAAATAGAAATAGTTCCAATGAGTCTCTTTGCAAGACTCCAGTGACAATGTCAAAGAAATCGGGGTCACCACCAGGTAAGTGAACCATGACCTTCGTATCTGCTGAAAGCGTTTTATGGAAGTAACAGTTTCTTTGGGAAGACCATTTTCAAGAAAGTATTTGCACCATTTTTCGGTTGAATATCATAATAAAGGAAAAAAAGAGACCTTAATACATTTCTTTTCAGAAATATAACTCTCTTTTTTATTATTTGAAAGGGTCGAAATACTACAAGAGAGAAAGAGACGAAGGACTCGGACACAGGACTGCTATATTTGATATCACGTCTTCTTACCCCCACCCCCGTTGTGATTCTATATTCAGAGCTCTACTTAGTACTTCTGCTTCTCAGCCGAAGTTGGAGGGGGTGCTCATCGCACCTCCATCTAGGCACTCGCTGACTGCTCTCTAAATCTAACTGCTTTTCTTGATTGACCGCCTGTCATGTGGGATGGAAACTGTGTGCTTATATAATATTCAAAACGCCTACTAGTTTTCCTTCTGCTTCTCAATTCACGTGATACGTTTCCGTTGCCCCCTTTTATACACTGTTGCTCAGTAGGCTGGGGCTGTAGAATACACTGACTGCAACTCTGCAGAGGGGTAAGATCCCCCCAATGAGTGTCCTGGATATGACACTTAACAGTCTGATGGTGAGGTCCCAGTAATGCTGGGGCTTTGGGGAATACGGAGAACCCCCTCATTGCTATTGCTTCCAGGTCCACTCCGGCCCGGCGTGGTAGCACCTGAGAGGGACCAATCAATGGGTTAAATAAAACTAATGACTAAACTGTATAGCTTTAACTAGAAATGTTTTTGACAATTAAATCCTACTTACATTTAAACTGTGTGCTTATGCTAAACTGAATTATTTGAAATAAAACTGTTCTTTTACATTGAAACTGTATTTACACTAAACTGAATTGTTGTATATAACAGTTTTAATAAACTGAATAGTTTGAAATAGAAATGTTTTTGACAATTAAACTGTGTGCTCATGCTAACCTGAATAGTTTTTAATAGAACTGATTATTTATATAAAAATGGATTTGGCGTTAAATAACCTACAAAGGTTGATATGCCATAAAACCCAACCAACCATATATTGAATACATTTGTGGAATATCCTGTTTAGAAATCCTCAGCTCATATACTGTCAACGGTCGATATGTTACACTTCCTCTGTGCTTGGAATTAAGAGCCTGAGAAAAATCTGCAAACGAGATTTTTCATGGCATTCGTAGAATGATCCGACGAATAGACAGAATCTGAGAGGTTGAAGATTGATTTCTCCGAGGTGAATAAATTGTAATTTATTAATGAAAGTAAATTTAAATTTTGGAATAGTCATCCAAATAAAACCCTACTTAATTTTAACGAATAGAAAAAATATTTAGAATTTATTTAGAACAAAAGTAATAGAAGAAAATTTTACTTTAAAATGCTTTATTTCTTTCAATAGCGTCAAGCAAAGAAAGAAAGAAAGAAAGAAAGAAAAGAAAAGAAAAAAAATAACTAAATGATTACAATTTAAAAAAACGTTCTTACCGATTATGTTTTTTTTACTGTCTGTTCTTTCTCTTTGTAAAAATGAACAACATAGTTTCTGTTGTTCACGCAAGCATAACTAACAAATTCGACAACAACACACCTGCCAAGCCTGAGGATGATATGTCTATAATTAACTTCTAAAATGCAAACGGCAGGAAGATAAAAAACAAAAAAACAATGACTACCCTTTTAATTAACTCTGTGCTCAAAACGAGGCTGGTGTAGAATCAGAATTTTTTGCCAGAAAATAAGCGATTATCTACCTCTTGGCCAGAATTAGATGATCAATGAAAAAACCAAATCATGAATTTCCTTTCATTGTCATTGATTGGGGAAAAGTTTTACTTCAACGGCAGATCAACCCGTCTAGGGTTATTTTATGTCAAGAGATTAGGTATTCATGCTCACTGTACGTTTATACTTATATTTTTGAGCAGTTGCTTTTTAAGAGTTTATATTTTTATTTTATAGAGTCCTACCGAATATAAATAAATTTTAAATATAACCATTTTCCCCAAGGACTGTACTCTGGCAAATACAGTCATTCAGGGTCTGAGTGGTTCTGGAAGTAATGGCAATGAATGGTTACTCAATATTACCAAGATGTTCATTGTGAGGCTCCGTTATTTTAGTTTTCTATTGTCCTGCAAGCCTTCATAACTTATCTGTGAAATGCATTTTCCGTTTATGAAAAAAATAATTTGTCGGACGAAGCCGGACCAGCTGTGTATAGAAGGGCTGCATTAGCAGAATCAGGTTTTGTGAAAAACTGTTGCCAAAAAGCGTCGAGTCTATTGATAAAAATGTATCGAAAATTTGCATTGACTTGTTGAAGTCTCGAAGTCCTAACACTTTAAAATGATATAAGTTTTTTAGCTGCGGACACATTTTTATTTACCTTATATATATATATATATATATATATATATATATATATATATATATATCTGTGTGTGTGTGTGTGTGTGTGTGTGCACGAGGTAAACGAAAATATAATTTCACAATTCTATTTAAGTTACATGTTCAGTTTGCAGGCCCAAGTGAAAAAGCTTGAGCAATTTTTTCCTCATAAAATTTAGGTTAAGGATAATCTCTATTTTCTCTTTCTCTTTCTCTCTCTCTCTATCTCTCTCTCTCTCTCTCTCTCTCTCTCTCTATATATATATATATATATATATATATATATATATAGCTAATAATTATCTATATATCACAATATGTTCCATATCTTTTAGCATAATTGTTACTGGTTGCATTCATTTTGCATTAATGACCTTACCATTAGATACCTCTACATACTTATCATTCATTGTAGGCCCGGAAATAGTGAACACTTGGGTCGTGTACTCTCCGATAACTACATTTCTGGACAGTAAGTAATTTAAGCATTGAGCCAAACCTTAGGAGCTGCCAGTCTTATTAAGAAAAACAAAACAAAACAAAACACACTGAAATACAACGTATAAACCATAAAGTACAAAAGAAACTAAATACAGTTATTATACGAGTATATTAATGAATAGACTTCATTATAAATTTATTTCACCGGTCTATTGACAGGCTCTTTAGATGTATTAAGGAGAAATTTGTTTCTTTTTTACGGTTAATGGTTATACATTTCGTTTTAAGTAAGGTTCAATGGGTTATAATTTAAACCCCCACACACACATATATATGTGTGTGTGTGTGTGTGTGTGTGTGTTTGTATTTGTATGCATGTATGTATGTACATATTAATCGCTGCCATTTGTTTATAGTTTTCAGACGATAATGAAGGCATTTATCTCTTGCACTCAATATATATATATATACATCATCATCATCATCATGTCGTGCTGGTAGACGGATATCCTTGACCCTCTCTCGCCACTTTTCCCTATCGTTCATCGCCTCAGGCAGGTCTTCCGGACAGTATCCCGTATCCTCACATAGTTGCTGAATGTATGTTCGTGCTGGTCGTCCTGCTTTTGCACGGCCATGTGTGGGGGTTCATAAGAGTACATCACTTATATATATATATATATATATATATATATATATATATATATATATATATATATATATATGTATGTAATATCCAGTCATGTGTCCGAAGACAGTGGATGTGGATTATTCTTTTATAGAATATATAAGGGATATCATATGAATCTATGAGAGTGCTCGATGTTTGGCTATTGTTACATCACTTATTCCTTTGCAGGTTTTTTTTCTATTCTGCAACTTAAAGTATAGCATGTAAAAAGTCATCTGACGGGACCGAGAGTATAGTAATATTCTCCACCGAAATAAATTTATAATGTCAACTTAACCAGGTTTGAGTTTCCATCAAATTACAGTATATATATATATATATATATATATATATATATATATATATATATATATATATTAGATTTATATATTTATATTCATAATGCCATGGAATTTAGACTGTGACCACTAGTTTTCATGGAGTCTTTTACAAAACAACAATCATCAGGCTGTTAACAAAATGAAATGAATCGAAGATCGAAAAAATACAGTCAAAACCCATTGGTTTTTTGTGGGAATCTTTCCGTGTGATTATAAGTGTGTGAGTGTGTGTGGGTGTATGCGTGTGTTTGTGTGGGCCATAGTTGCGTGTGTGTATGTGTGGGTGGCATATAGTGTATGTGTATGTGAAGGTAGATATTCAAGCAAGTTTTGTTAAAGACGATGGAATACTGTCTGTTTATTATTTTTAATTTTCTTTTCTAAAGACTCCTTGTGATTTTTCTTGTGTCGGGATTTAGATGGTAAAGGAATTGTACCATATCTTATGCCCAAGCGCTTTCGACCATACTTTTGGTCGTCTAATAATTTACTTCCTAAATATACACTCTTCAATATATATATATATACATATATATATATATATATATATATATATATATGCTCCTCTACCCCTGTAGGGTTGAGCACTCTAGCAAATGAGAAAATTGTGTTTCCATTAGCGTATATGCGAGGCTCTTCGTATGAATCGAGCTCTCGGTAGCCGTTCAGCGGAAATATGTAAACAATAACAATTGTGATTCATAACCATTTGAAATTTACTTCGCTGGGGCTAGTTTCCTCGTGGCTGAGTGGTAGGATCTTCGTTTGGCGTTTCAGTCAACCGGGACCGATCCCAGCTTCGGGAATCTAGCCTGTCTAGCCACACTGATGAGTTCTGATAGAACGAAACAGATCTGTCTGTGGATGACAATATATATATATCGCAGCTAAGAAAATCTTCCAATATAGGATAGGTACTATTTACCAACCCCTCCGCTCGGGCAGGATATGACACAAGGTCAATTTTTAAGCGGAGTTTAACAGGTTTGAATTCAGAGTTTTCCTTCTCCTAAACTAGTTGCCTCACCAAGGCTGAAGAACATAGTCTGTCCTACTATTTACCCATAGCTGGAGGGAGAATAATTGGATTCATACCTTTCCCAAGGGTATTAGTGCTATGTGAAATGCAATCAGTCTCGTCCAGGATTTGAACTCGTGTCGGCGTGTCCATTTCCTACGACGATAACGACTACACCACGGGCCAATATAGGATAGGTAATTCCATTGATAATTAGTTCCGTTTGTTCTTCGGTATAATTTTTTTTATTTACTAATAAAAAACATATTTTCGGTTTGAAAATTTTTAAAAGAATTTCATTTAAAATTTTGAATTCTAAATTATTTTTAAAATTTTCAATATGAACTTTTTAGGAATCTAGTTAAGACAGAACAGTAATGGAATGTAGTAGTATAAACTTAACTATAATTCTATTCTACTAACTTGTTTAGTATTTTAAAAATACCGGTATCTACGATCAAATGATATGGTGTATATATATATATATATATATATATATATATATATATATATATATATATATATAATAGCAGTGTTAGTTGTCACTATCTCACTTCGTTGGTTTGTGGCAGACCAAGTGGGATATAATTTGGAGAGTAATCAATATCTGTGAGAACGCTACTATGTAATAATAAGTAAAAGTAAAGTTGGTGACCGTAGTTGAGGATTACCTGAAGGCTTCCTTTTCGATAGCTACTACACCAAGGTGTTGGGGGGCGCTACTCCATTCCCTGGATTGCTCCACTTTACCCTAGATCTGTACCTTATAATGCAGAGCGTTAAGCAAGGAGGCATCAGGTAGCATTTTTTTGAGTCGACCTGGGATTGAACCCAGGCCTCCCTAGCCATTGGTGAATACTCTAATCCTTATGCCAATGTCTGGTATAAAATGCTTACAGCACCTGGTATTCCCAGGTGGTCACTCATCAGAGTACTGACCAGGCTCGACGCTGCTTAATCTCGGTGATTGGAATAAAACCGGCGTTTTCAGGGTGGCGGCCACAAGTTTCATGATGTCTTATAAACGACCATCATCAGGCAGAGAACGAAAGATTTTGAAGAAATAAAAAAAATACAGTCACAAGAACGTTAGAATTGTGTACAACGCTTTATGTGTGTTTATGTATGTTATATTTGCATATTATTGTGTGTAGAGGTGTAAGTGATATTTAGTATGTATTTAATATATACATATATATATATGTTTAAAAAACAAGAAAATTCGGTATGACATAGCGATACTGGCAAATACACCTGACCAAGCCGAAACACTTCTGCATAGTTTGGAACGAGCAGCAGCAAGCATAGGCCTCCATGTTAATGCACACAAAACGGAATATATGTGCTATAACCAAACGGGGGACATCTCCACTCTAGAAGGAACCCCTCTTAAACTAGTAGACAAATTCACGTACCTAGGAAGCAGCGTCGAATCAACCGAAAAGGACATCGAAACGAGGTTAACGAAAGCATGGACAGCTATCAATAGGCTATCGACTATATGGAAATCAGACCTGACCGATAAAATGAAACGCAGTTTCTTCCAGGCAGCGGTCACGTCGATACTGCTATATGGATGCACTACATGGACACTAACAAAACGGCTGGAGAAGAAACTAGATGGCAATTACACAAGAATGCTGCGTGCAATCTTGAACAAGTCCTGGCAGCAACACCCCACAAGACACCAACTGTACGGCCACCTGCCCCCTATCACGAAAACTATTCAAGTTAGGCGAACCAGACATGCAGGACATTGCTGGAGAAGCAGAGATGAACTCATAAGAGATGTACTGTTATGGATCCCCACACATGGCCGCGCAAAAGCAGGACGACCTGCACGAACGTACATTCAGCAGCTATGTGAGGATACAGGTTGTTGTCCTGAAGACCTACCTAGGGCGATGAACGATAGGGAGGAGTGGCGAGAGAGGGTCAGGGATATCCGTGCTGCCAGCACGATATGATGATGATGATGATGATATGTAATGGTTGGAATAGTTTGGTTTGTTTTTCTTTTTTTTTCTTTAATGGTATATCAAACGTCATGGTTTATTTAACACCAAAGCTATCATTGAACAAAATCAGTAGTAGTATTATTTACTTCATAGATGAGAGAATTAAAGGTTCCATACCATTCCCAAAATATATTTGTCCAAAAGTGAGCGTAATAGCTCGACTGTCATCGTCCTGTAATTTACCAACTACTAACCGGGGTCTTCTCACCAGGATTAGTTTGGGTAAAGTCGATACATATAATCGAAAATCAACTATGTTAGAAAGGACGACAATGTAAAAAGGAAGAAAAGGAAGGAAGGAAGGAAAAGAATAATGAAAAACGTTTTCTAAAACAACTATTGAAATGGCTGTTTCTACGAAATTTAATGTGGATCATTACATAGAATATTTCAGATTTCAAAAACAAATAGAGAAATAGCGAAATGAATAAAATGAAACAAAATTTTAAGAAGCCAAAGAATCAAAAAACGCATGAGAGAGACAACGTTTGTTTGTTTGGTTTTCAGCCTCTTTGTCCAATTGACAGATCGACTGACAGAACGAAGGCAAGAAAGAAAAACGTGATAGATTTAATAAGAAACGAGCTGTCAACAACAACAACAACAGCAAAAAGTTACTGCAAGATGAATTTTCGGTGGTAGAAAAAAAAAACGGAGGGGTTTCAGAAACAGAGAGAGAGAGAGAGAGAGAGAGAGAAAGAGAGACTAAAGAAATGAAGTAAAGTTAATCCATTGCAGGTACAGATTGCATAATCTTGATGCAGATTTGTTGCCGGCCAGAAAGTATAATATCACTGGGTTATTATGCAGTAGAATTGATTTTTACAACTAAAATTAGATTCCTTATGATTTGCGTCTGAGCTACGCAAACATATCAACATTGATCCAATAACACACACGAAGATACATCTTTCATATATATTACTAACAATCTCATTATATATATATATATATATATATATATATATATATATACGTGGTTATGTGTGTGTGCTTTTTGTGTGCTCTTTCACTGATAGTGAACATTATTTGGCTCAATAAATATAGCAAACTAGTGAGTAAAGTGTTCGCCAATAGTCCGAGAGACCTGGGTTCAATCCCAGGTCGCGTCATGCCAAAGACTTAAAAAATTGGTACTTGAAACCTCCTTGCTTAACACTCAGCAATATAAAGTGCATATCAAGGGTAAAGTGGAGCAATCCAGGGAAAGGAGTAACACCCTCCCTTACATCTCAGTGTTGTAGCTATTGAAAAGGGAGCATTCTGATCCCCCTCGACAACGGTCACCAGCTTTACTTTCTTTATATCGTTAATATATATATATATATATATATATATATATATATATATATATTTGTGTTTTGATATTGGGCAATCTTTTAATATTAATTTAGCAATCCAAATATACATATAAATATGTATATTGAGATTCATGGAGATAGTGTTTTGTTGTATCAGAACCCTTCAGTGTGGTTAGACACGCTAGACGCTTCGAACTGGGATCGAAAACCACCTAACTTAACGATTGACATGGTATGTAACCACTCAGCTATTTCGGTGACATACGTCAGGTCAGATTTTATAACGCATATGCATTAGCATTTGTTTGTTAACATGTTGAGCTATCGGATACCAGAGTGCTCAATTAGTAAGAAGAGCATTGTATTACGCGGGTGGCCGCCGCGAAGTTCTTCGGCAGAGTGTTCAACCTCCGGGAGGTGAGCGTATATATTGTCATCCACAGAGAGACTGTTTCGTTGAGTCACAGGTGTTCGGACACACACACACACACACACACACACACACACACACACACACACACACACACACACACACATCTATCTATCTATCTATCTCTGTGTGTGTGTGTGTGTGCGTGTGCGTGTGTGTGAGTATATCTGTCAATCCATAACGTATTAAAATAGCAGCAAGCAAGATTTTTAGTAGAGTACCACACTCCCACTCTGGGAACATAGAGAACAAAGCAATTTCCAGTCAAATCTGAAAATGTATTCGACATGAAAATCGTTTTTAATCATCCTAATTATTGATACAATAGACATATCTATGGAATGCTTATTAGATTCCCTCTCTCTTTCCCAAATAGTAATATCATTATCATCTTGAATAACTTCGGAAGCAAACGAGGTCAGGGCTCTCTTCGTGCCTATAGACTGCTAAATAATTAGACAGAATATGTTCTTTAACCTTTGTTTGGCAACCGGTAGGAGAATGAATACTATGACTTTAACTCTGTTGTACTCTGCTTAGAACAAACCTTACATCGCATCTTACTCGTTGTTGAGGCTGTTGTTGGTTGGTGGGTTGTTTTGTTTTACGGCATATCAACTCTTTTCGGGAGGTGCACGTGGAGTAATGGTTATCGTCGTAGGAATTGGACACGGCGACACGAGTTCAAATCCTGGACGAGACTGATTGCATTTCACATAGCACTAATACCCTTGGGAAAGGTATGAATCCAATTATTTTCCCTCCAGCTATGGGTAAATAGTAGGACAGACTAGGTTCTTCAGCCTTGGTGAGGCAACTAGTCTAGGAGAAGGAAAACTCTGAATTCAAATTGACCTTATGTCATATCCTGCCCGAGCGGAGGGGTTAGTAAATAGGATCAACTCTTTTCGGGTCATTTAAAGCCGATTTTAAATTTCAAACAATTCAGTTTAGTATAATTATAGTTTTTTGTTTACACAGTTAAATTCCAAAACAGTACAGTTAAATGTCAAAAACAGTTCTACTTCAAACAATTCAGTTTAGCATAAGTACGCAGTTTAGTTCTATTTGACACATAGAAAAGAACCTGTCAGGTGCTACCACTTCGGGTCCGAGTAGACCTGGGAGCAATGGCAAAGAAGGGTTACTCTGCATTCAGCAAAGCTCCAGCACTACTGGAACCACGCCACCAGATTGTTTAGTGTCATATCTAGGACACTCGTTTTTTTTTGGGGTGGGTGGGTCTTACCCCTCTGAAGAGAAGCAATCAATGTATTCTACAGCCTAGCCGACTGAGCAATGTGGCTGAAGCGCTAGTTTAATTCATACCATAAATTCGATGTTACCTGCCTTAGAGTGTGATGATATACAATCAAACCGTTTCAGCCACCATTTTCATCTGATGAGGAGAGTGGCTAGACACCTAGAACCACGAAAACAATGTGAAACAGCGGATTAAACTTAGCTGAATCAACATTTTGATGTATCCCAATATTTGGATAAATCATCCATTTAGGAAGATACACTGATATAAAACGAGAAATAATAAACCTCTAACATTTTTTTAAATCCCCCCCATCCAGAAGGATAATCTGATGAAAAACCTACGAGTTCAATAACATCCAAGTATGTAGATTAGCTCTTCAGTTTGAGGACATGATAAAATAATAATAGTTTTGTTTGATTTGGTTATATGGCATATCAATCATTTTAGGTTATTTAAAGCCAAATACTGCTTATACATACATATCTAATGTATATAATTTGGAAACACATTTCATTGATAACATTTTTAGACAAACCTGCACTCTTTTTTATTTTGCGCACAGTTAAGTGGTTTCAAATATCTCTACCTAATACGAATAATTCTATTTACTTTTGATTATTTGTTTGCCCAAAGTTAAAAGGTTTCAGTTATTGCTATGTAACAGTAACCATTTAGTATCTTTCATTTGTTTGCACACATTTAAATGGACATGCATATATTATTTGTTGGTAATTCAATTTTAAAATGAGTAAGAACCAATTTGTTTGCACACTAATATTGCTATTGTTTCTACAATATTCAATGGTTTCATTTATTACTAACATTAAAAATTCGACTCAATAATTATTATTTCTTTGTCGAGAGTAATGTGGTTACAAATATTGCTATTTAACACTAATTATTCTCTTCAACCGGGCTATTGTCTTATGAGTAGAGTATTCACCAATGGTCCGGGAGACCGGTGTTCAATCTATGGTCCAGTCATACCAAAGACTC
Organism: Sepioteuthis lessoniana; assembly: GCA_963585895.1. Lineage (NCBI taxonomy): Eukaryota > Metazoa > Mollusca > Cephalopoda > Myopsida > Loliginidae > Sepioteuthis > Sepioteuthis lessoniana. The sequence continues at coordinate 77,063,513 of OY757912.1, read as the reverse complement.
AAAAAATGCAACTTGATGCCTCCTTGCTTTCCACTCAGCAATATAAGGTTGGGATCTAGGGTAAAGTACAGCAAGCCAGGGAAAGGAGTAGCACCCACCCCTATATCTTTGTGTAGTAACTATCGAAAAGGGAGCCTTCGGGTCACCCTAGACTGAGGTCGCCAACTTTACTTACTATTTGGTCTATAGATTGGATCTTATCAGTTACTACCACTCCGGGCCAGAGTTGACCGGGTGCAATGGCAATGAAGTAATACTCCATATGCCTCGTAGCTCCAGGACTGAAGCGTCTCCATAAAATTGCTTAGTATCACATCCAAGACACTCGTTGCAAAGCGGGGGGCTTATGCCTTTGCAGAGAGGTCGTCGGTATATTCTGCAGCTGAAGCCGACTGGTCTTAAGTGGTATTAAATACAAATATTTTGTTGTTGTTTTTCACTGCAGTTGAAACGCAATTTGGAAAAAAAAAAGAAAGGAGCTCTGGGGCTTTCAGTATTTCAGTTTTGCCTGACTTGGGAGCCAATATTGGAAACGACAAAAATGGCAAAAGAGAAATTTTTCATTTTGTTCTTGATTCCTTGCCAACACACACTTTTGCCCCAGGTAAAATTGAAATCAGTGAAATACGTGAATTATTACGTAAAAACCTCTCCCTTTTATGACAGTGGGCATCCTGAGTGGTGAACGTTGGAGAGAAGAAACGTGAGAGGTCTGATTAAGTAAGTGCGTCAAAATATTTTACCTCAATTAGGACCAATTTATCAAATGAGGGACATGGTGAAGCGAAGCGATTTGCTAATCTTTTCTTAAATACAGAACTCTTTTTTCCCCATCATTTGGGATACAGTTTGATGGAAGATATATAAACGAAAGGGGGAAGTTTGCTTACATATTGATACATATAGCTCGCCTTCATTCCATAAGTTGGGTGTTAGTTTAATAAAAGCTTATAATAGCGTAACAATGAGATTTGATAACTTTCGTTGCATATAACCTGCTTTCCTTCCTTCATTTGAAAATTGATTTCATGTAAGGTTGAGGTGGCAAAAGGGAGAGTTTGGCTTATGCTTAATCAATTATAGCTTTTTCACATTACTTCGCTTGCTATCCAGTTTGATGAAAAACTAAGATATCGAAATAGTGAAGATTGTTTATGATTAGTTAAATACAACTCTGTTATATTCCCTCAGTAGGTACTCAATTTGATGAAAGGCGAAAGGGAGGTTTGTTTAGGTTTAGTTAAATACAGCTATATTGAGGGCAACTACACAAGAATGTTGAGAGCAATATTGAACAAGTCCTGGCGACAACACCCCACGAGACGCCAACTGTACGGCCACTTGCTTCCCATCACGAAAACTATACAGGTTAGACGAGCCAGACACGCCGGACACTGCTGGAGAAGCAAGGACGAGCTCGTAAGTGACGTACTCCTATGGACCCCCACATATGGCCAAGCAAAAGCAGGACGACCTGCCCGAACTTACATACAGCAGCTATGTGAGGACACAGGATGAAACCCAGAAGACCTACCGGAGGCGATGAATGATAGGGAGAAGTGGCGAGAGATGGTCAAGGATATCCGTGCTGGCGGCACGACATGATGATGATGATGATATCACACAGCATCGGTTGGTATATCATTTGCTGTATGGTCCATATTTCGTTATTTCTTCAATTACTTATGTTCAATACTGAGTTATGTCTTCGCTTCAAGAAGAACTAATAACGTTATAATCAGACGCGTATTGTTTCCTTCAATAAAATAGAAGGAAAGGAAACGTAGGAAAAAAGAAAGAATGGACGATGGAGAAGAAAACGAAATAGATAGATAGACAGAGAGAGTGAGATAGATAAAAACGAATAAAAAAAAGAAAGAATCGAAGATAGAGAAGAAAAGGGAATAGATAGATAGATAGATAAGGAACCAAAAAGAAAGAAACGAAGGATACACATATTTTGGAAGTTTATTTTTAAAGAGAAATAATTTGATATTTCATAAATAATAATGAAATTATTCAATTTTTAAAAAAATCGATGTTATTCATTGAAACTTTTAATTAAAAAAATTATAAAAATCAATATATGTGAACTTATGTACGAAAATTAGAAAAAAACTGATAAAGACAGGAATTTTCGTGGTTACTGCTAATTATATTAAAATAGTTCTTCAAATATATATTTACCCAACCCCTCCACAACGGGCAAGGCGTGACACAAGGCCATTTCTTAGCGGACTTTAATAGTTTTTAATTTAAAATTTTCCTTTACTTAAGTGGGTTGCCATAGCAACGTCAAAGAACCTAGTCTGCCGAACTGATTAACCACAGCAGGTGGGAGAATAGTCAGAAGCATAACTTCCTCGTTAGCACTATGAGGAATACTAACAGTCTTGTCCAGGGACTGAACTCGGGTTGTCGTGTCTAGGACGATAACCGTAACACGATGAGTGCCAACATAGTTCTTTAAATAATGCATAATAAGCACAATATTCCGGCTGTAATTTACTGGATCAATACATTACTGTTGTCCTTTCGCTTTTCTAAAGACGCCCAGAATTTGTTGCCAAAACGCCCTTATACTGAGCTTTATATAACATTCGTGGATGATCTGATTTCGTGGGTGATCGAGCGTTAAGCTCTCTGTCAATTGTTCGGCTAGGACTACTAAGCCTATGAGTATGTGAACGGTCATTTTAATATTTGGCGCACGCTAATATTTGAGTGGCGATGAACAAAGGCTGGTGTCACGCATGCACATATAAGGGAACAATTAGTATGCTATTTGGGCAAACAGCTTTCACTTTCCTGGAAGCATTCGAGCGGCGTGTGCTGCGAGATAGAAACAGATGTGGGCACCAAAGATCGTTAGAGCTGTTAACAGCCCCCAAAAAATCACCAACAATCAGAAAAAAAAGAAGTTTAAGCTTGAGACGAAACAATGGCCTCCAATAAACACTGTAGCAACGAATGACCATTCCCCTCAGTATTTCAACCATCTTTTCATGACCTTTAACTAAATTGAAAGCTCAGAAAATAAACAACAAAGAGCCCTTTTGTAACTCTTGTAAGATCTTTTTTTTACTTAAGTGCATATATTTAGGTGCATTTATACGTATGTATGTCGGTGCAAGCAATGAGTATGTGTATATGTGTATGTGTACATCTATATAGATATATTTAGGAGTGTAAGCGTATTGTATGAATATATGTGAGAAGTGGTACTGTATATATGTCCTCATGGTGTAATGGTTAAAGCACTGGACTGCGGATCCGCAGTAAGTGATTTCGAGCTCTAGTAGAGCTGTCACGTCTACTTTTGGACAAATACCCCTGGGAAAGGTATGAACCCGCTGATCCTCACAGCTATGGATTAAATAGCACCACTAATGTTCTATGAGAAGGATGGATTTGGCATCAAATAACCCAAGAAGGTTAACATACCATTAAAAAACAAAACAAACAAATCATATATATATATATATATAGTGTATCACAAAAGAGAGTACACCCTTCACACTTCTGCAGATATTTAAGTATATCTCTTCATGGGACAACACTGAAAAAATGACACTTTGACTCAATGAAAAGTAGTCTGTGTGCAGCTTATATAACAGAGTTTCCCTCAAAATAACTCAAAATATAACCATTAAAAGCTAAACTCCTGCCAACAAAAGTGAGTACACCCCTTAGGGAGAGTTGTCAATATTAACATACACCATGTCAACGGTCAATATTTTGTGTGGCCACCATCATTATCCAGAACTGCCTTTACTCTCCTGGGCATGGAGATTACCAGAGCTTCACAGGTAGCCATTGGAATGCTCTTTCACTCCTCCATGACGACGTCGCGGATCTGGTGGATATTTGAGACTTTGCACACCTCCACCTTCCACTTGATGATCCCCCAAAGATGTTCTATTGGGTTTAAGTCTGGAGACATACTTGGCCTGTCCATCACCTTTACCCTCAGGCTCTTCAGTACAGCAGAGGTCGTCTTGTAGGTGTGTTTGGTGTCATTGTCTTGCTGGAACACTGCCCAGAGACCCAGTTTCTGGAGGGATGGGATCATTCTCTGCTGCAGTATTTCACAGTACATGTTGGAGTTAATGTTTCCCTCAATGAAATGTAACTCTCCAACCCCTGCAGCACTCATGCAGCCCTAGACCATGACATTCCCACCACCATGCTTGACGGTAGGCATGGCACACTTATCTTTGTACTCCTCCTCTGGTCGCCGCCACACATGCTTGAAGCCATCAGAGCCAAACAAATTAATCTTCATCTCATCAGACCATAGGACATGGTTCCAGTAATCCATGTGCTTTGTTGACATGTCTTTAGCAAACTGCGGGCTTTATTGTGTATCGTCTTCGTAAGAGGCTTCCTCCTGGGGTGACATCCATTCACACCAATTTGATGTAGAGTGAGGCGTATGGTCTAAGCATTAACAAGCTGACCCCCTACCTCTTCAATCTCTGCAGCAATGCTGACAGCACTCCTACGCCGATATTTCAAAGAAAGCGTTTGGATGTGACGCCCAGCACGTGCGCTCAGCTTCTTTGGACGACCTACCCGAGACCTGTTCTGAGTGGACTCCGCTCTTTTAAAACGCTGGATGATCTTAGTCACTGGGTTGCAGCTCAGTTTCAGGGTGTTGGCAATCTTCTTGTAGCCTTGGCCATCTTCATGTAGCGCAATAATATGTCTTTTAAGATCCGCAGAGAGTTTTTTGCCATGTGGTGTCATGTTGGAATTTTCAGTGACCAGTATGAGAGAGTGTGAGAGCTGCACTACAAATTTGAACACACCTGCTCCCTATGCAAACATGGGCCTAGTAACACATTGGCCTAGTAACACTAATGAGTCACATGACATTTTGGAGGGAAAATGACAGGAAGTACTCAATTTGGACATTTAGGGATGTAGTTTCTTTGGGGTGTACTGACTTTTGTTGGCAGTGGTTTAGCTTTTAATGGTTATATTTTGAGTTATTTTGAGAGGAAAATAAATTAACTCTGTTATATAATCTGCACACAGACTACTTTTCATTGTGTTAAAGTGTTATTTTTTCAGTGATGTCCCATGAAGAGATATACTTAAATATCTGCAGAAATGTGAGGGATGTACTCACTTTTGTGATACACTGTATATGGATGTGCGGGGATAGAAGTAACAGGCACCACAGTAGTGGTATTATTCAACTCTTAGCTGAGGGAAAAGTGGGTTTATACCTTACGGAAAGGGAATGAAATAACACAGCTGGAGTTCGAACACGCTTACAACGATATTGCAGTCCATCACGATAGCAACTTCATCACGAAGATTCCCCCAGAAACGGTGAGGAAGATGACAGATTTTAATTCATAATGAAAAAGAAAGAGAAGGTGTCGTCGATGGGGATGAAATGGTGAGTTTTTAATGTCTATAATTGTTGCATAGCCGTAATGAAAGAAGGACCAAAACAAAAATATAACACTCTTTATTTTTTCTTGGTCAAAGCTTTTGTAGGTGTGTGAGAGACACAGATAGAGAGACGAAAGGAGACTGCTATATTGACCCATAATTTCTTCTCTTGACCATAGCACACTCTGTTGTCATCAAAGCCCTACTTAGCACTTCTTCTGCCTCTCGGTCGGGGTGTACACAGCCAGAGGCCTGCCGTGGGCTACTGTCCCAGTGGAGCGCCCTGACATTCCCTAGCGCTCCCGTGACTGCAAACTGAGACTGACTCAAGATACACACAGACAAACAGCCAGTATCTCCCATAGGCATCTGCATATATCATTTCAAACACCAACACATTTCCGTTTAACCACGTGGCTGCTTCCATTTATTTTCACCGGTGAATCCTGTTTAGAGGATCTCTGATTGACGACTTGGTCAAAGGTTCAATATGCAACATAATAAACTGAAATCTTGGACTCTGGTAAGCTGACAATTCATTAGAAAGATATTTTTAACTGTTTTACTTCTGAAACAGTTTTCATTGTTTTCTTTTCTTTTTCTTTTCTTTATCATTCATAAGTCTAACTGAGCGTGGACAATTCGAGTCTAGAGTAGTAAGCAATTGTGGATCACCAATAACGTTAGCAGTGCCCGGAAAAGTTAGCAGACCGCTTTTTGAAAAGGAGTTAGACGAAAATTGATCTGTACTTAAGTCACACATACTTTTAATGTAAATTAAAGAGTTACGCGAAGTGTGACACAAAATGTCACACGCCTATTTAATGTAAATTAACTAAATAATATCAAATACTATATATATATATATATATATATATATATATATATATATATATTTCATTGAACATAATAGACATTTTTTGTCTACGTATTTTTTGTTACTCCTTTCAAATTGCCGTATTGAACTTATAATATTCGTCGGGAATTGTTTGATTAATCTTCCGTAATTAGTTATTTCCATTGTACTTTCTGTCCAACATTGGGCTATCATTAGGGGGGGGGTGTATTACAAAATTGATGTAACTTTTGTATGTACATTACTACTTAGTAAGAATGAGCAATGTACTGTTGTATTTTGTACTTACGAAATAACTAATTATGGAAGGTTTATCAACCAATTCCAGCCGAATGCTGCCAATATATATATATATATATATATATAACATGAATTATTGAAAAACTAAAATTTGCGAAAGTACGGTAAAAGTTGTTTATTAGAGTTGAACGAAGAATTAGTGGAACTAATGAGTCAAGTGCCAATAGATTGCCTTTACGGCACCAGAAAAGACCAAGGGTCAGGTTTTTTGACTTTTGTAGTACATCGATGGATCGGGAATCTGGAGTCTGCTTTTTCTGAAAAATAGAAACAAAAAAAGAACGACAGTTTCCACATTCAAACAAGTAAGTAAAGACGGTGACCGCAGTCGAGGACGACCAGAAGGCTCCCTTTTCAATAGCTACAACATCGAGGTGTAGAGGGAGCGCTACTCCTTTCCCTGGATTGCTTCACTTTACCCTTTATACGTACCTTATATTGCTGAGTGCTAAGCAAGGAGGTATCTAGTACCATTTTAAAAGTCTTTGGTATGACGTGACCAAGGATTGAACCCTGGTCTCCTAGACCATTGGCGAACACTCTACCCACCAAACCAATGTGAAAATGCAGGAATGGGCAAAGTGATTTGAATCAGCAAAACCTTAGTTTGTGTTTAGTAACCTGGCAAAAAGTAGTCACGTTTAGTTTTTGAACTCGAGTCAGTGTATCTATTTACTAAGAGGGGTTCGTTTGGGCATGTGTCTCTACAAATTTGGTCAAAAGAAGAAAGGTTTTAGAAACAAGTGACAGGCATGAAATCATTTCATATGTCTAATCTTTATATCGCGATTTAGATCGACCAAAGGTATAGGAACATGAATAACGAAAATTGATATATATAAACTCAACAGTCCTAAAAAACGAAATGAAAGAGAAAAACAAAACAAAACAAAACTAACAACAAACGATACTTTGAAACTGGGTTGTCTCAAGATGGTGTTACAATGACACCAAATAGATACTTGGACTATCGCCGTTCTAAATACAGACCTTGACATGATATTTCTTGTTTGCTTTGGTAGTTCACGTACTTGACTGCTAGGGGTCTCGTCTTCACATATTTGTGGCTGCTGTGTGACCCCTTCGCAGTGCTCGACCAAAATGGGTTTCATAATTTTTGGCTCGTCTTCACATCATCGCGTCTCGTATCCAACTGTCTTTCTTTTCCTGTTTTCTATACCGCATCCTCTTGAACGTCTCTTTCCATGGCAGGGAACGATTTGCTGCTGATACCTCTCTATTTTTTTAAACTTGGGTAGCTGTTGCTATCATGATATGGATTTTAGAAATCTATCTTTCTCTTTTCTACACATTTCTCGCTTATCTTCATGCCTTTTTCTCTCTATCTCTCTCTCTATATATATATATTTCTCTCTCTCACGTACTACCTTGAGTCTCTTTGTTTACATATGTATCCCCCTTTCCACCAGCCAGGGTTGATCTCTTAATCTATCAAGTAAACATCTTACTACTAAAACAAACACCCAGCTCCCCTAATTATATTATAACTTGATCCCCATTATTTTCCAGTTTTATTGAAAGAAAGCTAAAAAAATAAAATAAAATAAAACAGAATCATACTTTAACATCACTCTTATCATTTAGATTGGTCTTTATAATAATTAGGTTTTTGTTTTGTACAGGCAGTGGAAAGGGTTTTTGGTTTGTTTGGTTTCTTTATTTAATATAATATCAACCTGCCAGATGTATTCAATGCCAACCCCATCCTTGAAGAAGGGCAGTCAGGGTACTATTTAACTCAGACCTAGGCGTAGGAATACGGGAATTCATACCTTTACCAGTGGTATTACCTCTAAAAGAGAACGTAATAGAGTGACTGAAGCTTGAACTCTCTTTCTATGATTTTATAGTCGACCAAGTTTGCCACTACTCCACGAGGACTCCGCCCATCATTAGAAAAGGAAAATAAATTCCGTAACTATTCTTTGCTATTGTGACATAGACGGACCCGAAACCTTTACAGACAGGCTATCTCTTGCTCTACGAAAATGTGTGTTTTCTCCGGTGTCTTGATTTCAACTCTCCAAAATTAATCAGGACAATCCCTCAACCAAACCGAGTTCAGCCTTTCAATTCCAATATCATTTTCAATTCCCATGCTGCAGGGGTGACTTCCGACCTTCAGTCTGTCAATCACAGCCGCCCCTATACCGACAGCTCTCCAAAAAGCGTTGAACTCTGTGCCATATCCGATTTACTCAAATCGGCTCATCACATCACGTTGGTTAAAGAAGACATTAAAGTAAAAATAATGGAAAAAATGTCCCGAAATTCTAAGCTTCTAAAGCTGTGACGGTTGGTTTGTTAATTGTCAGGATATCGAATATTGATATTCCAAACATTGTTGATGTTCGAAATTTAGTAATAAGGAATAGAAAAAGAAAAAAATTAAAACCAAAGTCCTCACTAAAAAAATCCTTTTCGGCAAAAATTACGCCTCTGTCACTCAATAACTTGTAACTTAGTTCTCAGAAAAAGTGGGATTATTTTTTTATGCAAATAGGAAATTTGTAAAGTAAAAAATAGTTGTATCTTTTTTGCATATTTCTGGGAATTTTTCATTTGAACCATTGTTGACTATATTTATCATTGATTTTTTCATATCCTGAATTGTCAGCTGGAGCACGTCGATTGCACCTCTGCATAGAGCTAATACCCACCACACACACACACATCGTGTGTCCTCTGTATGACGCAAAACTCTATCTGGAGTTTTGGGGATTTAAGTACCCCTTCATTGTCATAAATCTCAGATACACCCTGACCCAGATCTGTTGTACCCGTGAAAGTCTCACGTTTGTGACCAATAGAACTATTCAATCATTTATGAAGATTTATAATTAGCTATTGAAACGATGTGGCTATTTTAAAAGTATCAACATTTAATAGGAATATTTGATAAATATAATTACTAATATTAAATCGCAGAAGTTGTAACTAATTTACTGTGTGCAAATAATTGACAAACATTTAAATAAAATTATTAGTATTAGGTTGGAATACTAGACGCCATTTAACTATGTCCAATTAAATAACCTGTAATAACTCGTGAAAAAATAAAGTTAAGTACGAATTATTCGCGAACCAATCAGATACATATAATCTGTGTAAATATAAACATAGTTTATATATATATATATATATATATATATATATATATATATATATATATATATATATATGATAAAAATAAGTGGAAAAGTGGATAAATCAGACACTTACAACGGGTATAGTAATATTTCGATCTTTATTCACAGAACTTCATCGGACTAAACTTATTCTGTGAATTTAATAACGAAATATTTCTAAACCTGTTGTTAGTGTCTAACTTATCCACTTTTCAACTTATCTTTATCCTATTGTTAGATTCCCCTAAATCTACCATTTCCCCATATATATATATATATATATATAATTTGTGTGTGTATATATAAACATGATTTTGCATCAAATAACCCATAAGAGTTGATATACCATAAAATCAATCGACAAAATACAACCAATGTACAATAATTTATGTTTAATCTGCTGTTTTGTGAGAATAAATAAAGTAAGCACTTGGCAATTCCATCGTGTTTCATGTGAAGAAGCAACATCCACGAAGAAGAATATCCCTCTTCATTGAGAGGAAGTGTGGAGGACATTCCACATAGTCGAGGTGGAAAGTAAAAGAATATCGCACTTGGCTTCGGGGTGGATATATGTGCAAGCGTAACGTGTGAACGAAATGACAAACATGCGTTCATTACTTATTCTAAAAATATTATTAGAATAAGTAATCTGTTCAAATGTGACGTCCTGTCAGATAAATAATGGCCCATTCAGTTTTGATAATGAGGAAAGAAAGGAAAGAATGAAACGGTAAACGTGATAAAGAGAGAGAGAGAGAGAGAGAGAGAGAGAGAGAGAGAGAGAGAGAGAAAGAGAGATAGAGAGGTGATATAAAAAGAAATAAATAAGAGAAGGGTGAAAGAAAGTAAAACACACACACACACACACACACACACACACACACACACACACACATATATATATATATATATATATATATATATATATATATAGAGAGAGAGAGAGAGAGAGAGAGAAAGAGAGGAAAATACGAAAAGAAACAAATAAGAGAAAAATGAGGGAGAGAGAAAGACATATACACACAAATATATATCGAAAGAGAGAAAGAGAGAGAGAGAGAGAGAGAGAGAGTTAAAATATAAAAAAATAAATCAGGAAGAGTAATATATATATATATATATATATATATATATATATATATATATATATATAAAGACACACACACACACACACACATATACATATATACAAAGAGAGAAAGAAAGAAAGAAAGAGAGAGAGAGAGGTGGGAGGGAGAGAGCAATAGCGCCAAACATCTTCTTCAATGAAAGGGAATTGTTGAATAGAAGAAATGAACAAAAAGAGAGTAAAACAAAGAGAGAGAAGATAGTCATGGAAATAAACAGAAGAGATAGATAGATAGATAGATAGACCGATAGAAAGGAAGAACCTTTTTGCTATTATGAATAAAGTAATAAACATTGCTCGTACTGGTAAGATAATTCAATTGAAGTAATACACTTTATAAAATGTTCCCAAATCTTTCGGATAAATCTATTGTAATTGTTTTGGCCTTTCGAAGCTCTGGCTTTTTTTCCCCACTATCTGTGTTATCAAGAGGGCTTAGACTATGCTCACTGCATCATCTGCAGAAAGGTAAGACCCCCTCCCAAAAAATAAATGGCACGTCCTGAGTATCACCCGAAACTGCATCTGATGGTGAGGCTCTAATTTTAAAGATCTGAGAAGTTTAGAGAGCTCACTCATTTATATTACTTCCCGGTCCGCTTTGACACGGAGTTTTAGTACCTGTTAAGATTCTATCTATGGGTCCTAAGTATGGTTCAAATTGATACCTTTTAAAATTTATTCCTATTTGATCCCTTTTAAAATGTATTCGTATTTGATAGAAATACTTTATGTCATATTATCGTAAGTTACTTATATTAAGAATTGTTCGTTTGTTTGGTTGGTTTTATGGCATATCGACATTTGTAGGTCATTTAATGCCAAATCCTTTTCATTCGTATATTAAATATATAATTCCTAAGCATATTTTCTACAAAACTTAAAAAAAAAAAAGCCTAAGCTCATTTTTTTTTTTGGGGGGGACACAGTTAAATGGTTTCACTTGAATTCAAACTATTCAGTTTAGTATTAGCACAGTCTTTTGTTTACATACAGATTATCATTGGTTTAAATATTTTTTTTGCTTATGCACAGTTAAATGTAAAAGCAGTTCTATTTCAAGCAATTCAGTTTAGCTAAAGTAAACAGTGTTTTTACACACAGTTAAACGATCAAACAATTCTACTTCAAACAATTCAGTTCAGCATGTCAACAAAGTTAACAGTTCTATTTCAAACTATTCATTTTAGTCTACAAAGTTAAATGGTTCCAACAATTGGTATGTATCACTATCAATTCAATTAAAGATTAGTCATTAATTTTCATGCAGTTAATTATCAAAATAGGACTAAAATATGTGCTTATGCTAAACCAAATTATTTGCAATAGAACTATTTCAAATAATTTGGTTTAGCATTAGCTCGCATTTAAGTCCTATTTGACCCATGGATAGGAACCTATCAGGTGCTACGACTCCGGGTCAAGTTGGACATGGGAGCATTGGTAATGAAGGGATACTCAGCATTCTCCAAAGCTCCTGCATTACTGGAGCATCACCATCAGATTGTTTAGTGTCATATCCAGGACGCTCGTTTGGGTGGGGTCTACCCCTCTGCAGAGATGCAGTTGGTGTATTCTGCATCCCCAGCAAACTGGCAATATTAAGAATAGCTGAAACTGTAATTGCTTACTAAGGATTATTATTATTAGTTACTTGAAACCATAAAATCGTGCACAAATAAGTAAAGTTTGATTTGGTTTCGTTGTTTAAAGACACATTAAACTTCTTGGGTTATTTAATGTAAACCATCCTTTTAGAAGAAGAGCACAGCTGGAGGGAAAAGGGGATTCACAGCTTTCCCAATGAAATTATTTTGAAAGTAGACCTAATACCACGACTGGATTTTCATTTTGCAGCCAAGCCCTTTAGCCAATACATAACAGGAACTTCCCCTCTCACAAATGATTATTATTAAATAACAATGCTTACTTGATATAATATACTTATTTGGATTATATTAGAATACTTAAAACTATACAATCGTGTGTAAAAAAAATCGGAAGAAACAAATACATTGATATGTAATTATGAACGAACAATGAACCTAAACACATGGCTAAAATAGCCCAAGATGAGTTGATATGACGTTAGAATCAATCAATCAATCAATCAATTCAGAAGCCTCACTGTAATATAGAATTGAAACAATGCTTAAATAAGGGAATACTTTCTTTATTCTGAGCATCTGTCATGACTTAAATAATATTTCTGTAGGTCTAAGCGTATTTACTGATTAATTAACTAACCTTTGCATATTTTCCACAGGGTATTAGGAAGTGAGATTTTCACCGTTTCCAGATCAAATGCAGACATTTTCTCACCAATTCCCTGCTTGATAGATTTAATAATAAGATCATTCTGACTAGAATAAAATTAAAAAAGAGACGGAATTTCTCAGCCATTGGCAGTTTGAAAATTTGGTGATTACTAAGAACTTCCTTAGACAATAGGTTAAGTTAGATTATTGGTTTAATGGCATATCATCCCTTGATGCTTTTTCAATGCTGAATCCTGATTATATTTCATCATCATCATCATCATCAACATCATCAACATCAATTCACACTGTTAACACGGATTTTCTTGACACTTTCTCTCCATGCATCCCTATAATACATTGCTCCCAGCAGGTTTTCCAAACTACATCACGTGTCCACACAGCGTTGTTCTTGGTAAGTTATTGCCAAGACTGATACGTCCCTGTGAAGTTATCCATTGGAGAACATCGGCTTCGAGCTGACAAAGAAAAGAAGCAGAAGGTACCCAGCAAAAACAATTACCGACGCCGACTACGCCGATGACATAGCGATACTGGCAAATACACCCAACCAAGCCGAAACACTACTGCATAGTTTGGAACGAGCAGCCGCAATGCACACAAAACGGAATATATGTGCTATAATCAAACGGGGGACATCTCCACTCTAGACGGAACCCCTCTTAAACTAGTAGACAAATTCACTTACCTAGGAAGCAGCGTCGCATCAACCGAAAAGGACATCGACAAGAGGTGAACGAAAGCATGGACAGCTATCGATAGGCTCTCGATTATATGGAAATCAGACCTAACCGATAAAATGAATCGCAGTTTCTTCCAGGCAGCGGTCGCATCGATACTGCTATATGGATGCACTACACGGACTCTAACAAAACGGCTGGAGAAGAAGCTAGACGGCAATTACACAAGAATGTTGAGAGCAATCTTGAAAAATTCCTGGCGGCAACACCCCACAAGACACCAACTGTATGGCCACCTGCCTCCTATCACGAAAACTATTCAAGTGAGACGAACCAGACATGCAGGACACTGCTGGAGAAGCAGGGATGAATCCATAAGTGATGTACTGTTATGGACCCCCACACATGGCCGTGCAAAAGCAGGACGACCAGCACGAGAATACATTCAGCAACTATGTGAGGATACAGGATGTTGTCCAGAAGACCTGCCTGAGGCCATGAATGATAGGGAAATGTGGCGAGAGAGGATCAGGGATATCCGTGCTACCAACACGACATGATGATGACGACTTGCTTCTCCTGCTGTGTCCTTCATATCTTGTTCGTCTTATTTGGATGGTTTTAGAGATTGTTGATAAATGACTACAGCTGTAGTTTCATAGGATGTTGCTTTCAGGAAACGAATAGTTTATAGGTAATTATTTTAAAACGAACCACAAATCATTTATTTACACACAGTAAATGGTTTCAAGTATTGCTATCAAACACTAATGATTCTATTCAACATTATTCATTCATTTGTGCTCATTAAAATATTTCCAAGTAATGCTATGAAATGTTAATAATTCAGTTTAATTTCACTCATTTGTTTGCTTACTGTTTAATGATTTCAAGTATAGAAAATAATTAAATATTTCTATTTGACTCATTGATGAGACCCTAGCAGGTTCTATCCCTGCAGATCAAAGTGGACCCGGGAGTAATGGCAAAGAAGATGTACGGCACATTCCCCAAAGTTCTGAATGTTGCCTCAACATCAGTTACAGAAGCAGGCTGCATATTCTATAGCCCCAACCGTCTGGGTTGGTTTGTGTTTGTATCGTAACAGGTTTTATACCTTAAGTTAATATATTTTTCTTAGTAATTTCAAGGAATACACCCTCAGGTACCTCTGACCTAAGGATGTATTCCTTGAAATACCTAAAGTTAATATATTTTTCTGAGACATTTTTCTCATAAATTTTATTTGTGAAATTGTTTTAAGAATTCTATTTCCTTTTCTTCCGACCGATTAGTTGTTAGGCATGTGGTGACATAACACTTTCTATTCTTACTGAAAAAAAAAACAAAAAAAAAAACAGGCGATGAAAGTTTAATTCTCTTTGCCTGTTCTTTGGTACAAAAATATTTTAATAGTTTTTACGATATTACCAAATAAGTTATTGTTTCAATTCTGTTGTTCGATGTGCCCCTTTTTTATGTATATACATAACCCTTCCATAGTTTTTAAGTGGAGTATGTTTTCTTTTTATAGTTATTTACTAAACATTCCTCAAGTCATATTAATGGGGAACCCAGTGTGAATCGTATTCACTAAAAATGGTCTTATCATCTCACTTGATAACCATTACTCCACGGGAAGTGACCATGACCTCTTTTTGTTGTAATTATCTAAGTTTAATTTAGTTGTGGCACAAAACCGGATATATGAGGTAGCCACTGAGGCTCAAATGAACTCAATGCTCTGCTAGATTAGGTTATAAACCATTGCACCACACGAAACCCCCATGTACTTTTTGTAATTCACAAAGCCTTTTTGCTTAGTGTAGCCCAAGACCGTATGAATAGGGCACCCATTGAGACTCAAACTCACTTGTGAATGTTTGCTAGTCTAGATTGCTAACCATTACATAACCCGATGGGTCCAGATAATTTACAAAAATTTTTCGCATAGTTGTAACATAGTCCTTATAGATAGGGCACCCATTGAGACTCGAACTTACTCAGGAACGTTTTCTAGTCTTGCTTGCTAACCATCATATCACTTGAGGCACTCCTATGTCTTTCTTAGTATCTTCCTTTTTTCCAAGTATTGACTATTCGATTCCTACATATACAAATTACATACAACTACAGTTCAATCTCAACAAAGTTTTTATCTCTATTTTCATGGACACTAATCTTTTTCAAAGTGCGCATGCGCCCGTACACAGACAGTCAGTCAAGACAGTCATTCACAAAGACACAAACACGCGTACACACTGACGTACTAATTTACTAAAAGCTGGTGAGAAATTTCATGCCTTTCGAAATGATGTTAGTCCGAAAGTGAACATAATAGTGCATCTGGGGTTCAAACTCACATACTAAGATGTCGCAGTCCAGCATGTTTGCCTCTAAGCCAAGAAAACTCCCTGAAAATAGGATCTACATCATTTATATACGCTAGTAAATATATGCTCTTACCACATATAAAAATTATCTTTATTTTAATTCTATTGCAATTGATTTCTATATAAATCAATTATTACGTTAAACTTATTTGAAACCGATTGGTTGGTTTAGTTTCTTGGGTTTTATGGCATATCAACCTTTGTTGGTTATTTAATGCCAAATCCATTTTTATGTAAATAATATATTCTATTGAAAACAATAAAGTTTAGCATAAGTACACATTTTGATTGTCAAAAATATATCCATTTCAAACTATTCAAGCAGTTATATGTAATAATGCAGTTAAGTGTAAATACACTTTTAATGTCGAAAAACAGTTCTATTTGAAATAATTCAGTTAAGCATAATCACACAGTTTAATTGTCAAAAACGTTTATTTCATGCAATTCAGTTTATTCAATTCATTTTAGCATAAGTATGCCGTTAGTTCTATTTAACCCATAGATAGGGCCCTATCAGGTGCTACCACTCCGGGCCAAAGTGGACCTGGGAGCTATGGCACTGCTGGAACCTCACCATCAGATTGTTTAGTGTCATATCCAGGACACTCGTTAGTGGGGGGTCTTACCCCTCTGCAGAGGTGAAGTCGGTGTATTCTACAGCCCAGCCGACTGGGCAATTATTTGAAACCGAGGAGGCATAATCGAATAATAAAACAGCTTGAGCACTAGTTCTTCCTATCACTACCGGATTTCTAAATTTTCCTGTGTCCAGTCAGTTGGGACTGTAAAATGCAACTTCTTCAGGAGTGGTTTAAGATCCCCAACAACGAGTGTCCTTGATATGACATTAAACTTCAATTAATAATTAAACTCCTGTTCTGGAGCTTTGGGGAATGTGGAGTATCCCTTCATTGCCATTATTCCCAGGTCCATTTTGAGCTGGAGTTATAGTACATATTACAGTTCCATCAACTAGAACTATTCAGTCATTCACTTGGGATTATTAAGATTATTTGTAAATAGAATTATAATATAATTATAGACTATATTATTTGTAAATAAAAATATAATATGATTATAAATTTTATAATATAATTATAAATTATAAATATTTACTGAAACTATTTAACTATGTGCCAGAAATAGCGCTTCTTCCTTTAAAAATGTTACTTCCAAACCATTTGTTTAAAAATCATATATATTACTACCAAACAGGCAACATTACCACACTAGACGGAGCCTCTCTGAAACTAGTTGACAAATTCACCTACCTTTGAAGTAGCGTCTCATCAACCGGAAAGGACATCGACACACGACTAACGAAAGCATGGACAGCTATCAATAGGCTCTCGATCATATGGAAATCAGACCTAACCGATAAAATGAAACGCAGTTTCTTCCGGCCACTTGCCTCCCATCACGAAAACTATACAAGTTAGACGAACCAGACACGAAAGACACTGCTGGAGAAGCAAGGACGAACTCATCAGTGATGTACTCCTATGGACCCCCGCATATGGCCAAGCAAAAGCAGGACGACCAGCTCGAACATACATTCAGCAGCTATGTAAGGATACGGGATGTAACCCTGAAGACCTGCCTGAGGCGATGAAAAATAGGGAGAAGTGGCGAGAGAGGGTCAGGGATATCTGTGCTGGCGGAACGACATGATGATGATGATATATATATATATATATATATATATATATATATATATATGTAGGCTCGATAAGGTGTATTTTTATCTATTTATTGCATTTATTGTCCAACCGGTGCTTCCTGCCGGTTTAAAGCATTTTTTGAGATTCGCTGACGATAGAATTTGACTAGCCAGGAAAAAATTGTTTGATCAAAACCTAAAATATTTGAAGAACTGTTTTCTCTCTAACAGGGTTTAAAATAAATTTTTAACTAATTAGAATCATAGATAGATCATCAAATTTTTAAAATTTAATTCGAGCCGACTTCAATTTTCTAGATAAGCGAATAAAATAGTAACCCAATTTTTTTAACCTATTCATATTGTTGGTTTTTATTTCTTTTGAGTTAAAATGTAACAAACATTCTATTCCTTCAAGTTTGCATTGAATTTGAACATTGCTTAATTATTCTGAATTGTATAAAAATATTCTTGACATGGATTTATTCCTACGGCTATTACAATCTTCTATTGCTGATGAAAATTATCTAAGCTGCACTGCTTACGTTTTAGTGCTAAGATATACATTTTCTCCCACATTGTGACATTCTCACCGAAGGATCTTTTATACACACAATATAGACTAAGACAACATGGACTGCTGAATAGAATTTTCCACTCCTGTAAGATTAACGCTTTAACTTATATTAATTTTTCTTCCCAGAAAATACTTTGTAATTTCTGTTTTTCAAACAAACTTTCACTCAATTTAAAGAAATAGACTGCATCAATTAGTAGATCTTTGTTTTCTACAAACATTCAAACATTTACAAACATATCCGGCATACATATATATATATATATATATATATATATATATATATATATATTCTATACATATTTATATTTATATAAAATATATTTATACATATGTATTTATATATATTTATTTTTATCATTAATATAAAAAATCAATAGATAAATTCCATTATAAATGTATTTCACCCACTACATAAAGTAACTAATTCATCAGATAGAGATTCGAACAGAAAATGAAATTCTTTATAATCCTTTAACATCGAGGAATACATTTCATCTTAATAAGGAATTTAATATGAATATACATATATTCAAAAATTATATATATATATATATATATATATGTAAATAAATAAATATATATATGTATATATATATACATATATATAATATTTGGAATATTTTCTAGCTTGTTACTTCCGGTTAACTCCGTATTTTTCTTTTTTTATTCCTTATATATCTCAGGCTTAAAAGCTTTTCTTTACAATTGTTTTAAATTTTAATTTCTTGATTTATTATAACAGTTGAAAAAAGGTCTATTTTTAATGTATTTTAAGAATCCAGGAGTATTACCTTCAAGTGGATTATTCTTTTTAAGTCTAATCGCAGACTTAAATGATATGGTATATATTTATTCTTATATATATTTCTGTATATATACACATCCGATATATATATATTGTTGTGAAATGGTTAGCAAGCTAGACTAGAAACCTACATGAGTGTGTTCGAGTCCTATTGGATGCCCCATTCATTCGGCCTTGTGCCACATCGAAGCAAAGAGCTTCGTAAATTACTATACACACCTCTTGACAAAAATATAAAACTACCCTCTAAAATGAAGAAGAATATATTGTCTACAATTTTTAAATTATGAAAATCAGATATGCAAAAGATAAAGCTTAAACACAATTAAATTTGAAATATGAAGAATTTCAATTCTTTTTTATGCTTAATTCAAAAATTTTATTTTGACATAAATATGAGACCAATGAACAGAACTTTAGAATATATAGGCAATTTTTTTATTTATTTAATAATTTATAGATCCGCCGTTTGCTTTGATAACCTCAAAAATTCGGCTAGTCATGCTATCTACTAGTTTCATAAGTTGAATCAAAGGTAATTTTTCCCATGCGTCTAAAATTGTGTTTTTGTGTAACGAAATTGCTGTGTGCTGTCGACCTCCTTAATAAACATTTGCAACAATTAATCACCACAGATTTTTGTATAGGATTAAGATCTGGAGAGCGCGCTGGGTGGTCAAGGAGTCTTATTTTTTGTTAAAGCAAGTACTTTGTTATTGATGGATTGTGGATAGCAGTATTATCTTGCTGAAAAATCCATTCTTCTCCACATAGATGACACCCTTTTTACGCGAGAGATAACTCATTTAGTATGTTCACATGATCTACTGCTTTTTGTCGACCACTGACAAATTGTAGTTGAAGTTTTCCTGAAGATGAGAAGCCCCCCCCCTTCCAGATTATAAAAGATCCTCCTTCACTATGCCATGTTGAATATTTCTATTCTGGAAAATTTTTTGTGCGCCAGTACTTCTGAAAGCCATCTGGACCGTCTAAATTGAATTTCATTTCTTCCGAGAAAAAACATTTCGCCATTCTTTCGCTCTCATGGTTTGATATTGATGAGCATATTCTACTCGTTTCTCTTTGTGCCTTACAGCCAACCTTGGACAATGAATTTTTCTCTTATGCTTAATTTTTCGTTGTCTAAATGCCTGGTAATTGTTCTAGAACTGCAAGGAGAATCCACTAATAATAATTTGATATTTTTGATGTTAACGAAATTTCCTTTCTTACTTCGCGTACAATTCTTCTTTTAAATTGTGGTGATAATGTTTCTGGCCTGCCAGTCAGTTTTCTTGTTTCACACATATTTGAACTCTTTAAGTAATTGCATATAATGGTTTTACTGCATCTTAAGGCCTTCGAAAGTTCTCTCTTAGATTTTCCCATTCTTTTCAGAGCAGTAATCTTGCCTTTCTCAAATTCAGATAATTTAGTTTCTTTAGTCATTTATATTTTAGCATTAAGTATTACAGTTTTAATAGCTTTTATCTTACGGAGACTATATATATAAAAAAAAAATTCAATTAAATCATGTCTTTTTTTTTCTTTAATTTTTATTAGTCGTCTAATATTTGTGTCAAAAATAAATTTATAAATTTAGCATAAATGCTTATATAGATATAAAAAAAACAAATTGATATTTCTTTTTATTTTAAATTTAAGTGTCTCTTAAACATATCTTTCATATATCTGATTTTCATAATTTAGAATTTGTAAACAATAACTTTTTCTTCATTTTTAAGGGTGGGCTTATATTTTTTGCTGGATATATATATATATATATATATATATATATATATATATATATATATATATATATACGTACATACATATACACGTGAATTTGCATTTAACAATCTACAAGGGATGATGCGTCATAAATACAACCAACCAACCAACCAACCCTTTCTTAATATAACTATTTAGAGAATAAATAATAAAATTGCGATTATTTCTTTTTGTTAGAGGATATTTTTTCTGGTTCATTAACGGGATTTTTGCTCATTTAAAAAAAAGCAAAAAAAAAAAAAAACAGCAATTAGAAATCAATATATTCAAGCCGATATTTAGCAAAATAGAATATCTAAGATCAATGATGCAAATTAACCTCCTCCCCAACACCGCAATCAATTATTTGGTTTTATATTCATTTCAATGCTCTTAGTATGTATATCAGATACTACACTTTGATCTTAGCCAAAAGCCCGAGAATATAGATGAGACCAGCATCCTTATCAATATATTTAAATAAAAACTATTATGATGGAGTATGTGACGTAAATAACAAAGGGAATTGTGACATCGGTTGTGATGTAGTTTCGGTTTCAGACATAGACATAATGTCCATTATAATACGATATGCAGGAAACTACTTTTCGTGCAATCATCTCTTTTAACAAAGATTTAGATCAGCAGTCGCAGCTTTTAAAGAAAAAAATGGTAGGCTCTTAATTATCTTTTTTTAAGATGGTCAGTGATAATAGTGATATTGAAGACTCAGGCTCTGTATATTTCGTTCGTTAACCAGCACTGTGCCAGTCGCGGCCAGTGGAGGTCACTGACGATTGTTTATCCGAGCCAAGCGTTCAATTAAGACAACAGGAAAAAAGGGGAGAAGACCTCGGAGGTTTTCTCTTCTTTCTGCTTCAGTTGTATCGAGGTAAAAGCAAATTATTTTTCATATCCCGGCAGACGAAAACTCATTTATTTTTCCATTCAGAAACCCTTGATGCAGAAGTAATAAAAAGCTGCATTTTGAAGTATACTTTTCTTATATTTCTCATCATCTTGATAAGAGTGGTAGTAGTGGTATCTACTATTACTACTACTACTACCATAGAAATTGGAATATCAGTTCGATATTTTTTGTAGTTGCATAATTAAAACTTTTATATATATACATATATATATATATATATATATATATATATCAAATTTTTTAACAAATCGTGTATATATATATATATATATATACGAGTTGTTATAAAATTATCTTTCTCAATATAAATATAATTTTCCCCTCACTCTTATACTTTCTGATGATTATGGCTTCAATGCCGAATGAATCCTGGAGTAAGAGTCCGAAATCTTGTGGAATGAATTTTCTTTATATATATATATATATATATATTGAGAGAGAGAGGGGCGGGGCAATTAGAAGGAAACTCAAATCTGGTTAAATTGTCATTATAAATTTATTTCGCCGGAGAAAATCATTATACTCTCCGTCTCATCAGATGACTGTACATGCTTAACTTGAGGTTCCAGCACTTACAGAGATTTATGTTATATTGCACATATATTCTATACGCGAATAATCCACACCCACTGTCTTATGATGCTGACTGTGTGTGTGTATATATATATATATATATATATATATATATATTACTTGAAGAGAAGAACAATTTCTGTCACATTAATTTGATAAATTTATTTTCATCCTGTTAAGAATATTTATAAGAATAAAAGACACTAAAATAATTTTTAACAGGACATCATCAGATCTAATAGGAAAATAAAATGAATTACAACCAGATAGGAGGAATAGTCAAAGGATGGAAAGAGAGGGAGAAAAGAAGTCCATTTCAGCTATGTGTAGCCTTTACCAATGCAAAACTTGTTCTGGTCCCTTCTCGTTTCAGATTAAGACAACTACAAAACCAATAAAATTAACACTTTAGCAATTACAGTGATACATATGCACATTTCAACCATATCTAAACACATTATCAATTTTAATTCTAGCATGTCATCATTTTTTCTCTGAAAGGTATCAAAACCCCTGATCTTTACGAGGAATATTTAAATATTCGAAATCTTAATAATTTATTTGTCCCTACTTTGAATTTACTGGATTGAAGAATACCTATATATATATATATATATATATATATATTGTAAGGTGAGTCAAGAGCTATCCAGTATTGCTATAAATGCGTTATAATTTGACTGCTCCAGATTTATGAGATGACAAATTTGCCTGATACTCTCCGCGTGCTACTCACCGGATTTGCCTCTATGGCTTGTAGCACGGTGTTGGTAATCAGCAGTTTTAGGTATACCTGACCTTGCCTGATCGTCGAAGTTCTTGCAACCTGAGCGAAATTTCTTTAAACACCTGGTTTTGTCTACTGTGATCAACTGTACCTTCACCACAACAAATGTTTTTCATTGCTTCCACAGCCTTTTAACTTACTTCAAACTCGTAAAACATAAATTATCGAATTAGTCTTGATAACATGTGCTGCTTTCAAATCACACATATAGTAAAGCAATGGACAACGTGTCAACGCACCCACTACCTTGATACTCCCAAACCATAGCCAGTGCCAACCACGGATTGAATTGCTTCGGCTACCTGATGTATGCAGCAAAACACTTTTGAATTACTGCTGTTATATATATATATATATATATATATATATATATATATATATATATATATATATATAACAAGAGTAAAACTCTGCGTTCGCGTATTCTTGTTATTGTCACGTGATGGCTCACGGAGACGAGGAGGTGGGAATGATACTCTCCCCCCGTTGAACTAAAATTATCTAGCAGTCAAAAAGTGACCGTTAGAAATGAATGTGGGTCACACAGATGTTCGCACTTAAGTGACCTTGGGTCGCCGGACATCGGAAGGGGAAGGAGAAAATGAAGCCAAATGATTGGCGGGGGACCCCAAACGGAAGTGGGGTTCCCTTCCCCTCAACGGAAGTAAATACAAAAAAAGGTGGTTTTTGAGCAAGTCTCGTGGCAGACGGACGATAGCCATTTTACTCAGGGCTAAAGACAAAAAGACTGAGACACGAAGAACTCCAAAATCCTTCAAGCCAGCATTAAAAACAGTACAAAGTCTATTAGCCCGTGAAAGAAGAGAAATTCTCCAGTGGAACCCCGTCAAAAAAATAAGATAAGTAGCTTTGGGACATTTTTCCCTTACACCCAAATTTTGTTACCACTCTCTCTCTCAATTTGGAAAAAGGATAAAAGCCAAGAAAAGACATTTATATTCATGGACTATCCTATTATATATTTTTGACACTTTGAACATATATATGTATATAACCGTAGTAAAGAACCTATGTATTTTCATTTTACCATGTGGTCTATGTTATTATTCCATGCTTTCCTTTCAGCTTCTATTCGCCTTACATTATCTTGCTTAGAACTGTCCTATTAATTCCTAAAGTATCACACGGGAAACCGGAGTTGCCGACTGTAGCAATATTAATATTATTACAACTAAGACCTATAGGCCCGTATTCTTCTATTATCTAAGGGGAAGAAGTTTAGCGGCCTGGTGGGTGTGTGATAGTGTGAAATTTTGGACCCCTTTGCCAGCGGTGGCCAGTCTGGCCCTAAATTATTCCCTCACGTAATATGCCAGTTCTTATCTGCCTGAGAAAAGAACTCTGAACAGGACTTATTTCGGTAGGGGATCAAGTGCCAACCTGCCCCGTCTTCACGCGTGCGAAAATAAAGTCCCATTTAGGGATTTTAGTCAATTCCCCCGTCACAGACCTTTTATGGTGTCTCGTCCGGGGATAGTTTAATCTTTAATTCCCGACCTCATGCTGACCTAAAATGGGGGCTCGTTTCCGGAATGATTATTATAAATAATATTTATTGCTTGTAGTCGTGTGACAATTCCTGCCGTTTAAATCTACCCTGGGAGACCGTGAAAGGAAAAAAAGGAATATTGTTGAAACAGTCAAATTACTTGTTGATATAACTGTTTGGAAAAATTTAAAAAAAAAAAAAAGAAATGGACAAAATAGAGAACTTTTTAAAAGAACCCTCCATGGAAAAGTTGGAGAGGCTGAGAAAAAGCGAGATAATAAAAATTGGCGAGAAGCTTGAGTTAAATGTTGAAAATTCTATGAGGAAACATAAACTCGTTATAAAAATAGCAAGACACATGGTCGACGAAAATGTTTTCGAGGAAGCAGTATTAGAAGAGCTACCAACGGAAATGATAAGAATGACTCCAGAACAAATTGAACTGGAGAAAATTAAAATACAAGCACAAATGGAACTACAGAGAAATAAAATGGAACTGGAGAAAATAAAAATTCAGCAAGAAACAAGGCTGCGAGAAGTCGACTTGGCAATAAGAGGACGCAAAGAAAGCCATGACAGTTTCGAAGTAACGAAGCAAGCGAGGCTAGTCCCAAAATTTGAAGAAGCCAACGTGGACGGATACTTCGCACATTTTGAGCGAACCGCGCTAAATCTTGGATGGCCGAAAGAATGCTGGTCGATGCTACTCCAAACTGTGCTGACAGGAAAAGCACAGAGAGCATATGCAACTCTGCCCACAGAAAATTGCGCCGACTATGATTTGGTGAAAGCAGCGGTTCTTAAAAGCTTCGAGTTGGTTCCAGAAGCTTATAGACAGAAATTCAGAACACAGAGAAAAACTGAAAACCAGTCTTATGTGGAATTTCTGAGAGAAAAGGAGAACGCGCTGGATAAGTGGTGTGACTCTAAGAGGATAGACGGAGACGCTGAGAAACTCCGGCAGCTAATATTAGCTGAAGAATTTTTAAACTGTGTGCCAGAAGAAGTCAGGGTTCACCTAAGTGAAAGAAGAACCGACGTGACTTATGAAATGGCTGCACTAGCAGACGAATACATCCTCACACACCGAAAGACAAAGGAAAAAACGTTCACGGGAAACAGAGTGAAGTTTAAAGCTGAGTTAAGACCTGAGGAAGAAAATAGAAGGACCTTCCAAAGTAGCAGCAGAACAGTGGTCTGCTACAAGTGCGGAAAGGCTGGTCACATAGCCATAAGGTGTCAGCTTGGAAAAGGTCCTGAAAGAAACCAGACCCAGCCGAGAAAACCTCAAGGAGCTGTAACAACACCTAGAGGGAACCAGTCCTATCGACCCTGGACGAAAAAAGGGATGATAAGAGGCCCACATGGAGGGCCAGTGAAAGTCTCAATTTTACGAGATACCGGAGCATCTCAGTCGTTACTTCTACGAAGTAAATTACCTAAAGGGGTAATAGAAGCAACACGTGAGACTGTGATGATAGAGGGTATCGGCGGAAAGAGGGTAAAAATACCGCTATGTAAAATAACCCTAAAGTCCCAGTGGAAAGATGGACCTATGAAAGTTGGTGTGGTAGATAAACTACCTATGAAAGGAATTTCCCTCATACTGGGAAATGAAGTAAGAACAAAAAAGTGTCACCCGGAAAAGATGGCGAAAATAAGCGCCATAAATGAAGATGGAAAGATGGCGAGAATGAACGCCAAACATGGAAAGAAGTTGGCGAAAATGAGCGCCAAAAATGAAGAAAAAAAGATGGTGAGAATGAACGCCAAACAGGAAGACAAGATGGCGGCTGAGCCACGTGGGCGGCACAAACGACATAGTCGCTCGCAGAGTGAGAAGGTGGAAAGAAAAGAAGTGAACCTTCCACACCTCAATAAACGGAAAGAGAAAAGGACCAGTCGTCAGAGAAAAGATGAAGGTCCATCGAATATTAGGAATAAATTCCCTAATACTTATCGAGAGGATAAGAGGAAAATAAGAGGACCCTCACAAGTGGCTAAGAAGGAAGAATTTGAAAAGGGCGACGAAGTCCTGCTACTATCATCAAATAAAGGACCACACTGTGATGGACAATATGTAGGTCCCTATGTAGTAACACGGAGGATAGACAAGAGGACATATAGGATTGATACCCACGAGGGAAGGAAGCAGACACAAGTGTGTCATGCAAACAAATTAAAAAGATATGTCCGTCAAGAAGGCCCACCTCGAAAAATTAAGAACTCAGAAATGCCGAATAAATTCGAGGAGAAATTAAGACAGTTGTCTATTTCAGAGAGAGGGGACTTAGAGAAATTAATAAAAAAATACCCAGGTTTATTTCTCTAACGCCCTACGAAAATGTAGTAGCAGAATATTCCCTCATAGTTGTTGAGAGAAAGAAAGAGAGAGAGAGAGAAACTAAAGGAAATGAGGAATTCTCGTCCCCAATGTTGAAATAGGAGATCGACGAGAAAGTGGTTCGTCAACAAGTGACGAATAGGGGAAAGAGAGAAAAGAAAAGGAAGTTTTCTCCCCAAAGCTTGACAATTAAAATTATAAAGTCGTCAAAGGTGACGAAGAAAGAAAGAAGGACTTACCTCCTCAAGGTTTGAAATATGATACGGCCAAAAGCCGAGAGAGAAAAAGAAAGAAAGGAAAACGAGATTAAAGAAAAAGAAAAGGGAGAGAGAGAGAGAGAAAGAAAGAGAAGTGAAATTGTTTTCCCCTATAGTGAAAATTAGGAAGGACGAAAAAAGGAAAAAGGAAAGAATTCATCAAAGCGTGAAGAAGAAAGGGGATGAAAGAAAAGTAAAGTGAGAAAAAAAAAAGTGAAAGAAAAGGAGAAAGAACAGTGAATTGAATTGCCTTTTTTTTCTATGGTATTTCTATTCATCCCCCTTTCTTCTCTTAAGGAAGGAGGTGTCACGTGATGGCTCACGGAGACGAGGAGGTGGGAATGATACTCTCCCCCCGTTGAACTAAAATTATCTAGCAGTCAAAAAGTGACCGTTAGAAATGAATGTGGGTCACACAGATGTTCGCACTTAAGTGACCTTGGGTCGCCGGACATCGGAAGGGGAAGGAGAAAATGAAGCCAAATGATTGGCGGGGGACCCCAAACGGAAGTGGGGTTCCCTTCCCCTCAACGGAAGTAAATACAAAAAAAGGTGGTTTTTGAGCAAGTCTCGTGGCAGACGGACGATAGCCATTTTACTCCGGGCTAAAGACAAAAAGACTGAGACACGAAGAACTCCAAAATCCTTCAAGCCAGCATTAAAAACAGTACAAAGTCTATTAGCCCGTGAAAGAAGAGAAATCTCCAGTGGAACCCCGTCAAAAAAATAAGATAAGTAGCTTTGGGACATTTTTCCCTTACACCCAAATTTTGTTTCCACTCTCTCTCTCAATTTGGAAAAAGGATAAAAGCCAAGAAAAGACATTTATATTCATGGACTATCCTATTATATATTTTTGACACTTTGAACATATATATGTATATAACCGTAGTAAAGAACCTATGTATTTTCATTTTACCATGTGGTCTATGTTATTATTCCATGCTTTCCTTTCAGCTTCTATTCGCCTTACATTATCTTGCTTAGAACTGTCCTATTAATTCCTAAAGTATCACACGGGAAACCGGAGTTGCCGACTGTAGCAATATTAATATTATTACAACTAAGACCTATAGGCCCGTATTCTTCTATTATCTAAGGGGAAGAAGTTTAGCTGCCTGGTGGGTGTGTGATAGTGTGAAATTTTGGACCCCTTTGCCAGCGGTGGCCAGTCTGGCCCTAAATTATTCCCTCACGTAATATGCCAGTTCTTATCTGCCTGAGAAAAGAACTCTGAACAGGACTTATTTCGGTAGGGGATCAAGTGCCAACCTGCCCCGTCTTCACACGTGCGAAAATAAAGTCCCATTTAGGGATTTTAGTCAATTTCCCCGTCACATTATGTTATAAAAAACTTTCAAAGAACTTTCAAAACTCATTTAAAAAAAACAAAAAAAACAACTCTTATTACACGAGCAGGCAATCCTAATGATGACCTATGAAGGGTCCGAAAGGGCTCGGTACAATTTTGTTAAATTCATCAAGCAATTCCAACCCGAAAGCAAGACACTTATCAGGAAACTCGAAAGGATCTTAAATAAATTATAGAAACAAAATTTGTCTATATTATTTAATGAAACTTGCTTAAATGAACACACACACGAATACACACACACACGAATACACACACACACACATATATATATATATATATATATATATATATATATATATATATATATGTGTATGTGTGTGTGTGTGTGTGTATAAAATGTTGAAAATATTTTAAAAAATAACATTTTTTCACATCACCATTTCTTATATTTTTCTTTCTTAGATTGCCATTCTAACTTTGATCAAAGGCTTTTCAGGCGATTAAATAACTTATAAAACTTGATATGCCATAAAACCCAAACCATTTTCCTGACTGAATCAATTGCATGAACACTTTTTTCACTCTTACTACAGCTTTTCTTAAGTCATTTGGAACAAGATGTCAGCGCTTTCTTCCATTTTTCGGTCACCTGTATTATACACTAAAAATTCCATATCTATCTATCTATCTATCTATCTATCTCATATTTTTCTTTACAGATAAGCAAGTGTGCTTCCACTCCTTGAACTGTCTTCTTGACACAGACTCGTGGTAGCAGACCCATGATTTTTTTTCTAAAACTTGCTTCTATATATATATCACACTTACCTCTGTAAACTTCACATGGTTTGATATCTCAGCCACCAAAAGAAATTATGAAAGAACACTGCTAAAGCCTAGCACACTCTCTTCGAATTGCAACCTTTTTGAATGGCATTAAAACAAATAAATTGTGAAATTAGAATAATCTATGCCATAAACGAATTCCAAAGAATTCAACGATTATGTTAATGGGAAAAAATTAGAAACAAATTATTTTGCTTTAGATAACTCTTTTTGATTAAATAAAGCTCGTATATACATGGGCATAAGATATACATGGTTCCCTCACCTTCAGACACAAAATAATACCTGACAAGTTCGCATGCCATTAACAGTAATCAATCATTCAAATGTTTTGTTGGAAATCATTTTTGACCCTTTTTTGCATTTAGTCCTTTTTGTTATCTTGCTTTGACTTCTGCTTGGTTTGTTGGGTTTAATGGCATATCAATTCTTGTGTACAATTTTAAACCAAATCCTGTTCATGCATATATAGATTGGTTTGTTAGGTTGTATGGCATATAAGTTCTTGTAGGTTATTCAATGCCAAATCCTTTATATATGTATATATATATATATATATATATATATATATATATATATATATATATATATATATATTGGATTTTGGGGTTGTATGGCATATCAGCTCTTGTAGGTTATTCAGTGGCAAATCCTCTCTCTCTCTCTCTCTCTCTCTATATATATATATATATATATATAGAGAGAGAGAGAGAGAAGGAGAGAGAGATTGATTCATTGGGTTGTTGTATGGCATATCAACTTTTGTTGGTTAGTAAAATGACCTACAGGGTATTTAATGCCATATCCCGTTAATACATACATACATACATATATATATATATATATATATATATATATATATATATATATATATATATATATGTGTGTGTGTGTTTGTGTGTGTGTGTGTATATATATATATATATATATATATATATATATATATATATATATATTGGTTGGTTGGGTTTATGTTATACTGTGATGTATAAACGAATATTTTACACGTAACATTTTTAATGGAGCCAGAGCTCATTTGTCTGCACACAGTTAAATATTTTCCAGTATCTCTATGTAGGAATGAAAATTTAACTTAACATCAGCCAAGCCCAGTTGATTGGAGTCAGGCGTAGAATACACAACAACTGGTGTAGTGTTCTGTCGTTTAGCAATGCCTTTCAATCATGAGACTTTTAAAATCATTTTTTACACATTTGATCAACCATACTTTATTTTTTGCATATCAGTTGTATTTTTATATTACTTAGCAAGCATTTTAAGCCGAATTGATACTTGATTTCTCCCTAAATCTTACTAGTTTCAGTAAACAGAAATATGCCAAAATAGTTTGATTCGAACAAGAGACAATCTATTCTTTTTTTTTCTATTTCAAATAGTCTGATTCGAACAATACACACGAATTTCTTATTTAAATTTCACTGATCACTTCCAACCGCCATAAAAGACGGAGTAGAAAAACCTATGCGTAACAACCAAGGCAAGCAGCTTCAGTTCGGTCAATGTATGTGCTCTATGGTCAAACCTACAACAGAGCCAGGAGAAACGTCCTTAGCTGGTCACGCGATCTTCATTTAAGCACGCAATATTATCGAATATGAGAGACATATCTTTTGGTCACACCAGCAATAAACCTGTTCGTCCCTCCACTTTGCCAAATATATTATATTAGCCCACAACCATATTCGTATAAGTGAAACTATCTTGCAGAGAATAGAAATTTGCGACTGAAAAATAATGATAATATAAAACGAAATGATTGAATTCTTGTTCTCATCTAGGAATTCTTCAAACGATCATATTTCATGTTTATTGGAGGCGGGCAATGGTTATCATCGTAGCAAACGAATACAGTGATTCGAGTTCAAATCCTGGACAAAGCTGCTCCCATTTGTTCAACCTTTGGAAAAGGTACACATTCAACTATTCCCTTTCCAGCTATGGCTAACAAAAAGACAGACTGGGCTCTTTAACCTTGGTATGCCAATCAATCTAAGAGAGAGAGAGAGAGAGAGAGAGAGAGAGAGAGAGAGAGAGAGAGAGAGAGAGAGAGAGAGAGAGAGAGAACTCTGAATTTAGACCTATTAAACCTAAAAAATAAAAAAAACGACCTTGTGTTGCGTCCCTCTCGTGCATAGACTTTGGGTAAATACACGCATTGTTTTTATTGTGCCCATGCTGTTATGACTGGTGCCTTCTCCGACCATCTTATGGTGTAATATTTACCCATAGATTAGATCTAAAAATCTGAGCCCAGTCAGCTGAATACACCGATTGCATCTCCGCAGAGTAGTAAGACCCTCCCCAATGAGTGTCCTATTAATGACACAAATCAATTTAATGGTGAAGCGCCCGCCCAGGAGATTTACAAAATGTGGAGTACTTCTTTATTACCATCACTCCTGGGTCCACTCAGTCCCAGAGTGCTAGCACTTGAAAGGGTCTATCTGTGGGTCAAACAGAACTGTATGACATTTAATCTGTATGCAAACAAACGAATTATACTAAACTGAATTGTTTGAAATAAAACTTATATATTAATTTAGTTGACTTATGTTTACAAATAGCATATCTACAATATATGAATAAACGGGATTTAGCACTAAATAACCTACAATGGTTGATATGCCATAAAACCAAACCAAACCAAACCAATCGCAAATCAAGAAATCAAAGGAAGAATTGAGACTTTTTAGACTACAGCATTACAGAAATGGTTTAGGATTGTGAGAAGCGTCGTGGTGGGCTGAGGAGACTTTTTATCCGAATTCAGTACAATTCACACTCCAAATTCAGTACAAAGTACCAGTTACTAATAGTTTGAATGTTGATCCCCAAATCCAAATCAAATGATCAGAGATACTGTTAATTAACATATTAAAAAGATATTTCCATCTAGTGGATTTTGCGGTTCCAGTGGGGCAGAAAGGGAAACAAAAACAACAACACAAAAAAGAAGACCAGTATTAGAATCCTGCCCGTGGTGCCCGTGGTGTAATGGTTATAGTCGTAGAAAATGGACACGGCGATACGAGTTCAAATCCTGGACGAGAATGATTGCATTTCACATAGCACTAATACCCTTGGGAAAGGTATGAATCCAATTATTCTCCCTCCAGCTATGGGTGAATAGTAGGACAGACTGGGTTCTTCAGCTTGGTGAGGCAACTCGTCTAGGAGAAAGAAAACTCTGAATTCAAACCTGTTAAACTCCGCTTAAAAATTGACCATGTGTTATATCCTGCCCGAGCGGAGGGGTTGGGTAAATAGGATTAGAATCCTGCCAAAAAGCTGGAAAAGGCAGTGAGACATGAAGTTGACATTGATAGCAATTGTAGTTGGTGCGTTTGGAACGGTCTCCAAAGGCGTGTAAATGAGACTGGGGGAACCGCTATTCAGAAAAGGAATCCATACCATCCAGGCCACCCCACGGTTAAAATCAGCAAGAATACTTAAAAGAATCCCAGGCAACTGAGGTCACTTACTGTAACTCAGATCAGTGTAAGACTATCTGTAAAATCAGGTGTGAATAAATTCTATGAAAATAATGGTATCATTTTCACACACATTATTATAATGGAGTTGTTCCAGAAAGAATCGACTGTTCGAGATAGAATCAGAGCTCATAGTGATGAGCGTTGAAGTTAACCTTTGAAAGGCTTCGACATCACCTGCCAAACTCGGCAATTTTGGGGTCATTTATTTTGAAGAATAAAATGCATTTTCCAGCTTTTTAAAAATCTTTTCTGCTTTGTGCTCCATTATAAAATACTAGAACAATTGTCAATTTTCTTACAAGCTTACACATTGTCAATTTTCTTACAAGCTTACACATAAAATGTGTGCAAACGAATGAGTTATGTTAAATTGAATTCTTAGAAATAGAACAGTTTGATCATTTAACTGTGTGTAAAGAAGTAACTGATGTTTAATTGAGTTGTTTGGGATACATAGCCATACATGGAACCATTTATTTTTGTTGAATTATGCTTAATTGAATTGTTAGAAATAAAACTATTTGATCATTCAACTATGTGTAAACAAATGAATAATTTTTAATTGAGTTGTTTGTGCTACATGGCAATACTTGGAACTATTTAATTTTGTTGACTTATGCTAAATTAAGTTTTAGAAATGTTTAATCATTTAACAGTGTGTAAGCAAATGACAGATGTTTAATTGAGTTGTTAGGGATACACAGCAAGACTTGGAGCCATTTATCTGTGTGCAAATAAAACTGTTAGTATGGAATAGTCGAGCCAATTTACCTATATGCAAAGAAGAATCATAGAAATACTAGGAACCTTTTGATTGAAATGAAAGAATAGTGTCAAATAATTAGTGTTAAATAGCAATACATGAAACCACTTCACTGTGGGCAAACAAACGATTAATATTAAATAGAATATTTGTGTTAGATCGCAATAATTGATACTGTCTAATTATGTAGGAGAAACAGAAATACTTATGTGCATACTGATTAATTAAAACGCATTTAAAAACAAAATTTTGTCCAGTCTTCTGGGGCAGTAGAATACACCGACCGTATCTCTGCAAAGGGATAAAATCCACCACCAATGAGTGTCCTGGATATGACACTAAACAATCTGATGGTGAGGTTCCAGTGATGCCGGAGCTTTGGGGAATGCGGAGTACCCCTTCACTGCCATCGCACGTAGGTCTACTCTGTCCCGGAGTGGTAGCACCTGACGGGGTCCTATTTTGGGGTCAAATAGAACTGAACAGGGTACTTATGCTAAACTGAATTGCTTGAAATAAAACTGTTTTGACATTTGAACTGTGTATTTATGCTAAACTGAATAGCTTGAAATAGAAATGTTTTGACATTTAAACTGTGTTCCAATACTAAAATGAATAGTTTGAAATAGAACTGTTTTTACATTAGCATTGCCTGGAACTTTTTAACTTTGTGCAAAAGAATGAGTTTGGGTTCATTTAAAAATGTTTTTGACAAAATGTGTTAACAAATAATATATATTCAATATACAGGTATAAAGAGAATTTAGCATCAAATAAACAACAGAGGGTGATAAAGGGATAAAACTCTGTAGTGACTTGAAAAATGAGAATAAAATAAAATAAGATCAAGGAGTGCACAAAATTCTCAGAAGCCTTTGACAGGAAATGGAGGCGACACATGCCCCCAAAAGGAACCATATCTACGAAAAGGAGAAATTCGAGCTAACTTCAGCAGTACCCTCCAAATGAAATGAGATTTTTCCACTAGGTTGCTAGCTGGGTAGCTCGGCTGTTTGCCAAATCCTGGGGCATCGTATGCGGGTTGTGTCTACTGCTAGTGAGCTGACACAACGAAACAAGCATCATAAAAAGTACCAATTTTAATTTATTAACCGCTGGAGGCGACTACTATATTTAACACCTTGTCTGGAAGATGTGACCATTTCCATTGGTTTCAGAAAGAATTTCTGCACCCACAGAATGGTTGTTGAACCCAGAAATAATGTTGAAACTTAATCTGTATCTTGCTCTCTTTTCTTCCTGCCCTCAGTAATTCTTTTACAGCCTTCTACAGACAGAGAAGAAGCCAACAAATTAAGATCTTGTAAGAACTAACGGAGCCAAATATCTACACCCCCAAACCCTAAAAGCCCAAAAACCAACAACAAATTTTCATAACCCCTTGAAATCAACTAAAGCAAACCGAACTCATTTAAAATATTTAAAGATAGTCAGAGAAGGTACTGATGGAAAAGTTTTGTGCGCAGGAAAATTATTTGAATGGTAATGTCCTTTCTGAAGATCAGACAAAATATCTTCCAGTTGAGGTTCCAATGCAAAAAAAAAAAAAAAAACTTTAAAGAAATTTCAACCTGAAGAAACAGTAAATCCTATCTAATTCAATGTGCGTGTTTGTTTTCATGCTGATTTGAAAATAAAAAATAAAAAAGTAGTGATTATTGACGTCTTTACAGTTTACTGCAGCAAAAGAGGGAAATTCTCTTTGAATAAACACAGAAAATGTAACCACAATAAAGAACTCTCATGTTACCAGAAAAAAAAAAAAGAAGAAAAAAGAAAAACCTGAAAAAGGCACGGGATTTCATAAACTTTTATCAGACGCATTCTACTCGAAGAACAAAACGGTTTTTGTTGATCAACGACGAGAAATAAATCGTGTTATTCTTTGTACAATGTTCGACCTTCGGCGTATCACGTTGCTGGTTAGACTTTAACAAGTGCTGGTAAAAAAAAGTTTATCACTATTTCTTAACGAATAACAACATTGTATTGTTTGAGAAATATTTGAACGATTCTGTTACAATGTAAATGTGTCAGTTTTATTGAGAAACATCCACATATCTGATTTGACCGACAGAAATAAATTAGAAAATATTTATTTGCTTTTATCTATATTAGCTAATAAATTAGTCTTCTACAGAGGCCAGAACGGGTTGATACAGACCAACCAAATTCGAAATACATTTTTATAGTAAAATATATTTTTCAAAATTTAATATGTGTTAAGGTAAAAATTGTACTTAACAGTAATGGGGTTCCAAAAGTCACACGAAACTGTCCAGTAGAACACATGGGGGTACAGATATAGGGTTTTTGATAAAGAGCTTTTAAATGAAATCATCTTGAGGTTGCAGGTTCAATTTCAACAACAGGTAAAAACGAAGGGCTCAACACTTTTTACCTGGTTATGGTTAACAGAATTAAATCAGTCTAATCCCGAGGATTAGATAAAGGGTTTAGTTCGAAGTTCCGTGTAGACTCCCGAGTTCGACATGAACTACCTGCAGAAGACCCAAAGATGTATCAGTTGAAGCATTGCAAATATAACCATAAAGATGAAACAACAGTCCAATTACACAAAATGACGACATTTTTTTTTCTTTCATAATTTTTAAGGCATATCAACATTTGTGGGCTATTTCATACCAAAGCCATTCTTGTAGAAGAGATGTTATTGTACTATTTAGACAAGTGCCGGTAGAAAGGGGGGATTCGTTATAAAGTATTAGCAAGAATGGAATTCGAAATCGCTTTCTACGATGTGGCAGTTCAGCTCGTTATCCTGAACACCACTGGTATTCCCACTTCTCATATGTGAAGTTGAGGTATCAGGTAGATTAATGTTTATCCAGGCGTCCTAGACTGCTAATTGTATCTACAGTAATATCATAATGCTCTAATATTGATTATTTGATAGATTGATTGTTGAATTGATTGATTTTAATGGCAGATTAATCCGTCTGGGATTATTTTATGTCGAGATGTTTGGGAATTATGTTTATATTTATATTTGGTGTAAATGCTTATTCAAAGTTTCTTTTGTTTGGGGGGAGGGTCAAGATCCTATTGAATCCGAATAATTTTTAAACAGATGTGTTTTATTCAGGGTCGAGACCCTACCAGTCATCTCGTGTTCTAATGGTTGGCGTCAAACAAAATGGACTCAGCGACGTGAGATCACAACAATGACAAAGCTGTTTGCATTTCAGCGAGCGCTAATATCCTGGTAAAAGTTATGTCTCCAAGTCTTCTATTTCGGTTATGAGTAAATAGAAGGGCAGTCTGACTCTTTAACTTTGCTATGACAACCAATATAGGAGAATGAAAGTACAAGAATGGATGTATTGATCAGATGAAATTGTGGGTTCAAGTACTTCAGCGAAATTTTAGTTTTTATCATCTAATATTAAAGCAGGATCTCTCAAAAATGTCTATTTTGGAGGTTAGCGTGTAAATTCAGGTTAACAAATTGACATTGAGTTCTAACTCGCTTTACTGTGATGCTGCAAGTCAAGCTGGTTAGCCTCTACTTCTCCGCACCAACACACTTTAAATGTTGAGTGAAGCAAAATCATTATTTTAGTGAACAGGTCAGCGAGACTTGTCTGAAAACGATTAAGCTCTCACAGGCGCCAAACAAATATTTTGTATATTTTACGAATATATATTCTGACAATATTATCAATAGAAAACGTATATCATTAATATTTGCCTTCATAAATCCACTGAACTAATCAAATTACCGAAATTGTCTGGGAAATTTTCGAGTAATTGATCGAATACCTCTGAGAAAATCGCACTGCTTTTACTTAATGATTAAAAATCGATTTCAGCTCAATCAATCAGGTACGTTGGTAAAAGTACATTTCAGTACACGATTTGATGTATTGATCACATGAATTCAAATTTGATGTGCTTTATTGAAAACATCTGCCAACGCTAGCTGTTCGTGTCAAGGTTTTCCACGTAGAACTCTGTCATAGAAATACAGGCTTTCTAAGATACCGGTTATATATTATCTCTCTTAAAAGAAATGGTTTTATTTTTAGGGCGAGTCAAAAGTTTTCCAATATTTTCGTAACGTGAGCAAAAATTTGGCGTGTTTGGATACTTTTACCGATGTTTTGAAAATAACAAAACACACTGGATTGGGAAATGTCGACTTCTTCTGATACTCTCTATATTCTCCTCGCCGTATTAGAGCACAGCCTCGGAATCCACAATTTTAAGCTTACTTGACCTTGACTATTCGTCGTGATTCTTGCAATACGAGCGAAATTTCCTGAAACCTTTAGTTACAGTACTGTAATCAACTGTACCTTATTTCGGACACTGCCCTGTCAGCTGTAACCGACTGCATTTTTGCAGTGGGTTAAGACTCTCCCAAAACGTGTCTGACACTAAACAATCTGTTTGGGAGACTCTAATAATGCTGGAGCTATGGGGAATGTGGAGTACCCATTTATTGTCATCGCTCTCAGGTCCACTAGAGCCCAGAGTTGTAGCACCTGATAAGGTCCAATCTATGGGTCAAATACAACTGAACCGTTTAATTACACTAAACTGAATTGTTTGGAATTAACTAATTTTATATTTAACTGAGTGTAAACAAACAAACAAAAATAAAACTGTGATTATTCTAAACTGAATTATTTGAAATATAAATATTTTATCATTTAACTGTTTGTAAACTGATGTTTAATTGAAATGTTAGTTATACATAACAATACTTGGAACTATTTAACTTTGTAGCCATCCTAAACTGAATAGTTTAAAATAGAACTGTTTTTAATTTTTACAGCGTAAAAACAAAAGCCGTACTTTAACCAAAGAAATAATTGTGTGTTACAAAAGTATGTACTTATGCTAAACTGAATTGTTTGAAATTGTACCATAGCTATGATATGGCTACGCGAAATGAACATATAATGTTCATATATATATATATATATATATATATACATAGAACATAAAATCTCGAAACACGAAAAACGCGTAAGGACTTCTCAGTTCAGGTACGAAACTTTTAATTACCTTTGAGTTTAAAGGTTCTTCGACATAAGGAGAGAGATACACATTCTTTAGATTCTGGCTTTGTCATCCGTCCCCACCCCATCTCGTACGACACCTGCCCAAGGCCTCAGCGAGCAAGCGAATGTCAACCCGACCCGTTCGGTGTCCAGTTCTCAACTTTACTAACTTTCTTCAAAATTCCCAAAATCCTCCGCGCGCTTCCGGTACGTGACGTCATTCGCACTTGCTAGCCCCGTTTCCCATCTGGGCCATTGTGACATCTCTGAGTGACACGTCAGCTCCGCTCGCGCGTGCGTTAACACCTGTATTAATGTTGCACCCAAGTAACCCATTCACTGAACCGAAAGGTTCTCAGCCTAACTAAACCCAAAGGCATAAAACAAAATCCTTCGGTCAATATATTACAAAATTAAGTGAAACTATTTAACTAAGCGTGAAAAATGAGTTCAGGATAGCTTGTAAATGTTTTCTTCAAAATATGATCAGAGATGATATATCTAATATAAAATAACCTTCAATGGTTGATATGCCGTAAAACCAAACGAAACCAAAGCAAATTCTGTCGAACCAAAATATTTTTCTTTGCTTCTGCTGGATTAAAGTCCAGTTCAAACTTGTAACACATAATTTCCCAAATTAGCCTACATTGTAGGTTCAACCGTGCGGCTTTTAAATCTCTCACAGAGTAAAGCAATGCACAGCATATCAAAGCACCAAATCGATGCTATCAACCACAGCGGGTGTCTCCCATAGCTTGATCACGTGATATACGTGCCATAAATCAACATATAACAAAAAGTTGCAAAATCTTTTAGTCACATTTGTATCATTTTATGTTACTAAGATTTTTTAAAATCATATTTCTACTTGCTCTACATCTTCGTAAGATTTATATAAGTATAATGAATATGTTAGCTTAGTTTTCTGAACTATCTACAAACGTTAACCCATCTTTGCTCTAAATATTGCTGTTACATATTGGTCTTTTACAGCCAGTTAGTGGGGATTTCGTAAACAGGATATGCATCTATGTTTTAAGGTAAGCAAAAGACAGCGGAAATGCCATGTCGATTGCGTGAGTGAATCATGTAAAATACGCCGGAAAGGAAAATGTGTAAGCGTCAGAGAATTACATAGTGACTGAAGTTTTTCGACCCCAGCGGTCAGTCGTTCTGTCACTTGGAGGGGCTGCGACCCCTGAATTGAGAACCGGCTCTGTATCAGGCTCTTGAAAAAGAAGCAATGCTTTGAGTTTATGTATCGGAAAGTGGGCCAAGAAGATGCGGAGTCGATTATTGCAGTCCGACTCTCTCTCTCTCTCTCTCTCTTTCTCTCTCTCTCTCTCTCACACACACACACACACACACATAAACATCATGAATTTCGATTAAAGGAACTTATACTTTAATAGACAAGTATTATCGTCTCTTCATTCCGGCTATATAACATTGTGGCATATACATCGACGATTACTATGTTGGTGGTGGCTGATCTTCTGATGAAAGAAGGAAAACACAAAAATCCCCATGCACCACAAGTACAGGACCTTCCGTTGTTTTGTCTTCCCACCGTTCAAATTTTTCCAAGCGTGAAAGTAGGATAACATAAACACAAACTCTGTAGATCATTCGCTCTTTTAGGAACTGTGGCCAGTCGGCTGGGGCGGCAGAATACACCAACTGTATCTCTGCAGAGTGGTAAGACTCCCCCCATCGAGTGTCCTGAATATGACACGAAACAATCAGATGGTGAGGTTCCAGTAATGCTGGAGCTTTGGGGAATGCTGAATACCTCTTTATTGCCATCGCTTCCGGATACCCGCTGGCCCGATATTGTAGCACCTGACAGGGTTCTATCTTGGGTCAAATAGAACTAAAAAGTGTACTTATGCTAAACTGAATTGTTTAAAATAGAACTATTTTAACATTTAAACTGTGTACTTATGTTAAACTTAATTGGTTGAAATAAAACTGTTTATATGTATAAAAACTGATTTGGCATTAATCAACTTACTGTGGTTGATATGCTATAAAAGCAAATCAAACTAAACCAAACCAAATCTTGTAGGAACCAGCTCTTTTTGTAACTTTGAATGGTTCAATCTTTCTTCGTCCATTCGTTTCCACAACCCTGTCTTCACGCGTCCACAAGAGATAAGGAGAACCAAAAGTAAATAAATAATGAACAGAAACACAAAAGAGAGCTTCTTTTATTATGGTTCAGAAAACCGAGTCTCTATTTCCACCTTTCGTAGGTGCATCGTCTAGTCAACCCCCACCAACTCTGGGGTCTGGCGATTTCGGTAACATTTATTTAATTATTCTTTCTCGTCCGCATATATTGTTCTATTTATTTTTAATCTTGAATTTTTAAGCAAGCACACTTAAAAAAAAAAGAAAAAAGTTATCCCTATCATTTTTTTCATTTCTGTTGAAAAGTTAGAGTGTTGAAGCAGACAGTTTTATCTGGAAATTAATGGTAAAATGTGTTCCTACAAATGTATCGGAATTGTGATGTGATACTTAAATTTAGTTTTAAAGTACTAGTATGTGCTAATTCAAGATAATATACCTCATGGTTTCGAGATTTACCGATTTTTTTGCGCAGAAGGGTTTAGGAATATATTTTATGATTATTCCAGCAAAATTTTAATTTTTATAGCCATAGGATAATGTAACGTATTGGAGGGCATACAAAACATTTTTTTTTATTGAAAATATCTTTGAAAAATTCCCCTGCGTATTATATGTGGAGGTGCACATGGTGTAATGGTTATTGTCGTAGGAAATGGGCACGGCGATACGAGTTCAAATTCTGACTTCAGCAATTGACTTCCTTACTCCTCCCACACCTCTCATCATCCCTAAGAGACTCCCTTCCTTCCTTGAATCTCTTATGCTACTCAAAAATTGATTCTCGATTCATGCAAGATGGTTGAAAAGCAGTCCGAAGCATTCCATACGTTCCTCTGGCATTTTTCCAAGTTTACAACAGAATTTTTTTGCATATCGTTCTTCCTCACGTCCAGATTGCATTTTTGATATTCACCGGCTGTGACAATCAGGCTTTAGTAGGGTGTATTTCAATTGCTGCTGTAGTTGTTGATTTGAACCTGAAATCATAAAAATTAGTCATTTCCTAAGATGTATAGCAATAACATACCTATTTTTTCAAGAGTCTGTGACAATTTTAAAAGCATGTACAAAAAAGTGTAAGTTATTAAATCTAGAGATATAGTTCGTAGATTTAACTATCTTTTAGTCTGGTAAAATTTGGTTGGCCAGACTGGTCTTTATAATTATATATATATATATATATATATATACTAATTGGCTGTAGAGGGGCATATGCTATCTAATCAACCAGAGTGTCATAATGGATTCAATGTAGCGTTGAAGAACTTCGAAATTAAAAATGTATTAAGTGATTTCAAAAATGATGTAGGGCGATAAGAGCGATAGAAGGAAAACTCTGAATTCAAACCTGTTAAACTCCGCTTAAAAATTGACCTTGTGTCATATCTTGCCCGAGCGGAGGGGTTGGTAAATATGGTTAATGCTTTTAACCATATAACCATGTAAAAATTATTAGTCATACATAGAATTCCTTGAAACCATGTTTCTAGCTGCTAATTATTTGTATCAGATAGGATTATTTGAAACTCTATATCTGTTTACATATTTAGTATTCCACAAAAATACTTCAAACCCTACAAATTTGTATACACAAATGATAATCATTCACAACGAATAGTTACTTAAAACCATGGTAATGTATAAACTATTCGTATTCACAGTATTTACTTGAAGTTGTCATTGAATACAAATGATTACTTTTTGAAGCCATGTTATTGTTTGAAAAAAAAAATAACGTCATTTCATTATTAAATAACCTTCAGGTTTACATGCCGTAAAATCACCCAACAATTCTTGCATTTTATTACTTTTGTATTGAGTTCGATCTCTCCCTGATATCCAAATTTTCATATTAATTCAGAGGATAATAGATTATTTTGCCTATTCGATTGTCTATCTCATTTGCTTTCAGCAAGAGAGGCTTGAATGGAACCATTTATTGTTCTTAGAAGTTGGTCGGATCATATAATGCATCTTTTGTGAATATGAAGTCAGCAATGTCGCTTTTTAACGGTCGCTC
This sequence comes from Sepioteuthis lessoniana, assembly GCA_963585895.1. Lineage (NCBI taxonomy): Eukaryota > Metazoa > Mollusca > Cephalopoda > Myopsida > Loliginidae > Sepioteuthis > Sepioteuthis lessoniana. The sequence goes on along the minus strand of OY757912.1, from coordinate 77,020,446 downwards.
TAAGACAGGGCTCTACTGAACTCTTCACAAAGAATCAGAACAGCTTATTATCTGCGCGGAATGAAGTTCCTAATCGAATTTAGAGGTGATTGAAGAGCGTAGACAGTCAGAGATTAGATTCGTTAAAAAGAAATGGAATACAAAAAAAATGATAATAACAATAAGTATGTAATAAAAAACAAAAAAAACCCCCAAAAAACATGTTTATCTTTTTCAATCTTTTTCAATTTTATTGGGTTATGCAAAAGAAATTAACATATTTAATACAAATACTTACCGGTGTCTCTTAATCACGGAAAATGATAACAGCGAGCTAAAAAGCATACGTTAGAATTATGCGTCTTCAAATGAAGGCTAAGAATGTAATCTGGCCACGTTACTTAAATGCTTTCGAATGGAACCATTTACATATCTAAGAAGTTGGACACATCAGTAATACACCTTTATAAAATATCAAACACACCATGACACAAGTTTATCTGTCCAGTCTGGTAGAATTCACTGACTGCATCTCTGCAGAGTGGTAAATACCCCCCCATGAGTGTCCTGATATGACATTAAATAATCTGATGGTGAGGCTCCAGTAATTGGGGAATACAGAGCACCTCTTCATTGCCATCACTTACAGATCCACTCTGGCCCGGAATGGTAGCATCTGATAGAATCCTATCAATGAGTCTAATAGAACTGCTTGACATTTAAACTGAGAGACTCATGGTAAGTTGAATTGTTCGAAATTAAAGTGTTTGATCAGTTAGCTGTGAGTAAACAAATGACCGATGTTTAATAGTAGAGTTAGAGACAAACCATATATATTTAATATATATGTACAAACCGGATTTGGTATTAAATAACCTACAGTGGTTTATATGCCGTAAAACCAAACCATCTCTAGTTTATGTATAACCTAAGACAGAGCTGTATTGACCTCTTGATAAAGAATCAGACAGCTAATTATCTGCTCGGAATGATGTCTCTTATCGAATTTAAAGGAGATTAAAGCATATAGACAGTCAGACTAGACTGGTAAAAAAGTTTTTAATAGATTATGAAATTGTTGAAAGCAATAAGTATGAAATAAAAAGAAATATTTAATCATGAATACCCTTTTCAATTTTATTATTGTGTTATACAAAAAGAAATAATTAATTTAAAAGAAATATATTTTCTGCAATATATTTACCGTCGTTTCTTAATAACAGAAGATAATAACATTGTGTTCAAAAGCACGTACCGACATTACACATTTTCAAATGAAGACGAGACATGTATTCTGGTCATGCGACTTAAGTATTCGTCAAGATTTCGTGATCTCGAATTGAAACACGTATGTTACTCAGAGGTTTGACGCATCATATAATACACCTATATAGAATACTATCTTCACAATATTATTCGTTAACATTTGCTTTAAGACAGGGCTCCACTGAACTCTTAATAAAGAATCTTTATATCTCACGAAGAATGAATTTCCAAATCAAATTCAGCGGAGACTGAAACGAGGGATCATTCAAAGATTAGCTTGATAAAAATAGATTGGAAAAAGATTATAAAATCAATGAAAGAATGAGTATGAAATGGGGAAAATCAAATATATGTAGCGTTTACAATTTTAATTTTTACATTATACAAAAGGAAATAATGTACCTAATGCAAATATTATATCTAATATAATATACTTAGTGGCATTTCTTAATCACAGAAAATTATAACAGCGTGCTGAAAAGTGCACGTCAGTATTGTAGGTCTTTAAATGAAAGCAATGGGTGTAATCTGGCCACGTGTCTTATATATCAAGATACGTGGTGCCTTCAATAAATTTTCAGACTTTTTTGTACGGGCATTTAAAATTGTTGTAGACTCTTGAAAATTACGTATGTTATTGCTATACATCTTAGAAAATAACTGACCAATTTTTATGATTTCAGGTTCAAATGAACAGCGACAGCAGCAATTGGAATACACCCTACTAAAGCCTGATTGTCACAGATGGTGAATATCAAAAATGCAATCTGGACGTAAGGAAGAACGATATGCAATAAAATTCAGTTTTAAACTCGGAAAAATGCCACAGGAACGTATGGAATGCTTCAGATTGCTTTTCGACCATCTTGCATGAATCGAGCATCAGTTTTTGAGAGGCATAAGAGATTCAAGGGATGGTGAGAGGTGTGGGAGGAGTAAGGAAGTCAATACACCAGACTAGATTGGCCAAAAATTTTAGCGCTACAATGTTGAGGCTTTAAGGGAGTTCAGGATGAGATTCCTAGGGAAGAGGCCAGCACTATTCAAATCGGGTCAGTGGCATTTCCACCAGGACAATGCACCAGTCTACAACTCCATCCTTGTCACAATCTATTTGACCAAGATGGGGGTCAAGACAGTTCCTTACCCTCCCTATAATCCAGACCTTATTCCCTGTGACTTGGTTTTTCCCCAAGCCCAGAGGCTGTCGTTATGAGACAATTGAGGAGATAAAAGAGGCTGTGACGAAGGTCATTGACACGCTCACACAAGAGGACTTCGATGGGGCCTTGCAGAAGTTGTTATAACGGTACAACAAGTGCATTGCAGCCGGACGAAATTACTTCGAAGGGGACTAGAGTTTCATATGTGTACTATCAATAAAAGTGCCTATAAGGAAAAAAGTCTGGAAACTGTTTTAATGATCCTCGTAACTCGGTTTCGATCATGAAAATTTTAATACCATAGGAAGGATTTCGTCTGCTTATCGTTCTTATCATTAAAAATTCTAGCTATGAAACTATGCCATAAGTTGGACCCAGGAATTTTAATTCTCGTTTATACACATAACCTGGGGTGAGTGGATGTCATCCATAACTCTTTGGTTGATTACAAAGGTGACTGTATACGTTCATAATCCGTAGAGACATTCCCTTCGGATGGAAACACCGAAACTAAAGCCTGGGAAGGAATTCTAAGTAGAGAAAGGAAATAGTGTATCAAGAATACGCATTCACTGTCTTTGCTTCCTACCTCCACAAATCTTTCAAGGCTGAATAATCCAAATTTTGCGCCAAGTAGAACGAAGTAATATTAATTAAGACACTTAGACTGATGAAATGAAAAGTAATATTTAATCAGATATTGTTCACAGTCGTTGATCAAATTTATTTGCGACCATTTCATTTATGAACAAAAACTGTTGCATATTCTATTTATTTTTTATCGTCGTGTGGCTCATATTAGGTTATCTGTTTTATCTCAAAATCCCAGAGAATTTTGTCTCAATCTTCAGCACGGTTTCTGGGTTGTGGATATTATTATTATTATTATTATTATTATTATTATTATTATTGTGACCCTTTGAAGAACACAAAAATGAAAAATCAGCTTTTTCTATTATTTACTCTCTGAGAGTTTTTTTTTTCAAATTAATTTTAGCTGATGGTCTTTCACTGATCTATGTAAAGTAACTCTCCTGTGTCTCTGGATCCTTAGCAGCATCCTTTCTGTTTCTTTAAGGAACAATCCTCGGCTTGTTAGTAAGCAGTAAATCTTTTCCCCCTTATTTTTTCACGTCATCGGTAGGCGGCTTATAAGTCTGTAGTTGTTTCGGGCGGTTCCCTTGAGTGGGTCCTTCTGGATCAATGTGGTATTTCCTTTGTTTATTCATTCGGGTAAGTGTACTCCTTGTAGGCATCTGTTTATTTCTATTGCTGGTCTTTCGTGAATGGAGGTGAATTTCTTGAACCAGAATCCATGTATTACATCATGGTCTGGCGTTTTCCAATTTGATAATTTTTTAGTGTTCTTTTGAGTAAATCGATGTGTATTTCCACGTTCGAGCCTTCTTCGAGCCCTTCTAATTCTTTTGTCATATTGGTTATCCATTCGACTTTTTCGTTATGTTCTCTTGGTTGTCATATTTTAGTCCACAATTGTTCGGTTTCTCTTACGTCTGGTTGTTGGTATGTTTTCGTGTCATCTCCTCCTACTTCTTGTTAGAATTTTCTTTCGTTGTTTTGGAATGTCTTGTTTTGTCTGTATTGTTTTACCCTTTGTCGTTATCTCTTTAATCTTCTTTCTTTCGCCAGTATTTTCTGGATTATGTCTTAAAGTTGTATTGTTATTTTTTCTTGTGTTGCCTTTTCCTTTTTGTCACTACATATTCCGGCATCTTTCCAAGTATTATTATTATTAATTTTTTTTTTAGTTTCTTATAGTCCTTCATTAGACCTTTAGCCAAGTGTGGGAAAACGTAATGATTATATATATCTACAATATTTAGATACATAGTCATCTAATCGCATTAAAGAAATTGTTTATTGAAATAAATAACAATAAGGAACATTTAACATCGGAATGGAATTGTTTTTATACGTCGGTGCACCTTGGGCTCGGCCGATTGAAAAAAAATGCATGCGGAGAAATATGTCAGATGCAAGCGGAGATCTTCAGGTTCTAGAGTATGGAAACTACCCTGGTAATAAACAAGCGTTTCTAAAGTAATTTATTAAAAAGATATCTATTGCTACATAAGAAATTTAGCAGTATAGTCAGTTGTCCTTCCCTAATCTTTTCTTTCTTGATCATGATATACACATTTCTTCGTCACCCATTTTCAATCATATAATTGCTCCTCTTTAATATTATCTTGCTCAATGCGATATTATGACACCGAATTTCTCCATGAGCGCCGGTAAGAGGCCCATTCAGAAACGCCACTCTAATAATTGCGAGTGTTAAATATGGTAGCTTATTTTTGGGAATATATTTCATTCTGAATTTCAGAGCTGTTCCAAATCTTTCGTGTCACACAAATGCAATTATTACGAATTTAAATGCGTAATCAGCTGATTCATGTAATTAATTATCATGTAATCAATGCCTAATTGTCATTATGGAAATTATTCTAATACACTCAACATGTACACGAGGATACACCCTAATATAAAGTACTCATCCCCAACTCCTCACTAACGTTCAGAAACGATGCAAATTCACTTTTTTTAACGGAGTACAGTTGGTTTGAATTCAATTTTCCGTCTCGTCGACCGGCTGCTACAACTTGACTAAAGAGTGATGTCTGGCCAACTTTTTACCGATAGCTGCGACGGGGTAGTGTTGTATATTGACCTTCGACCCGGCCAGACATGCCATTCCAAAGACGCGGAAGTTGCATATTTCATTGGCGTGGGCGAGCTTGGCTGACAATATCGGACAAGGTTAAAATCCCACGGTACAGTCATAGACTGATGCGCCGGAAGAGAGTGATCTGTGAACTGCATGGCAGTTATATCCGCTTGAAGACGATCAAACATGCCATTCCAAAGATATTGAGTGGGCGATTGAACTATTATATAAATCGGTGAAGACAGGAAGTCAATTAGTTTGGAGACCCGTTGGTAGAGAAAAACAGCACCCAGCAGAAGGGGCCCTCGGGACCCCCGATTGAGTTTGGAGATCAGAGAGGTTTGGAGACAAGATGCGGTTTGGAGACAAGATGCACGCAGCAGAGAGCTGGACCCCCAGGCCTCCGGTTGAGCCACTCTGGAGAACGAGAAAGACACAACACTGATGGCAATAGGAGTGGAGAGGTCAATATGTGGCAGTTCTGTTCGGTCTCCAACTCCCTCTCACACACAACCCTTTCAAATAATGTGAGAGGTACATATTTTTCTAGGAACTGTGTTGCTCGTTATTATTGCGTCGTCATCATGATTTTGCATGTATATGCATATGAGTATACAACAGTAGAATAGATGTTTTGATGCTTTTCCCATGGGTATAAATGTAAAGTGAAACTCTAACATGGTTTGCCAAATCCATTTCCTACACCGCTCAGTCAGCTGGGGATGTATAATACACCCACTGCTGTTCTGAAGAAGAGTAAGACTACCCCACAAACGAAAGTCCCCGATATGACAATAAATTATCTGACTGCTGGGTTCCAGCATAGGAGCTTTTGGGAATACGGAGTACCCCTTCATTGTCATCACTCCCAGGTCCAATCTAATACGGAGTGTTAGCACCTGATATGATCCGATCTATGGGTCAAATAGAACTGTTTAACATTTAATCAGTGTACAAATAAATGACATATGTTAAATCAACTGTGTGTAAACAAATGATGTTTAATTAAATTGTTAGCGACACATAGCAATACCTAGAAGAATTTAACTATGTGATAATGAATGAATAATGTTGAATAGAATTATTTGGGTTTATTAGCAATATTTGAAACTAGTTTACTGTGGGCCTAAATTAAATTGCTATAATTACATATAGCGATGCTTGAAACAATTTAACCGCGAGTCAATAAAACTATTTATGCTTGATAATATTTGAATTTATTTCTTTATTTGGGTTTTATGGCATATCACCCTTTTTAGGTTATTTAATGCTAAATCCCTTTTTATACCAATAAACATTTCTATTTCAAAATATCCAGTTTATCATGAATTCACAGTTTAATTGTCAAAAACATTTCTATTTCAAACGATTCACTTTAGTCATACAGTTTTAATTAAAAAAATTCAGTTTAGTATAAGTATAGCTTTTATCCACACACAGTTAAATGCCAAAGCTGTTCTATTTCAAAGAATTCAGTTTAGCATAAGTACGCAGTTTACAAGTCAAAATAGCATGTCTGATAGCTACGATTATATATATATATATATATATATATATATATATACCCAATCTTTCATCAGCATCAGATCGTTACGTGAGAGGACATGACACAAGGTCACTCTTTTCAAATCATCTTTTTTATTGTATTAGATCAGTTGCCCTACAAAGATGATAGAACCCTACTTGCTTATAGCTGGGATGGGAAGACATGGATTACTGCCTTTTTCAGGGCATGAGCTCGAAGTGAAACGCAAGCAGCTTCGACTAAAGTTTAAACTGTGTTCACTGTGTTCATCTGAGAAGACACACAACATCTTACAACGTTAGTATTGATATTCTAAACTACTGTATGTGATTATCGTAGTAGGAAAGGGTTTAGTTTGGTTTAGTTGAGTTGGATTGGGTTAATGGCATATCAACTATTGTCGGTTATTTAATGACAAATCTCTGTATACATATATATATATATATATAGGTTTGGTTTGATTTGGTTTTATGGCATATCAAAAACTGCAGGATATTTTAGGATATTTTAAATCCTTTTTATAAACACACACACACACACACACACACACACACACACACACACACACACACACACACACACACACATATATATATATATATATATACATACATATATATATATATATGTATATAGGTTTGGTTTGGTTGGGTTTTAGAACATATCATCCATTGCTGGTTATTTAATGACAAATCTTTATATATATATATATATATATATATATATATATAGGTTTGTTTTTGTTGGGTTTTATGACATGTCTGCCATTATAAGTTATTTAATGCAGAATCCTCTTTATATATATATATATATATATATATATAGGTGTGATTTAGTTTGGGTTTTATGGCATATCAATCATTGAAAGTTATTTAATGCCAAATCCATTTTATACATATTACTTAAATGTATATATTGGCTGGGTTTTTTTGTATGTTTTACGGCATGTCAACCCTTTAAACATTAACATATGATATTATTTGTAAACGTATAGTTTTTTGATGACATTTTTAAATGAGCCAGAGCTCATTTCTTTTCATACAGTTTAATGGTAATACATATGATTTTTAAGTAAATGGCTTGTTAGTTATCCTTATTTTAAAAGATATTAGAGCTAATTAGTTTGCCCTCAAGTTTTCCTATTGTCTACACACCGTTAAATGATAGAAAACATTCTCACAGAAATAGTTCTCATTCGTATTAATCAGTTGCTTTCACTTACCTAAATGGTTTCAAATATTGTTGCCCAGTCAGCTTGGGCTATAAAATACACCGACTGCTTCTTTGCAGAGCGGTAAGACACCCCAACCCCAACGTGTGTCCTGGATATCATATTTACCCAACCCCTCCGCTCGGGCAGGATATAACACAAGGTCATATTTTAAGCGGAGTTTAACAGGTTTGATTTCAAAGTGTTCCTTCTCCTAGACTAGTTGCCTCACCAAGGCTGAAGAACCTAATCTGTCCTACTATTTACCCATAGCTGGAGGGAGAATAATTGGATTCATACCTTTCCCATGGGTATTAGTGCTATGTGAAATGCAATCGGTCTCGTCCAGGATTTGAACTCGTATCGTCGTGTTCAATTCCTACGACGATAACCCTTACACCACGGGCAACTCCAATTTGTTAACAAATGTTCGAACTCCAGTTGCGGTATTACGTTCACTTTCGAAAAAATAACTTTGGGAAAGCTATTAATCCACAAATCATTCCTGCTATATGTTAAATTGTATCACTGCTGTTCTTCCACAAGGATGGTTTTGGCATTTAATAACCCACGAAGTTTGATATACCATTAAACAAAGAAATCAAAATACCTAAAATATTTTGACCAGTCGGCTGGGGCTGTAGAATACAACGAGTGCTTCACTGCAGAGGGGTAAGACCCCCAACGAGTGTCCTAATTATGACACTAAACGTTCTGATGGTGAGGCTCATGCAATGCTGGAGCTTTGGGGCCATGCAGAATACCTCTTCATTTCCCTCGCTCCAACGTCCATACTGGATTGGCGTGGTAGTCCCTGATAGAGTCCTATGTATGGGTCACATAGAACTAGACTGCGTACTTATGCTAAACTGAATTGTTTGAAATAGAACTGTTTTCAAAATGGAAACTATACTTACGTTTTGATATTTAATGTGTGTAAACAAAATCTAAACTTATATTAAACTGAATTTTTTGAATAACATCTGTTTGACTAAACTGAGTTGCTTGAAATAGAAATGTTTTTGACAATTAAACTGGGTACTCATGCTAAACTGACTTGTCTTAAATAGAATTGTTTATTTGTATAAAAATGGATTTAGCATTAAATAACCTACGAAAGTTGATATGCTATAAAAACCAAACAACCAAGCAATCAACTTAAAATATGCCGGAATTTCTAAAAGGTAATATGCTACAAATAATGTAGGATGACTTATTTAACACCAAAAAATGCGTGGTCTTACATGGTGTTGTCCTTGCATTATGAACTGACAGAAAACATTATGGATTATATTCAGGTTTATCTATCTAGGTTGCAGCTCAGTTCTAATACAGAACTCTCAGTAAGGTTCGAATTCACAACAATGACAACATATTGTAAGAATATTGTAAGAATAAGCTATTGTAAGACTAGCTTTCTATTCACTACTCCACGGCAAAATCATTTCTCTAGTTATTTGAACCTTGCAGCATTTTCTCTGTACACCCACATTTCTTCAGGGAATTGATTTCTGTGTAATTTTTCATTCAGTTTCTTATTAGGGGTAGTAATAGGAATATTTAACTTGGATAAAAAAAATGAAATAAAATAAAGCAAAGCAAAAACTTGTTCTAGTAATGCTTTAATTAATAGAGCCCTGTGACGAGAGTGAAAGCTTCAGTGAGGAGAGCATTAGTTGAGAATTGCACAAAGAACTGGGATGTGTAACAACCACACGGAGGAAAGTCTATTCGATGGCTATAAAACAGAACAAAAAATTGTTCCATCCATTATCGCCGGTTTTTATTGGCATAGCAAAGGGAATATTTTCCAGTGATGGAAGTAATGGATTTAGTTTGATTAGATCAGCTTCAAAAGGCTTCGGGCTCCATTTGCGTTTTATGTGCAAGTCGAGTGGGTTCGCTTGCTTGAAACCTAATCGGAAAGTCAAATTATAAGTGGCACAACAAGGACGTTCTGATGTTCTAAATGACGGTCAGGTAGATTCAGAAAGAGAGAGAGAGAGAGAAAGAGAGAGAGAGAGAGAGAGAGAGAGAGAGAGAGAGAGAGAGAGAGAAAGAGAGAGAGAGGGGGGCACGGAACAGTAAATTCAAATTCCTTTCAAGCAGTGATTCGATTTCTTTTATGAATGTCATCATATTGCAAAAATTAAATATCATAGCGAGATGTTTGTTAGCGCAATGGCATAAAAATGTTCTAATGAATGATAAACGAGTTTCTAACGCAAATTTCGAAATAATAATAATAATAATATGCTAGAGATGGTGCGAAAAACTCACAATAATAATAATAATAATAATCTTTGGAACATGACGGTGATACCAATTTGGGTTGCTGCACTTGGAACGGGCTTCAAAGGCTTGGGAAAACGTCAAGAAGAATTGGAAATAGGTGGAATTATCAAGACAATACAGCAATTGAGATCGGCTAGAATACTCAAAAGATTATTTGCAACTTGAGGAGGCTTGCCATCACTCAGACTCCAGTGTAAGATCTTAAACAAACGATTGAGATAAAAAATCTCTAAGAGTGAAATAATAATTGCCAAAAATGAAAAAAAGAACCAGAAACCCTAATACAAATTATGAGACTCTATAGCCAAGATATAGAGTTGGAATTTGAGACTGAAAAATGCTTCATGCTTTTATTAAAAAAAAAAAAAATTGAATAAAAAGAAACAACGAAAAGTATAGAAGTGCCCGATTAGGATTGCATCAGACAATTGGAGAAAAAGAAACTTATAAAATATAATGAAATTAAGACACAATTAAGCAGAGCTGAAAGAACAGGCAAGAAAGTGCTACCTCAATGAACAAGAAAACCGAACTCTGCAGCATAAATTTTATTAAGGGAATAAATAACTGGCCAGTGTATTCTATAGCAGAGAAAAGCAAACAATGCTGATGTATAAACATATAATCTGCTTTTATTCTTTTGCTTTCATCACCCGAAATGTACGTATGAGTTGAGTGAGAGAGAATCGGAAATAGCTGAGTTTCCATATACAGAGGGGCGATGGTACAGCTCTTCTACAGAAATCTTTCTGTCTTTCTCCTTCGATCTCTACTTTCGCGATTGGTATAGGACTACCTCGAGACATCAAATTATCTTAGTTTCTCTTTGTTTCTCTATTTTCGTGAGTCTTGCATATGGCTATCTGAAGCCATCAAAAAATAAGTTTCTTCTTGCTTGTCTTTCGTGAGTCTTTTACATCTCGGGCTTTTATATGCCTAACTATCCAGAGCAGTCTGGTGCAAGGTCAGTGGTTAGAGCGTCGTGACGTCTAGTAGCTGTGGTCTTCTCTCTAGTTATTGCTCGTCCCTGTGGATTATACAATATTCTGGATACCCTATCAAATTCTCGTGGTCACTCCTTATCCAGCCTGTGTTTACGCGTTGCATGTGGACACGCCTCCTTCTAACATGCCACCCAACTTACACGGCACTTCCGCTGGGGAAAATCTGTCTTGCTTACTTGAGAAAACAGGGACACGTCCTGTTATGCCACACACGCAACGTATGCGGCATTTTTGCCCAGGCATCTACATTCTGTTTACTTTTGGTAACATGTGCGTTTCCTCTTATGCAACCCACACAATTTGCCAGAGATGTCAAAGGAATCTTCTATTCAATATCGAAAAAGTGTAAGACACATTGGATCATTCTTAAAATGTACAAGAGAGGAACTAAAAGATATGGACCAAAGAACAAGAAAATTGATGACGAGGCATAAGACCTTACACTCGAGAGATGACAGAGCCCTTGCGACAGCAAATGAAATATTTTTTCGAATATTTTAAATTTCGCACGAGGAACGCACATAAGCAGCAGTTTGATTCTAGATATTTTGATTTGCTGTGTTGTGGAATACTGTAATGGAATACTATGGTGACGTTTTATTCTTTTTTGTTGGCAGATAATTTTGGTTGGTATAATAGATATGTAAGAAGGGTAGTTCGCTATGAACTGCATAAACGTATCGGATTTGATCTTATTAACAAATACTATCGGTATAAAGCTGATTATATTGACATATTTTATCATTTCGTTTGGTTTGGTTTCATGGTATATCAACCATTTTCAGTTATTTAATGCCAATTCCTCTTTATACATATATTAAATATATAGTATTTGTAAACACGTTTTCTTGATATTCTTAAAAGAGCCTAACCATATACTAATATTCAAATACTAGCCACGGAATGTGGAACTGTGAAAGATTACCTGCAAGAAAGTCTTTTTAATTTTTCTGTTTTTTTTGTTTTTTTTTATTATTTCTTTTAGTCAGTCATGAAATAAATATATCAATGGGTATACCGTTTTCAGCATGACATATTAGAAGTTAAAATTGGGTGTCTTTGGGCAATTTTTTTTTTTTGCCTCAGGTTATTGATGCTATCCCGGAAAGCATCTTGCAGTCCTGGTTCTACCATATTTGGGGGTCTTCATATAAGGACAAAGACACTTATCCAGATTTACGTATGCGAACACCCGCGCTCATACGTATGACACTATTGATTGATTAATTGATTTTAACGGCTTGTCAACCCGTCTGGGGTTATTGTGTGGCTAAGAGTTTGGAAATATCGTACATTGTACATTCGTATTTACATTTATTTTATTTGTGCCGTTGTTTCATAAGACGTTCTTTCATTTCGTTTTAACAATATGTCAAAATTCTCTGGGGTTGTTTTCGTTGTCCCTTTAAATTGTATTGATGATGTTTATTGATTTTAACATTCACCAATGTTAAAGTCAAATTAACCCGTCTGCAGTTATTCTATGCTTAGAGGTTACGAAAATATATTAATTGTAAAATAAAATTTGTATTTTTGCGTTGTTTTTTTAGAGGCTTTGCACGCAGTTATTTGGCATCAAGTGTTACTAACTAGATTGTTTTATGAAATCTAGAAATTGTTTCTATCTAATAATAATAATTCGTTTGCACACAGTTATATGGTTTCAAGTAACTTATCCTAATGCAAGGAGAAATTGGCTAACGTTTTTGTTGAGCGAGTTCGAACACCAGTAGCTCTATTGACTTCACTTTCAAACTAAAACCCTTGGGTAACTTATGAAACTGCTTAATCCCTCCGCTATGAGCTAGATAGTATGCCTTCTTTTCTCCTCACAGGGATGGTTTTTGGGTACAATAAGTAACGACGGTTGATACGCAATTAAACAACGAAATCAAGGCAAATGTAATAATAACCTTTATGAAAGAATTATAGCTGCAATTAACTATTTTTAATACAGACAATTTTTAGTGATATAACGTAAAGTCTTCCCGTCAAATACAAGAAAAATTTGCACAGTTGGCTGGGGCTGTAGAATACACTGACTGCACCTCTGCAGAGGGGTAAGACCCCCCACTTAATGCATGTCCTGGATATGAGACCAAACAATCTTTCGGTGAGGTTCAAGCAATTCTGGGGCTTTGTGGAATACGGAGCACCACTTCATTGCCATTGCTTCCAGGTCCACTCTGGCCCGGCTTGGTAGCACCTGATAGGGCCCTATCTATTGGTTAAATAGAACTAATGACATACTTATGCTAAACTGAACTGTTTGACTGAGCTGGGTGGCTTGAAATAGAAATGCTTTTCACAATTAAACTGTTAAACTGCGTGTTTATGTTAAACTGAATTGTTTGAAATTGAACCGTTTTTGATATTCAAACTGTAATTACACTAAACTGAATAGTTATATATAGAAATGTTTTGAGATTTTACTGTGTAAACAAAATCTATACTTACGCTAAACTGAATTAGCTGAATTAGAACTGTTTGAATAAACTGAGTAGTTTTATGTAGAAATGTTTTAGACAAACTGTGTAGTAAAGCTAAACTTAATTGTTTGAAATAGAACTGATTATCTACATAAAAATGGATTTGGCGTTAAATAACCTACAAAGGTTGATATGCTATAAAACCCAACCAATCAACCAACCAACTAGTAAAATTTTACTGGTGTATAAACGGGAGCGCAACTAGTATTAACTCTATTAGTCCGTGTGGACCTGGAAATAATGGCACACCCAATATATGCAGAATTGAAGCCTAACCATCAGATAACGTTTAGAATCATACCAGGATGACTATTTTGGTGGGGATATCTTACCCCTCTGCAGAGGACACAGCCAGTGTATTATATCTCTAACCGTCAGGGCGGTGTAAGATCTGAAGAACCGTGAGTGTTGTTTCTCAACATGTCAAACCATGATTTTATTTTAATTTGAAACAAATATTGAAAACTAAGACCAGTGAGAAAAGTGATATCATCATTACTACGAGATAAACCCAAAGAATATCGTCTGAAAGAGAATGAGCAAAAATATACTCAGTGATTTACTCACATTTTGTCTTCCTTCGCTCCGTTTAATAACCGGCTTGTTGGCCTAGTGGGTACAGTGTTCAGTCACAGGTCGTGTCATATCAAAGACTTTAAAAATGGTACTTGATAACTCCCTACGTAACAGTCAGCATTATAAGGTACGTATCAAGGGTAAAGTGGAATAGTCCGGGGGAAGGAGTTGCACCCTCCCTCAGTGTAGTAGTTATTGAAAAGGGAACCTTCGGGTGTCCGCGTGGTGTAATGGTTAAAGCGATGATCTGCGGAATCGTAGTACGCGAGTTCGTACTCCAGTCGCGCTATTATGTTCACTTTCGGGCAAATACCCTTGGGAAAGGTATGAACCCCCTTATTCTCCCTCCAGCTATGGGTAAATAGTAGGACGGACTAGGTTCTTCAGCCTTGTTGAGGCAACTAGTCTAGGAGAAGGAAAACTCTGAATTCAAACCTGTTAAACTCCGCTTAAAAATTGACCTTGTGTCATATCCTGCCCGAGCGGAGGGGTTGGTAAATAGTACCTTCGGGTCGCCCTCGACAACGGTCGCTACCTTTACTTCGTTTAATTTTTCCGCTGGCTTTTAAAAATATTGTATCTTATCACTGATTTAAGATATCTTTCAAAGCGACATTTGTCTCTTGAAGACAATATATTCATTTTTTAAGAACTGTAAATATTTATCGCCTTTCTATTCATATTCATTCTTATTCGAACAATGTTTATTACTGCTCTATTTAATAACTGATTGACTGTATCCTTTATTCGAAAGCCCAGTTGGCTGGGGTTGTATAATACGCCAACTGTATCTCTGCTGAGTGGTAAGATTCGCATCCCCAAAGATTGTCCTGCATATAACTCGAAACTAATGGTTTGGTTTGGTTTTATGGCATATCACCACTGTGGGTTACTTAATACCAAATCCATTTTTATACCTATTAACAATTGTATTTCAAACAATTCAGTTCCGCATAAGTACACAGTTTAAATGTTAAAAATATTTCTATTTCAAGCTATTCAATTTTGTCAAAAAAGTTAAATGGTTCCAAGCATCGTTATCTATCGCTAACAATTAAATTAAACAACGGTAATTTATTTACCCATAGTTAAATGTAAAAGCAGTTCTATTTCAAGCAATTCAATTTAACCTAACTACACTGTAGAGTTCTATTTGACCAATAGATAGGACCCTGTCACGTGTCATCACTCTGAGTCAGAGCAGACCCAGGAGCTAGGGCAATAAAGGGGTACTCTGCATTCCCCAATGCTCCAGCATTACTGGAACCTCAATATAAGCTTGTTTAGTGTCTTATCCAAGGGTCTTACCCCTCTGCAGAGATACTGCACAGCCGACTGGGCAAGTATCTGATCGTGAGATTTCATTCCTGTAGCTTTGGGTAATGTGCAGTACCCCCATATTGCAATCATTCCCAGGTCCACTCTGACTCAGAGTGGTAGTATTTGATAGGGTTCTATCTCTGGGTTATATAGAACTGTTTAATCATTTAACTGAATTCAAAGAAATGACTGACGTTAAATGAAATTGTTACTGTTGCATTGCAATATTTGAATACATTTAACTGTGTGCAAAACAAAAAAAAAAACATATTGATTCGAGATAGCAAAACTTAAAGCCGTTTAAGCGCGTGCAAACAAGTGATTATTATATATTAGAATTATTCATGTTATATAGTAATATCTGAAACCATCTAGCTGTGTGAAAATGAATGAACGGTGTTGAATAGAATTATTAGTGTTCAATATCAATACTAGAAACTATTTATCTGTGCGCAAAAAGAAAGGAAGAAAAAACACTGCAATAAAGACTGGTGTGAAGAGATTATATAGTGGAACAATTGTTTCAGGAAATGTTCATGGAACAAGCTTTGCTTTATACGTCTTTTAAAGCTATAATACTGTTGTATCGTGGTAAGAAAGAGATACACAGTGAAATAGAGTTAACTATTTATTAACTGAAGTGGTACAGTCCAATAAATATTATAAGTCTCTCGCTGTAGGTGTTACGTCCAAAGTTGGTCTTACTACTGACCGAGATCTTCCAGAACCCCGCGTGCTAAAGAAACACAACTTTTATACCTCCTCGATACCGGAAGTCACGTGGTACAAGCCAATATACACATAAATACATTAGTTTAACCAATATATCATCATTACCATCATCAAGTCGCGCTGACATCATGGATTTCCCTGACTCTTTCTCTCTATTTGTCCCTATCATCCATCGCTCCCGACAGGTCCTCCAAACTTTATCCGATATCCATCCAGAGCTGATGTAAGTAAGTTTTTACTGGTCGGCCAACTTTGGCATGTCCATGAGTAAGGGACCAGAAAAGAACGCCACTCATAAGCTCTTCCTTGCTTCTCCGGCACTATCTCGCATGTCTTCTTCGTCTTACTTGAATGGATTGTGAGATGGGAGTTAAGTGGTCATACAGCTGTTGTTTCGTGGGGTGTTGTTCCCATTATTTATTCAAAATAGTGCAGAGTATGACCGGACATTGGCGTAGCGGTTAGAGTGTTCGCCAATGGCCCGGGAGACCTGGGTTCAATCTCAGGTCGAGTCATACCAAAGACTCAAAAAATGGTACTTGATGCCTCCTTGCTTAAAACTCAGCATTATAAGGTACGGATCAAGGGTTAAGTGGAGCAATCCTGGGAAAGGAGTAGCGCCCTTCCCTACACCTTGGTGTAGTAGCTATCGAAAAGGGAGCCTTCGGGTCACCCTCGACTATGGTAGCCAACTTTACTTACTTTATTCTAGTGTAGTTTCCCTCTTGCTTTTTCTCCATGCATTTTGTTAGCGTCCTTGAGGTTTATCCATACAGAAGTATGATCGCAGCTATAGCTTGGAAAAATCCCATTTAGGAAATCGGATCTATCCGATGAAATAAAACAGTTTTTGAATTGATAGATAGATAGATAGATATACGGAATTATGTGAATTTTAGTGCGTATAATATTTGACTCAAATCATGCGCTGATCATAATTTAGAATGAAATAACAAAGAGAGAGAGGGGGGGGGATTGTGTGTGTGAGAGATAGACAGAAGAATTTTAGTCTATGTAGTTGCACTTCAAATCATTTACAGGTAATTTTTTAGAATCAAATAAAGTCAGCTTCTATGTATGTGCGAGTGTGTGAGAGAGACAGAGAGAGAACGAGATAGTGACTTACAGACAGAAAGACAGACAGACAAAGAGACAGAGAGAAAAAAGTGTGTGTGCGTGTATGTTTGTCCGTGGGTGAGACAGAGAGTGTACGTGTGCGTGTTTGTGTGTGATAGATAGATAGATAGATAGATAGATAGATAGATATTAGAATATTAAAGAATTTTAGTATATATTGATAATTTCTATTCCAATCATGTGATGGTCATTGTTCCTATTCAAATAAAGGAGAATATAATCAGAGAAAGAGACAGTGTGTGTGCGTATGAGTGTGTGTGTGTGTGTGTGTGAGAGAGAGAGAGAGAGAGAGAGAGAGGCAAAAATTAGAAAGTGAACTACAATAGCGAGATTGGAATCTTGAAATAAACCGATATTGAAAGCAAGATAATGTAATGACTACTCTGTCAAGCTTGCTTTCCAATCATATAATTGCTCGCAACATCACCTGTCGAGGGATTAATTTGTGATCAGATGGTTTCTAACTAATGAAAAATGAACTAAAGTAAGGCCAGACCACCTGAGTTAATAAACTACTTGAACTCTTCCAACACCGGGTAAGGACAGGTGACACTACTGACAACTTTGATTGGCTAATGTTGTCATAAGATAAATATCGTTGTTTTAAATAAACAGATAGGCCGACAATAAAGCAGAAAACAGTTGTTTCAAAAATACGACGACGTAAAACAGATTTATATCTTTACATTAATAAATTCTTATTAAGTCTCTCTATGTCTATTGAAGCGTAATTTGGTAGTACGATATTTAATTAGGATAATAGTAAAGATCTTTGCTAATATAACAGTTAAATAATGAAAATGAATAAATCAATAAACATTAAGAGAAAGTTTGAAATGTCATGAAGATTTTGATTAGAGCTATGACTCACCATTCGTCTTAATAAGTGAAAAAAATCACTGTTTGATCTATGTGTTTAACGGCATATCAATTCCCTTGGGGTTATTTAATGCTGAAATTTGATTCATTTGTTTGGTTTGGATTGTTTTCTTAGTTTAAAGCCATAACAAGTCATTAGGGGATATTTAATGCCGAATTTGTTTCATTTGGTTTGGTTTCGTTTATTGTATTTGTTTAACGGCATACCAACTACTAATGGGTTATTTACTGCTAAAATTTCATTCCTCTGTTTGGTTTGGTTTGGTTTGGTTTATTTGTTCAACGGCATATCAATTCCTTATAGTATTGTTACGTATAACTAACAACTCTATTAAATATCTGTCATTTGTTTACACACAGTTAAATGATCAAACAGATCTATTTCTAACAATTCAATTTAGCATAAGTCAACAAAGTTAAGTGTTTCTACGTATTAATATGTATCACTAACAATTAAATTAATCTAAGTATAAACCAATGTCAGGTGCTCAATTGAATTGTTAGTGATACATAGCAATACATAGAACCACTTAACTTTGATGACTTATGCTAAATTGAATTGTTAGAAATACATCTGTTTGATCATTTACCGGTGTGTAAACAAATGACTGATATTTAATTAAATTGTTAATTATACATAGCAATACTTAGAGCCATTTAACTATTTAAGAAATATAACTTTTTGATCTTTTAACTGAGTATATCTACAAAATGTGCTTACAAATCTTATATTTAATATATATGTAAAAACCGGATTTGGCATTAAATAACCTACAACGATTGATGTGCGATAAAATCAAGCTAATCCAAATCAGAACTCTAGAATTAGTGCTTCTTCACAGGATGCAGTCTAATGTTTTTATAAAGGAGGAGACAGTCGGTGGATTCTAAGACTTACTGACAGCGCTTTTAAACTTTGATAATCAGAAAAGCAAATTTATATAACGTTTTTTGTTTGGCTTTGTCAAATTTCCTAATAGGCGGTCAAGATTGAAAAAAATATAGCATATCAGTCGACTATTCACAGATGGGTTCTGTAGTCCCTAAGTGTGACACTAGAATTATCGTCGAGGAATTTGAGACGAAGAGTTAAAGAAATTTTTAAAAAAATGTGCCCAGATTTGAATCGAGACTCCTACATCTTCTCCTAGGCTACCTGATATAGGGAAAATTGCAGAAAAAATATTTTTTCACTTCCCTTAGGAAATATGAAGAAATTGGATTTGATATAAAAGAACAAAAAATGTTGCTGAAGATTTATTTTATAATGGTTCCCTGTCACTTTTAGGCACGTGCGTAGGCAATTTAGATATAGATCAGATCAACCTCTAATGTTGTTTATGAAATCATCTTGTCAAGGAAAATAATCTATTAGATTAATAAACAGTTTTAAACGCGTGTTCATCTTAGTATCTTTAATAACCTCTATCAAAGAGGTCCAATGGTGTAGTGGCTGATGTGGTTGACTGCTACATCGCAGTTGTCTGACCTGTGCACTAATGACAGGTTTTAATTCTTATCACAATACATTCTGTAAACTTTTAACACGATGACTTATTTATTATTTACACATATTAATTAAGTTGATTATCCTCTCTCTCTCTATCACATTTTCTAGCCATCCTTTCATATATATATATATATATATATATATATAGTAACCGGACATTGGCCTAGCGGTTAGAGTGTTCGCCAATGGCCCGGGAGACCTGGGTTCAATCCCAGGTCGAGTAAAACCAAAGACTCAAAAAATGGTACTTGATGCCTCCTTGCTTAACACTCAGCATTATAAGGTACGGATCAAGGGTAAAGTGGAGCAATCCCGGGAAAGGAGTAGCGCCCTCCCCTACACCTTGGTGTAGTAAGCTATCGAAAAGGGAGCCTTCGGGTCACCCTCGACTATGGTCGCCAACTTTACTTTTTACTTATATATATATAGGAAAAGTTCATAGGCTAATCTAAATAAAGTTTGATTTTTAAAATAGCCCCCTTGTGGTCCACATACAGCTGCCATCAGTGTTGCAGTGCTTGAATCCTATTTGCGGTGAAATTTTCACCCTTTTAATAAAAAAATAATCAACATAATATGACATCATTATCATCATTATACTGGTTCCCTACCAAGGGAATTTTAATCGTGGGGAAGAGATAATCGTCAAATGGGCTCAAAACAGGAGAATTTTAGGGAGTTTTACCAAAAAGTTTAAAGCCACAACCATGCACAACAACCATTGAAACCAAGGACTAGTGTGCTGAAACGTTTTATTGATGAAACGACTGCTTTTCATCAGTTTTTATGGGTGTTAAGTCTTGACAACCTTTCGTAAATGTCTCAGTTGACGCAATACTTTTCGTAAAACCTGTGTCACTTTTAAAATATAGTCAACAAATTTAATACATTTTGCTTCAAAAAAAAAAAAAAAAAAAGAAATTAGGGTCGTCTACTTCCATGCAGACGAAAAAACCTTGACATTTTTTAGAGCATATAAGGATTTTCTCTTTGACTATGTTTCCAATCCATGACCAGAAAACTCATCCTGGACCAGGAAACGTTCAAAGAAACCAATTGGATTTACTTCAAGCAATGTTATATTTTTCCACGATGTGATCAGCCGAGTTCGCGCTTTTAATCAGATGTTAGAAGACGTGGCACCTACCAAGCAGAAACTTAATTCATGCCAAATTTATTGTGCAGAATATTCTTAACTCTCTTACGAGATATGCTAATTGCATTGGCTATTTGATTTATAATCACTTTTCATTCATAACCTCACAGTGAAAAAATATCAACGTTTTCCTCGATGGTACTATTTACCAACCCCTCCGCTCGGGCAGGATATGACACAAGGTCAATTTTTAAGCGGAGTTTAACAGGTTTGAATTCAGAGTTTTCTTTCTCCTAGACTAGTTGCCTAACCATGGCTGAAGAACCTAGCCTGTCCTACTATTTACCCATAGCTGGAGGGAGAATTATTGGATTCATACCTTTCCCAAGGGTATTAGTGCTATGTGAAATGCAATCAGTCTCGTCCAGGATTTGAACTCGTATCGCCGTGTTCATTTCCTACGGCGATAACGACTACACCACGTTTTCCTCGATGGTGGCTGTTGCAGAAAGTTCAGACCTCGGTTCATTTTCAAGCTTCTTTCCTTCCCCCTCCAAAATTCAGATGCCCTCTTTTACCCTATCGATAAAGCTGGAGCCTCATCCCCCTAATGCAGTAACTGTGTGAACTTTTAATACTGAAGACATTCTTTGTAGAAGAACAGTAGTGGTGCTATACAACCCATAGCTAGGGAGATAAAGGACTCATGCCCCTCTCATGGACATGAGCCTGAAAATAAACATAATTGGCCCACTGGAGTTCGAACTCGCGTACTGCATTTTCACAATTCAGGATGTTAGCCATTATGCCTCAGAGCCTACCCCTCTGAAAGAGGTTTGAGAGATCCTCGGTCCAAGAGAAGACACGGAAAAATAATTGTGATAAGTGCGAAGTGGATTATTTTGCAAGAAAATAAATGTTTTCACTCATTGCTTCATTCATTTCTACCTTAGTAAATGCAGTTTTAAACTCGAAACGTTTGAAACACCCTTCATATGTTTTTACGATAGATCAGTTTAAAAAATAACATCGTTAACTGTTCCATCTATGAGTTAAATAGTATCACTGGTATTCTTCTACAAAGATGGCTTCGGCATTAAATAACCCACAAAAATTGATAAAAAGAAAGAAAATATCTATCTATCTATCTCCCTGTCATCTGGTGCTGTAGAATACACTGACTGTGTTTCTGCAGAAGAGTAAGAGCTAACCAATGAGTGTCCTGGATATGACACTAAATAATATGATGGTGAAGCTCCATTAATACTGGAGCTTTGGGGAATACGGAGTACCCTTTCATTGCCATCGCTCTCAGGTCCATTCTGGCCCAGAGTGGTAGCACCCGATAGGGTCCTATCTATGGGTAAAATAGAACTAAACTTCGTACTTATGCTAAACTGAACTGTCTGAAATAGAACTGTTTTGACATTTAAACTGCATACTTAAGCTAAATTGAATCATTTGACATAGAACGGTTTTTGATTTTGAAATTGTACTTACGTTAAACTGAATTGTTTAAAATAGAACTGTTTTGACATTTAACTATGGGTAAACAAAACCTGTACTTATGCAAAAGTGAATTGGTTGAATTAGAACCGTTTGGCTAAACAGACTGTCTTGAAATAGAAATGTTTTTTGACAATTGAACTGTGTACTTAACCTAGAATGAATTGTTTGAAATAGAACTGATTATTTGTATAAAAATGGATTTGGCATTAAATAACTTACAAAGGTTGATATGCAATAAAACTCAACCAACCAACTAAACAAGCAACCAACCAATCAACCAACAATCTATCTATCTATCTATCTATCTATCTATCTTATACTCGCATCTCTCTTTAACTCCTAAAGCATGCTAATCGATATATAAATGCCTTGAATTTTACGCGCACGTAAATTTTATGTAACAATATGACACGTGGCATCTGTCTTACTCAAAGGCCACATTATTTAGCAGTTGAAATGAATGTGTTATATATAAACTTCGTTCAAATATCCATTCATTTGACTGGTGTCAACTCTTACGTTGTCACAAGTTGAATGGGTTTCGTGTAGAAATCTTTCAACCGTGTCAAAGGCGAATTTAATGAGAAATTTCCTCAGTCTACACCCACTAGCATGTCCACAATATTGCATTTGGTTGATAAATTTCGTGAGACCCGGAGTGAACAGGATCGAAAGGGCTCAGACCCACCATCTTTGTTAACTACCGAAGTTCTCGATTATGTGTCAAGGCGTTTAACTCACCAAGCAAGACAATATCAGAGAACACTATATATACAGATTGGGATGTATATAGTAGCTGTTTGCTGTAATGCAAAGAAGTTAAGATAATCTAGATAAAAATTGCCTAAAATATGTTTTAATCCTTTTTATGAAAGTATCTTGTATATCTTCGAATTCAGTCCGCATGATTTATCCAAGCACATTACTTTAATACCTATTCCTGTTTTCTGAAAGAGAGATACAGTATCTATCTATCTATCTATCAAGAACGTAACTTGTTAAATATGCTTACAACAGAAAAAAATTGTATTAGATATTAATACTTGAAACCATATAAGTCTAAAAGAATTACTGACTTGGGCGTAAAATATTCTACTAATGTTTGACCAGGTAATCTCTCTCTCTCTCTCTCTCTCTCTATATATATATATATATATATATATATTATCCTATTTTACATGTTCTTATTTACGAAGTCGCAGAACTAATTGCCTGCTAATCAGTTCCGAAGAGAGTATATCCTAACATGTATATCCAAACGCACATTTGTATGCGTCTGAAGCTCTTTTCTGATTTAGATCAATTATTGCCTGTCAGACACACCAGTGACATTTCGCCCAATTAAATGCTGTTTTAGAACGCCCATTCAGCAGTCAGATCACTTCGCAATTTACCCAAGCTGACCTAGGCGCAATTAATTAATTCAAACCTTTTCATTCCCAGTTGCCATCCAGTCTCCCTTTCCATACTGTCATCTCGTAACTGAATCCTACATCCCAAAGAGCAAAGTTCACTGACATATGCTCTTGTATTATCACGTGACCGTCATTAAAATTGTCAAATCGCAATGTGTCAGACTGAGCGCTATTGGAACTTAACCGCTTCGCCAGGCCTTAACATTGATCAGAGTAGATTAATGTCGCCTCCTGTGATTTATTCGTCTTATAGATATTCATTCAGGTTTGTTTAGTGTGGTTCAAGTCTAAAAGTTTATTTAGCAGTGAAAGTCGGTAGTGCAATTCTAAGCTCTGGATTCTGTTCACTGATCGACGAATCTTGTTGTTTCATTGTTGACACTCTCAGAGAAAAAGAAAGGTAATGAAATCAGAATTGAAGAATCCAGCCTAACACTTGAGATAGCATCTGCTTAATTATATATGGCCCACAAGGATAAAAGATTAGTATGGCATTTTAATGAGCCTCTCCAGTACTTAAGATATGTGCAGTAAGCTAACCATGACTTACATGATAGATCAAGCAAACATTAGTAAATAAGGATATGACATATTAATGCTTGATTTAAGGATCATACATACGCACATTCACCCAGTCGGCTGAGGATGGAGAATATACGGACTACATCTCTGAAGAGGGGTAAAACCTTTCCCCCAACAAGTGTCCTGAATATAACACTAAACGATATGATAACGTGGCTCCAGTAATGCTGAATATTTGGGGAATGCAGAGTACTCCTTCATTGCCATCGCTCCCAGGACTTGGATTCATTTAACTTTGTTGACTTATGCTGAATTGAATTGTTAGAAATAGGACTGTGTAATCATTTAATTGGGCATATATAAAAAAATGTGTTGACAAATCATATATTCAATATATATGTAAAAACAGGATATGGCATTAAATAACCAATAACTGTGGATATTGTATAAAACCAAACCAAACACACACACACACACACACACACATACGCACACACACACACACACACACATATATGTATATATAAGTAAAGTTAGGGACTGTACTCGAGGGCGACCAGAAGGCTCCCTTTTCAATTGCTACTACACCGAGGTGTAAGGGAGTGAACTACTCCTTTCCCAGGATTGCTCCATTTTACCCTTGATACGTACTTTATATTGATGAGTGTTAAGCATGGTGGTACCAAGTACCATTTTTAAAGTCTTTAATATGACGCAACCTAGGATTGAACCCAGGTCTTCCAGACCATTGGCGAACTTTATATATATATATATATATATATATATATATATATATATATATATATATATGATCGGGCCGCGAGTTTTTCAGTTAGCTGTTAAGTAAGCTAAAACCTTTGAACGGAAATGTAAATCAATTTGGAAAGTTCAAGCGAGTGCACCACGAC
Source organism: Sepioteuthis lessoniana (assembly GCA_963585895.1). Classification (NCBI taxonomy): domain Eukaryota; kingdom Metazoa; phylum Mollusca; class Cephalopoda; order Myopsida; family Loliginidae; genus Sepioteuthis; species Sepioteuthis lessoniana. The sequence continues at coordinate 76,995,222 of OY757912.1, read as the reverse complement.
CAAGGTGTGGAAGCTGTAATGTCTACACAGGAAGACCAAATGTAAACAAAGTAGATTCATGTCTTGTCACAAGTTTGATCGTGTAAATGAAAAAACACGGTGATTGGGAACACGTAGGAGATAACATAATAACCCAGTGTTATGAGATCACACTAACGCAGGTGTCTTCATGGTGTAATGGTTAAAACACTTGACTGCAGGATCATAGTACGCGAGTTCGAACTCCAGTCACGCCATGATGTTCACTTTTTGACAAATACCCTTGGGAAAGGGATGAACCTCCTAACCCTCCAATCTATGGGTTAAATAGTATCACTACTGTTCTTTTAGAAGGATGGATTTGGCATTAGATAATCCAAGAAGTTTGATTTGCCATTAAAAACAAGAAACAACATACTTACGATATCCTGAATATACATATAAAAACTAACGAATTTTGTAAAAGTTGTCAGAAGTTTGCGTTCAGAGAGTTCAGTTCAGGTCGAAAAGGTGACTCTTTGTGTCTCTGTTCACTGAGCCTTACAGATTTCACTCTCTTGTCTTAGTATGCAGTCTGAACATCGAACAGTATATCTGGATAATAAAGCGACAATTTTCAATAAAAATATTGAACATATTACTGTTACAACAAAACGTTCAAATAAATGATTGCTCATTATTGGGGGAGAGTTCTTGTCTGAGTAGCCAACACTAAGGCAACTTGGTTCCAACGATTCACCCCGACCGTTACAAGAAGTTCTTGATGAATTGTCTCATTCCTCACCTGTGGATCTTTCATACACAAGATTGGCACAGACGGGATTGATAAACAAACAATCTGGAAACGCATTTGCGCCGTTATTAAGATAAGACCAAATGTTGTATAGTCACAACCATGATACATATACAATTATACACATATACATGCGGAAACATAATCAACAATAATGACGAACGAACACACTTCTTTAGAAAAAATATACTTCTCACACTTTATTCGAAATGTTTGCGAAAGGGTTGAGAAAGGGTTATGTGTGAGAGGTGAGTTGGAGACTGAACAAACTGCAACATATTGACCCCCAGTTCCTTTGTTTTTAGCAGCACTTCTTTCTCGTTCAGCTGGGCCGCACAATCAGGGGTCCTGAGGGCCCATAGCCCTCTACTGGGTGCTGGTTATCTCTACAGCATCTTATGTCCAACTAACTGAACCTGTCTGTCGCACATGGTTATATAATTGTTTGACACGCACCTGCTTCTTGTGGGTGTCACATCTGCACCCAATTCAACCCGTCCAAAGTCAAGGTTATACCCTGATATCTTCGACCGGATGCACCTGTTCCTTGATTGACAGCTGGGTCGACGGTCAATATGTTACACAAAGTAAAGGTGCCGTGACAACTATAGTATCATATTTGGCATCGTTACCAGGATAAAACCAATTATTATTATCACATTTGTTACCACAAATGTTGTCGTATACAACAGTATTACATTTGGAACTGATATCTGCCTTGTTACCGGTATAGGCGCCAAGAACAACATGTTACTTTTGCTACCGGACCAAGTGATTGTACCACGTTTGCAAAGAAGAGCTGGAGAAATAAGGGCGAGCATATAAGCGATGTTCTCCAATGGATTCCTTCACATTTACCCGTTATTGTTAGCCGAGCAGCAAAAACTTGCATTCATCGGCTCAGTTCGGATACTGCGTAGGCCGATATGGATGGATGGTGAGAGTGGTCAAAATAACCCATGCTGTCAGCGTATCATGATGATAGCAATGATAATATAGTACATAGATGATGCTGAATACATATTCAAATTTTTTTTTCGAACACTGAGGCCAAGGCTCCAACCTCAGCAGGACGCGCCCCTTTTTCACCCACGCGAAGAGCGATGCGGTTTGTGTATGTGGTTTGAATGTGGGTCATCTTTCGAAAGCTGAAAGGTTTGAATGTGGGTCATCTTTCGAAAGGTTTGAATGTGGGTCATCTTTCTATAGAAGCCACCCTTATAGAGAAGCAGCAGTACTTCCCCGATCGAACTACCATGTACAATTCAGTCTATCTCTAGTTTTGGTTGTGATTTGTGCAAGTCGTGTCTTGGGTATGAAATAACCTGGCGGGGGCATATCCTTCTACAGTTCTGTAGCTGGTATGAATTCAGAGTTTTCTTTCTCGTAGAATGGCTACCATCTTAAAGTTAAAGAACCGAGTCTTCTTTACTAATTATCCATAGATAGAGGGAGAATAGTTGGATTTATACTTTTTAAGAGGGTATTAGCACAATGTAAGACGCAAACCGCCTCGTTCTGATTTCAACCGTTTCGCCATTAGCGTCTCCCAAACGTTGAAAAAATGAAGCTATTTTTTTTAAAATGATTACGTTTTATTTGTTTATTGCTAACTCTTTCAAAAGAAAGAAAGAAGTGTCGACTTAAGGTTCAAATGGCAAGATGCAAGACAGAAACGTCACTCTAGCCGGTACTAGAATCTCAGAATGACTCGAATATGTTATCCAAAACGGGACACACTGTTTTTTTTTATTTTTCGTAAAACTCACGATTTAGAAAAACATTTTTTTTTACCTTTTAAAATGCTATATGGTACTTTGTAACAAAGAATGAGGGATGTCTTTTACTAGAAAACCCAGTGCATGATATTATTCTAACCACGACGAGGAATAGAAACACATTAGTGCCAAGGGAGTCCAGTCTATTCCGAAATTTGAACTTAAATATATTATAAAACAAAATAAGTTGAACAAATAAAACCAATAATCTAAAAATAAATCAAACAATTAAAAATAATATTGTACCCATTAACCTACTCCACATTCAAAACGATTTTCTTAGAAACCATTTTTTACTGCAGTAAATAGAAAACACAACTTAGATAACACAGCTTTCAATTTGATATTATTTTTTAAAATCTTGACGATAAACACACACACACACACACACACACACACACACACACACACACACAAGCAAACATATATTTAAAGAGAGAGAGGGGGAGAGAGAGGCAGACCTATCCTTATAATCATAATTATAATAATAAACGATGCATAAGGCTTTTCATCACTGAGATGACGTAGAAGGACTGTATGTGTCAAGAAAAGAAGGAGGAAAAGGACTCGCCAGCATTCAAGATAGCGTCGTTGCATTGATACAACGACTCTTATACAATATAAAAATGCGTGGAGGAAGAATGATTACAGCCACTAGAAACAAAACAGACAGAACGAGCATCAACAGAACAAAAATAAACAGAAGACAAAAATAGGAAGAAAAGGGACAAACAAGCGAAATCTTACTCTAGAAAACTTGGATATGGCTAAGAAAGAGGAACTCTTAGAGAGAAACTGAATCTCTTCCGACAGCAGCCAAAACAACGCCATAAGGACTAATTGTGTCTAAGCAAGAGTCGACTAGACTCAACAAAAAAGCAGATGTAGACTTGTGGTGATAGAAACGAAACAACCAATCACATAATAAGGGAACGCTGTAAATTAACACAAAGAGAGTATAATACTAGACACAACTCAGTGCGAAAGGTGATCCACTGGGAATCATGCAAGAAGTTTAAACCTGATTATATGTACAAATGGTATATGCCCAAACCAGAACCCTCTTTTGAAAATGAGACGCAAAAAGTTCTTGGGAATTTTGAGATAAAAAATCTAATCTCGGCCAGACGATCAGACCAAGTGATAAAGTAAAATAAAGCTGGCAACCATAGTCGAGGGCGACCGGAAGGCTCCCTTTTCAATAGCTACAACACCAAGGTGTAGGGAGGGCGCTACTCCTTTCCCTGGATTGCTCCACTTTACCCTTGATACGTAACATATATTGCAGAGTGTTAATTGATAAAAAAAACACAACTGGAGGAATAGTTGGTTTGTCTTCCCAGATGAACTGAAAGAAAACGAAAAGAAAGGTAAGTACCAAGATCTGGCTTGAGAACTGAAAAAGATTTGGAACATGAATGTGACGATGATACCAATTGTAATTGGAGCGTTCAGTACAGTCACCAAAGGATTGGTACAGGGAGTGGAGGCACTGTAATTAACATCGACTTGAATGCTGAGAAGAGTCCTGGAGACTTGGGGAGACTTTCTATCACTCTAACTCCAGCAGAAGACCATCAGCTAATGCTGGTAGGAAAAACTGGTTAAAGAGTAAAATGATGATAATGATAATATAAAATTATGAGCAAAACTTTTTTTTACCAGATGATGATTAGATTAATTTCCTTATGTATTTGGCTGTAACTTTTAACATTGGCAAAAGATAATAACATCAAAGACATCTAATTTGTTGCACATAGATATTACCAAATTTTTGTCTCTTCCTAAAAAAACAAAACAAAACAAAAAAACGGTTTCCCACTTTTAAACAAATCCCACCTCTCCAACCCACCAACTCCCGGGCTGGCAGCAAAATACGTAGATTATCATTCTCTTCATGTGTTTTTTGTTGTTGTGACGGTGATACCTCGTGTATTGTAAGGATCAGTGATTTCGGCGGACAAACTGTTAATAGCGGATACGATTCTTGACGAAGAGAAGACACTATTTTATATGGTTGCCAAATATTAAATGTTTTCCTTGTAAAATTGTATTTTGCTACACGCTTAATGCTTTTGTTCCCTCTTCTACTGGCCTGTTTTAAAGAGAAAGTATAAAAAACAGAAGCAAAGTGTCAACTTGGGTTGATTGGTTGGTTGTTTGGTTGGATATTTGGATTTCATGGCATATCAATCTTAGTAGGTTATTTAACGCAAAATCCATTTTATACAAATTTTTCAAACAATTCTCTTTAGTATGAGTACACAGTTTAATTATCAAAAACATTTCTCTTTCAAGTTATTTAGTTTAGGAAAACAGTTTTAATTCAAGCAATTCAGTTTAGCGTCAGTAGAGTTTCACTGTCAAAACAGTTCTATTTCGGGGAGTTCAGTGTGGCAAAAGTACACAGTTTAAATGTCAAAAAGGCCAGTTTTTGACCCATAGATAGAACTCAATCAGGTGCTACAACTCCAGACCAGAGTGGACTGGTAATGAAGGGGTACTATTCCTCAAAGCCCCAGTAATACTGGAACCTCACCCTCAGATTGTTTAGTGTCATATATCCAGGACACCCATTTTTTGGGGGGGGTCTTACTCCTCTGTAGAGATGCAGTCGGTGTATTCTGTAGCCCCTGCCAATTGGTCAAAATTTGGTTTGAAATTTAAAAAAAAAACAATAGAAATAACGCTAAAAAATTTGTAAGATTAAAATTGAACCGATGACTAAGATAAAAAAAGAAACAGTTTGTATTTTACTGAGTAAAACTTAAAATTTAAACTTAATGTTTAAAAAACTTTATTTTTTCATCCGAGGAGGAATATCACGTCAAATCTGTGTCAGGAACGCAGATTATCAACTGATGAAATTACTATTGATAAAAGCAAGAAAAAACAAACAAAAAATCTTACCAAATGATCTCCTTGGTTTTCTGTCAGGGATACCTGTACCTTCTAAACGACTTGATAATATTGACGATGACGAATCTCAATCAGTGACTCATACCTGAGGCAAACTAAAAAAAAATTGCATTAACTCTTGTAAATTAGAAGAACCCAGGAAACTGTCATCGTTATTTCCGAATATGAAAATGATATATTTGTATAATAACTGTTGGAAAAGCTTTTTGGGGTCATTTAAAGTGTGTGGATTGCATGCAAGAACCACGTGCTGTGGATCATTAAACGTTTGTACCCACCAACGGGTTTTATGCTAAAATATAATGCATTTTAAATTGAACCGTAAAATTTGAAATTGCATATCAATTCTTTTCCGTAGGGTGCAAAATGGTTTTAGGAGGTAAAACACAAAGATTTTATTTTCATCATCCAAAAATACATTTTTAAGTTAATAGATTCTGAATAATAATTCTCTTCCGAGCATCATAGCGTAATCTGCGGTGTAGAAGTCAATAAAGAATATAATTCGAGCTCAAGATTTTTTTAGTTTAAAATTCTGGGTTTAGCCAATAACTGCAGAATAGATCGTCCTCCTAAATAAAAGTTACATTAGACTACACGTAGAATCAACGTTTTAATTTTTTAAGATAAGATTCAGTTAACTTTTATATCAAATGCTGTACCAAAAATTACAAAAATAATACGTCTGTTTATATTCAGCCGTCCTGCTGTTGTTTCGTAGGATACAGACACTTACCTCCCATCTCAAAAAATCATCAAAATAAGACAAACAAGATATGCTGGGGTGTTGTATTTTGACCTTCAGCCCGGGCAAACATGCCATTCCAAAGTGATGCACCGGAAGGAAGTGACACATTCCAATGGCCAGTAATCGAAAGAGATCGCGTGGGTGGATTTGGCTGATGAAAGGGGACAAGGTAAAATTCCTATGGTACCCTCATAGACTGAAGCACCGGAAGAGAGTGACCTCTGAACTGCATGACAGTTATTTCCGCTTGATGACGATCAAACATGCCATTACAAGGATTGAGTGGGCGATCGAGTGGGCGATTGAGTGGGCGTTGAACTATCATATAACTCTGTGAAGACAGGAAGTCAGTGAGTTTGGGTCCAGAGAATTTGCTGATAAGATGTGGTAGAGAAAGCCCGGCGGAGGGGGCCCCTGATGAGCTGGGGATCAGAGACGTCGGAGACAAGATGTGGTAGGGAAAGCTACACCCGGCCGAAGGGGCCCTCGGGACCCCTGATGGAGTTTGGGAACCAGACCAGTTGGTGATAAGATGCAGTAAAGAAAGCCATCATCCAGCAGAGAGCTGGGCCCCTGGGCCTCTGGTTGAGCAGCCCTGGAGAACGAGAAAGACACAACGCTGACGGCCATAAGAGTCAAAATATTGCAGTTCTGTTCGGTCTGCAACTCCCTCTCACAGTAAAACCCTGAGTAACCCTTTTCGAACCCTTACAACAAAGTGAGAGCTACTTATTTTTCTAAAGAAGTCTTCGCTCGTCTGTTTAATTATTATGTCGTTATGATTCTGCAAGTATGTAGATGTATATGCGTATGAAAATATATCAGGGGAAGCAAGGATGAACACATTAATGACCTTCTTCTCTGAACTCCTACACATAGAAGTGCCAATGTTGGTGGACCAGCAAGAACTTATGTACATACAGTCTGGAACAAGTCGCAAGAACAATTGGCCTCAACATAAACGCAAATAAAACAGTGTGCAGATACAAGATGTCGCTTGGAAGACCTGCCGGGAGTGATGGATGATAGGAACAAATGGAGGAAGAGAATTAGTGAAATCTGTGCTGTCGGCACGACTTGCTGCTGCTGATTCACATATTCATTAAACTGCAATTTCTCCACTATTATTTGGTGTACGTAATTTTTCTCGGAAATGAGAATTACTTCAGTTTTATATGAAACATGAAAATTGAGCTCATAGGAACTTAAATTCATATGGATTTATATTTTATAGCTCTATCAAAAAATAACGCCGACATACAACATACTGTAGTTGTGTGAATAGCAGCCTGGGTACTGTGAGGTTTCGATTAGTGTTTATGGCCAGTACAACAGCTTTTGGAGACGGCATGTAATATGTAGTTAAGATTACACTTAATTTGTATGGCGGTTTTATTATTCTATATAAATCTCTATGTTAATTTCTTAAATATGTACACCAAACACGAGTTTAAGTTGAAAATGTCAGTAACCATTGAATTAGAAATATGGTAAGAAGTGCATATTGATGGTTAGCCGAACCGTTCCACTGGTTGACCACTCTGTGTCAAAAGTTTTCTTATTAGCCTAATGGTATAAGTCGGCCCCTTATTTTGTTGAGAATTTTCTTCAGGTTTCAAACGTCGACCGCAATTACAATAATGTTATGCCTTTTTTGCAATGAGAGTGAGTGAATTTATTATATATATACATATATACTTTACTTGTATATATATATATATATATATATATATATATATATATAAGTTGGCCGACTGTAGTACCTGTTAGGATGGTATTTATGGTTCAAATGAATTTGTTTAAGACATGATTATTGGACAGGATTACATGAGAATATAAGTGTCTGCAAACAAATCATTATTATCAAATAAAATTCCTAATTGGTTTGGTTGAATTTTATGGCATATCAACTATTGAAGCTTATTTAATACCAAATTCATTTATATATATATATATATATATATATATATATATATATATATATATATATATATATAAACAGTTCTATTTCAGACAATTCCGTTTAGCATAAAAACATAGTTCTCTTTCAAACAATTCAGCTTACCATAAGTACACAGTTTAGCTCTATTCGACCCATAGATAGGACCCTATCAAGTGCTAGTTCTCCGGGCCAGAGAGGACCTGGGAGCGATGGCAATGAAGGGGTACCTCTCATTTCCCAAAGCTCCAGGATTACTGGAACTTCACCATGATATTGTTTATTGTCATAAACAGGACACTCGATGGGATTAGGTTTTACCCCTATGCAGAGAAGCAGTCTATGTATTCTACACCCCTACCCGACTGGGCAATAAAATTCAAAATGTTAAAACAGCATACATGAAACCAACTAAATGTTTGTAAATTATTTGCATTATGTTTTAATCAATTATTGTTAACTTAGTCTTATTATTATTAGTTAGCTAAAACTATAGATTTACTTGTATATTATTGGCGTAAGATAGGAATATTTGAAATCCTTCAAGTGGGGGAATTATAGAAAAAAGAAGTTTTGCTGGTCATTATTTTATTTTCGTAGGTTGTTGGTAGTCGTCGTTGTTGATCTATGCTCGTTGATTTTGGGTTTAAGTATGAAACTCCGTCCTTCTTCTTTATATTGTCTGTGGAAAGCTGCAAGAAAATTAAAGAAAGGAAGGAAAGAGACAAAGATACCTCTTAACTCCAACTTTATTCTGGAATTTGTTAACCAATCTGTTGGCGTAAAAAAAACTAGTAAAAACTGGTATAAACAGTTGAGTATCCTAAACAAGGTTTTAAAATATATTAGAGTCCTGCTTTTAAATCTGGGTGATGAGTCTAAAGTCGATGGTTATCTCTAGTAGGTATTTTTTAGTGAGATGTGTCTTTAAATGGTAAAACTTTAAAATCGTTGTTTGCTAGAGTGCGTTTTCCGTAAGATATTTTGAGCAGAGAAGGCTTGTTGACCAGAAACATGGCTAAGTATCAGGCCCCGTGAACAAGCCAGCACATGCGTTTGCTGCTAGCAGCCGAGTGAAAAAGGGCTCTTTCAGTAACAGCGGAATGGTTGAAGTGATAACACATTTGTTTTTGGTGCCAGGAAGTCTATCTTTCAGTTATGCTGGGATTTCGCTTCCTTCAAGAGGTTTCTGGAAACTACGTCATTTTATTTTATTTTGTTTTATTTTATGTTATTTTTTTCTTTTGTAACGCCCTCGGAGCCACCGTTGTATAATGGCTGGACTATGGCCTCAAATTGAACGAGTACGTACACCAATCATGCAATTAAGTTTATTTTTGGACTAGTAACCTTAGGACAGGCGTGAACTCCTTCATTCTCGAGCTATGGGTTGAATAGTACCAAAGCAGTTCTTCTACAAGGTTTGTTTTTAAATATATATTTACATACTTTGTATCGGCATCGTGGATAATGAAATCGGCTGCAACATCTAGTAAGCAAGTGGCGTCGTAACAATCACCCTCTTTTTTGGCCATGCGTATTTCGTTCTCAGTTTCCCTCTCCCACTTCTCTCTCTCTCTCTCTCTCTCTCTCTCTCTCTCTCTATCTATCTATCTATCTATCGTTTTCATTCTCTCTCACACTGTATTCTTTTTGTTTATTTCTATCTCTATATATAAAGCTCTGTCCTTATGTTCCATGTGTATGCCGTTCTCATTCCCTCTCTCAGCTTTTATCTATCTATCTATCAATCTATCTATGTGCCATTCTCATTTCCCCCTATCTCTATCTATCGTTCCCTCTCTCTCGGCTTATTTCTATCTCCAGCTATGTAGCTCTCTCTTTTTGTCTAGTTGCATATCGTTCTCTCACTCCGTCAGCTAATTTCTATCAATCTCTCACACCCTGTCTCTTTTTCTATCCCTGTTCCTTTTTCTTTTTATAAATCTGACATTGTACCAATGTAAGTACAAAGTAAATAACCAAATAGCCTTCTTGGTGGTTGAAATAGTCATGTATTTTCTTCCAGCACCCGAGGTCAGATCTCGGGTCAAAAATTTCGACTGCCACTGCTTAGCCTGGGGCAAGTCGCAAAAACCATTGGCGTCTTCATGAACGCAAATAAGACAACGTTCATGTCTTTTAAAAAAGAAGGAGCTATCTCCACTTTTAGTGGCAAGTCTCAGAAATTAGAAGTCCAGTACACAAACATCGGCATCAATATCTCATCTACTGAAAGTGTATGCCATTCTCATTCCCTCTCTCAGCTTTTATCTATCTATCTATCTATCTATCTATCTATGTGCCATTCTCATTTCACCCTATCTCTATCTATCTTTCCCTCTCTCTCGGCTTATTTCTATCTCCAGCTATGTAGCTCTCTCTTTTTTTCTAGTTGCATATCATTCCTACTCTTTCTCTCACTTTCTATCAACAGGTTACCGATCATTGAGAAATCATATCTCTTTGGTAAAATAAAACACGATTTCTTCAAAGCTATGGCTGTGTCAGTAATACTGTACAGATGCACTACCTGGAAATTAACGAAAAAGCTATTAGGGAATTACAAAAAATAATATGTGGTGTTTCAAACAAATGTATTCTAGTGATATTATAATTGATAGTTACAAAATAATGTTTTATTAAAACTTAGTCATCTATTTCTTTCAGTTTGATTTCTTTGTTTAAGTCATGCACACATTTCTAGGTTATCTAATGCTAAAGCCATCCTTTTTGAAGAACACGTGTTACTTTCCCCAGTCAGCAGAGACTGTAGAATATACCAACTACATTCCTGCTGAGTGGTGAGACCCCCTTCCAACGAGTGTCCTAGATTTGACATTAAACAATCTGATGGTAAGGTTCCAGTTTTGCTGTAAGTTTGGGGAATATGGAGTACCCCTTTATCGCCATCACTCCCAGATCCACTCTTGCCCGGAGTGGTGGTACCTGATATGGTCCTATCTATTGGTCATATAGAACTAAACAGTGTACTTGGGCTAAATTGAATTGTTTGAAATAGAACTGTTTTGATATTTAAACTGCGTACTTTGTTAAGATGGCGGTTTGGTTTCTTTGTATATCAACGTCCGTGGGTTGTTTAATGACAAATACATCCTTGTAGAGGAACTGAGAAACGACGTTATTTAAGCGATAGCTGAGGGTTTCTTGGTGTAAATATCCTTACGCAAGGATATTGATCGGAAAACGAATGTAAGAGTTCGACTGAAGTTCGAACCTGTTTACTGCAAGGGCGAAGTCGAACACTTTAATCATTTCGCCATGGGGATTCCTCATTAACGTTCTCATGATTTCATTGCTATTCATCAAATATCACATAATTTTTCAGATAAAAAATTCAAAAGTTTTCAAAATAAGCGTTCTTCATTTCTTTCTTTTTTACATCTATCTCTCTCTCTCTTTCTCTCTCTCTTTCTCAGAGTCTCTCTCTCTCTCTATCGATCAGTCGCCTCACACATACACACACACACACACACACTCATATACACATATTTCGTTTCTTTTTATTTTTCCGTTGTTTCTCTTCCCCTCATTTCTTTTTCTTTAATGCTTGAATACATAAAGAAATGAAGATAAGTTATTTGACGGCCAGTTTGGAATTAATGCTCCTTTTAATTTCATCTTTGAAGGAATCGGTAATAAAGATTTTAATTAAAAGTGATTAATATATTGACTTTCGGGTGATTTTCTTTTTATTCATGAAATATCAGATCATTTTTTAAAATTATAAACTTTTAAATTGATTTAAGAAATGAAATTTCTTTATTTCTTTCTATTGCTCCTCCCTCTAGCCCCTTCTGTATATATATATATATATATATATATATATATATATATATATATATATTCCCTTTCTCTTGATTTCTCTTCTTCCTTTTTCTTCTTTCTTTTTACTTTTTCTTGCTGTTGAAGTAGATAATAAGTGTCTGATTTATATCTTTCTTTCTTTCTTTCTTTCTTTCTTTCTTTCTTTCTTTCTTTCTTTCTAAGCAGACAATAAGCGCCTGATGTATGTATTTATTAATCTATTGATTTTTTTACTATTATATTCACTTACATTTTCTCACTAGCGTGTAACATGTTTTCTTCTTTCCTTGTCTTTCCCCACAATTATAACGGAATGGTTCATTATTTATCTTAGAGGATGATCCTATTTACCAACCCCTCCGCTCGGGCAGGATATGACACAAGGTCAATTTTTAAGCGGAGTTTAACAGGTTTGAATTCAGAGTTTTCCTTCTCCTAGACTAGTTGCCTCACCAAGGCTGAAGAACCTAGTCTGTCCTACTATTTACCCATAGCTGGAGGGAGAATAATTGGATTCATACCTTTCCCAAGGGTATTAGTGCTATGTGAAATGCAATCAGTCAGGTCCAGGATTTGAACTCGTGTCACCGTGTCCATATCCTGCGACGATAAGCATTACACCACGAGGATGATAGGGTGTAACATTCGAAACGTGTGTTAATGTCTTATCTCCATACTATTATGAATGTTTTGAAATTTATTATAGAATACTTGTCTATTAAAGACAATTAAGTTTTCAATGAGGCAAACACCTCTTAACCACGTAGTTACGTATGAACATTTCAATAAACATTATAGCTGCTGGTTCTACTTCTAGTAACGTGTAAAACAACGGTAACTTCTTATCGCGTTCAAACGAACCTATTGTAGTGAAAATAGAAAAGAAGATTGAATAAATAAACCAGAAAATAAAACAAATAAAGGAAATATAATGTTCTTATACATTCTTCGTAGCTCAGAATAAATTACTAATAAAATGGCCAAATTTAGTCAGCACGTATTTAGTACCGAGGAAATTAATTGTGATGAGAATAGATGAAAAAATATGTAGATTATTGAAGTGATTTGAAAAGACAAAGGATAATTCAATGCATTTATTTATAATTTTCTTGCTTTCAAAATATTTGCTAAAAGAAAGAATTATCAGAAACAAAAAACAAAACAAAAAACAAAACAAACAAAAACATCTTCAATTAACTTGAAATGTTGCGTCAATTTAAGATTGCTATTTTCTATTTATGTGGGTGATCCTCCTTATTTACTGAGTCTATCTCTTTCTTTTACTCTCTCTCTCTCTCTCTCTCTCTCTCTCTATCTATCTCTCTCTCTCTCTCTCTCTCTCTCTCTTCTTCTACTTTTCTATTCGTCTGTGTATTGGATTGAGTCATAAATAATTTCTGTCTATTGTTGTAACTACACATTTCAAACTTGAAATTTTTTAAGCACAAACGGAAATTACCTGATTAAATTGACTTTATCTGTGATTCTTATTTCAGTTGTAGAAATATGTACATCATAATCGTATCAATGATGTCACTCCCCTAAAAGGAAGAGAGTGAAATTTTATAGTAGTTTAAGAAAAACAAAAACGATACAGAAACAGCAAAAAATATCGTTTTTTGGCGATACGTAAGGTTTTTGTCGATACGTAACTGAGAGATGAACCCTGCCGAGGAAGTTTATCAGATCACAATCCAGGTCATGTAAGAGAATTGGTGGAAGGCAATCCACACAAAAGTACTCGAGAATTAATACTGGACTGCAAAGTACTCGAAAATTAATACTGGACTGTTACACATCTCAATCTACAATCTGCCGCTCCTTAAAACAAGTGAGCAAACTGGGCTTTGGATTCTGCATACTCTTAGCGTGAAGAACAAAGAAGGTGCCATATCCATAGCGAAAAGTCTTCTTTCAAAACAGAGAAATGACTCGTATCTCTACAATATCACTATAGATAATAAAAAATCGGTCTTTTATGATAATTAGATTGACAAGTTGAAGTCCACGGCACCCTACAAAAAACAGCTGTTTGACTACTTACCTCCTATCTTACAAACCATCCAAATAAGATGAGAAAGATATGCTGGATGCTAGTGGAGAAGTAAAAACGAATTAATAAGCGACGTTCCCCTGTGGACTTCTACATGGGAACTCCCCAGTGAAGCTGACCATCACAGACTTACATTCATTAGCTTTCTGATAACACTGCATACTGACTAGAAGTACGTAGCAAGAGTGATGGCTGTTGGGGAATAATGGCAAGTGAGAGTCATGGATACTCATGCCGTTAGCAAGCTTTTAAGATGAAAAAGACGATATATAGGCTGCGTGTATATGATAGGATTTTCGCGCTATTATTCATTTTGAGTTTTTAAGGAGCAATTAGACTCTCAATGTAGACTTGTACTCCCAACAATTGCGCCGTGTGTACAAAAATCTGCTAAGAAAAAAACTTATATTCATCAGTAGGAGAAAATTTGTGCTTGTCCATAATAATACAAGACCATATTCATCAAGAATTACGTTAATTTAATCTGATCCATTCTTCCCCATCCACTAAATTCAACAAACCTTGCATCAAGAGATTTCTATTTTTATTTGTTCTCTACGAATACAAAATGCTATGAATGACAAAAAGATATTTTCCTGGAAGATCAAGTGATAACGTTTGTGGAAATTTTCTTGAGCTCGAAACCAACTGGATTTTACTTGAGTGGAATCAACATGTCACCTCGTAAATCGCAAGAGGGGATTAAAAATGATGACGAATGAACTTTTAATTGAAATTTATTCATTGCATAATTATTCGTGAATAATTTTTTTTACTGAAACAGAAATTATCAATGACTAAACTTAATATTTATCAACAGCTTGCGCTGTTTTGTCTCCAAATATATATGTGTCGACAAATTTTCTCCATTACCCGTTATGACAATGGGGAGCCAGTGGAAAGGAAGATAGAATTATCAACCGCTCTCTTCGGGTGATTCTTTTAAACTAAAGTTAAGTTACACTAAGCTTTTTAAAATCATTTGATGATATAGCCTTCTCTTCCAATAAAGTCAACCTATCAAATAACGTTAAATTGTCATTTGCGCATAGTGGCACGTTGACGGTTAGAATCTATTTAAAATATCTACACTACCAATCTGTTATTCCACACACACACACACACATACACACAACACACAGCACACACACACACACACACACACATATATATATATATATATACAATATCTAGTCCGCGTCCAAAGACAGTGGGTGTGGATTTTTTTTATAGAATATATGAGGAATATCATATAAATCTATGTGAGTGCTCAATGTATGGCTAAATAAAACAATTTATAATGACGACTTAATCAAGTTTGAGTTTCCATCTGATTACACTATATATATATATATATATATATATATATATATATATATATATATATATGAATATGGACAAAACTAATAAAACAAACCGGGATATTTCTTTTTAGTCATTTTCTTTTTGATTGTTCTCACCTGATTTCGATCTCTGGACATCGCCAAGAGAAAAGATTTTGCGAAAAAGTTTCTTCTGAAAGTTTTTTTTAAAACGTTTTAACAGAATCTGCATGCAATTTTGGTTCGATTTAGTTTGGTGGCATATTCTATCCTATTTACCAACCCCTTCGCTCGGGCAGGATATGACACAAGATCAATTTTTAAGCGGAGTTCAACAGGTTTGAATTCAGAGTTTTCCTTCTCCTAGACTAGTTGACTAACCAAGGCTGAAGAAATCAGTCTGTCCTACTATTTACCCATAGCTGGAGGGAGAATAATTGGATTCATATCTTTCCCAAGGGTATTAGTGCTATGTGAAATGCAATCAGTTTCGTCCAGGATTTGAACTCGTGTCGCCGTGTCCATTTCCTACGATGATAACCATTACACCACGGGCACCTCCATTGGCATATTAAAAATTATGGTGGCATATTAACCAATGTAGGTTATTTAATGCCAAATCCATTTTATACATATAAACAGCTCTACTTCAAACAATTCAGTTTAGCATAAGCACGTAGTTCAAATGTCAAAACAATTCTAATTTAAACAATTTAATTATGCATAAGTACACATTTTAAATGTCAAAACAGTTAAATTTCCAACAATTCAATTTAGCACAAGTACGCTGTTTTTTGTTTACACACCGTTAAATATCAAAACTGTTAATTGTAATCAATTCAATTTAGCGTCATTACAGTCTGGTTCTATTTAAACAATAGATAGGACCCTATCAGGTGCTTCCACTCCAAGCCAGAGTGAACATGGGAGAGATAGCAATGAAGAGGTACTCCGTATTCCCTAAAGCTGCAGTATTACTGGATCCACATCATCAGATTATTTAGTGTCATATTCAGGACCCCTCTGCCCATTAGTAGGTGTATTCTATAGTCCCAGCCGACTGGGCACATATTTATGCCATAAACGACGAAGACAGGGACTCCTGATGTAACCTATTGTTGAATGCAAATTTCTGGCATTGATTAGTTACTTGCTAATTTAAGTGTTTATGTGTCACCCACAATCAGTTCATCCTGTTTTAAAGCAAAACCATTCAGTTGATTGTTTATAGGTGGAGGGCTACGATTGGTTTGGTTGGTTTGGTTTTGTGGCATATCAACCTTTGTAGGTTATTTAACGCCAAATCCATTTTTATGTAAATAATCAGTTCTATTTTTAAAAAATTCGGTTTAGCATGAGTACACAGTTTAATTGGCAAAAACATCTTTTTTCAAACTATTCAGTTATATGTAACAATTCAGTTTTGTGAAAGTACAGTTTCAGTGTCAAAAATAGTTCAATTTAAAACAATTCAGTTTAGCAAGCTACGATGGGAGACGATTTTCCCATTAAGCTTGGTGTACTTCCGCAATCATCGTGATATATGTCCAGTTTTTTTTTTTTCGATCCTTTCTGCGATAGTCAACCTTAGAGAGGATGTAATAACGTTTACTGAACTTAAATTTTGGCTAGAAAACTTACGTAAAGACAAATTTAATGTAGGGCAAAATGACTACAGCAGGATATTATTTTATACACACACACACACACAAACACATATATATATTTATATATATAGGGTCCTAAAGCAAAATATGGAATAATTTTTAACCGTTTTTTTTGTCGGATTAGTCCAGCTTTTGAAAAAAAAACATGGTAAATCAAAATTTTCAGGATTAGCTCTATTATTCAAAAACTTTTTTTTTTTTTTAATCAAAGTTCAGCCCAATATCAGTGAACAAGAAAAGAAACAACAAAGAATCTATGATTTACTTAACGCTGAAACCGAGCCAATGTTTCTTTGTCTGCCGTATGCGAACCAAAGAAAACATTTATACGGAAAAAGTTCTTTTTATGGAAAAGTGGGAGTGGAGGATTTAACAAAAAAAACCCACCCCCACCAAAAAAGAACAAAACAAAAAGATGAAGGCTTTTTAATAGCTCTCGCTACGACAATTAAAAAGGACCCTAAAACGTCAATAAGAAAGCAAGCTAATGAATTGAAAATCGACGAGAAAATTGTGAGGACAGAATTTAAACAAGATTTAAGCCCAGATATTAACCCCTTGATTACGCTATACGGGGTATTTTAGAAAACAAATCAAATTCAAATTCCCATCCAAATATTGGTTCGCTTAAGACAGCTATTGAAGTGGAATGGAATAAAATGTCTGAAGACTGGGCTGAACAGGTCTTAGAAAAGGTAATCTCTGAATACAAACAAGCTTAAGTCCAATTAAAAATTGACCTGTGTCACATCTTGGGCACAGGGGAGGCTTTGAGCAAGTACTAATTTGGATATTGATTTTGTTTTTCTTATGGATAAATATGAACATAATATCTTCCCCTCGACATAATCCTGTCTGATGATTATTGCTTAAACACAGCATGGAAATTTGGTTCTCGTGCCTAGTGCAAATAACCTTTAGAAGATACGAAGAATGGATTATTTAGGAAGTCTTTGATAGCGTATGAAAGTCGTTCTGGCTATCATGTGCAACAAATCTGACCAAAAGAAAGTCAATTTGTTAATGAGTCAGCACTAATTCTTTTGGTCATCCCCTCAATCAATATTTAAGCGAGAGAGAGAGAGAGAGAGAGAGTTAATTAGGAGAGAATCTCTAATAGTGTCTGAGAATTAATTCGAGTCGGTGACGTCGAAACATGTGGCCCGGCCGATTCAAAGTTGAACTTCTATTCATTAAACATCATAAAAATAGAGATAATCATCAAAAGGTAAAAGGGACTCTGTTGAACGGTCGACAAATCCGAGCAGAGATTTCCTCCCAGCAGCAAACGATCGCTAGATTTATTAGCAGTTATTAATTTTTATCCTTATTAATTGAAATAACGTGTCTCCATGGTAGTTATAAAGGAAGATTATTAATTACGAAGAGTTTTGTCTATAAGGCCTGTTAAAAATAAAAATGATCAATTCAGGAAGAGGGTCGTGAAATGTTATTGCATTTGTGGAAAGAGATTGAAAGTACTTTTATTTACATTATAGATTTGGTGCAATAAATATTCCTCGAGGGAATGGATAATTTAATTGATGAATTTATAGGACTTTACACTCCTATGAATTATTTTGGGCGGTATGCCACTTGTTCCCACAAAGACGGCGGACGCTCACAAATTAAGTCTTGGGAAACCATTGGACAGGAGGACCACGTGACATGCTTAAAACTACGTCGGCGCGTAAATTCAAGTCCTGCGTTTTTGAGCCACCTACAAGAGGCGTATTTTCTATAAATACGTCGTCTTCAAACACCCTTGTTCTCTTTTACCAAATTTCTTCGCAGCAGCAAAACACTCCCTTCAGCGTGAAACAATAGGAGAGAAAAGCAACACCATGGATGGGCCTCGCAGACATTCATATACAATGACTATGAGACGCTTTCCAGTCTCTGAGAAACTGCCCGTTTCTAATAATAAAAAAAGGACATTTTAAACTTGTAATTCTTTTATAGCTTAGTTGTGTTACACACACACACACACAAACTCACATATATACACACACTATTATTTTGTTAGTAGAGTTAGTAATTTCTTTTATGTATCAATGTAAGTTTTATTGTTGTAGAATATAAATTTGTTTTTGTTCGTCGCCTTGTTTTAAATGTTCATTTTGTCCGCGCCGTTGCATATTCTTTACTCCTTCATTTATTCATATGCTTTATTCATTCACTATCTTTATCCATGTGCCTATCATCATCATCATCATGTCGCGCCGCCGGCGCGGATATCCCTGACCGTCTCTCGCCATTTCTCCCTATCATTCATCGCCTCCGGCAGGTCTTCTGGGTTACATCCCGTGTCCTCACACAGCTGCTGTATGTAGGTTCGTGCTGGTCGTCCCACTCTTGCACATCCATGTGTGGGGGTCCACAGGAGTACATCGCTTATGAGCTCAAGTCCTGGCGACAGCACCCCACGAGACTCCAACTATACGGACACTTGCCCCCCCATCACAAAAATGTGCCTATACTATGTCTATATTATGCCCTATTCCACCTTTTTTCTAAACACCAAACTTAATTCTAAACTAAAACATTAAACTTGTGGGGAAGCATAAATATTAAACCCTTATTTTAAATATCAAAATTAACATTAAATAGTCAGGGATCATAAAAATACAGATTAATTCTTTCACAGTCTCACCTACAATTTTGACACATGTGCAACATCCTTAAACTTCAGCGAAGTTAGTATCACATGAGGTCTAATGTTTGGAGTAATGGTTAAGATGCTGAGATCGAAGTAAGTGAACTTGAACGTTAACCATGCTATAAGTTTCACTTTCCGATTAGTGCCCTTTTGAAAGGCATGAAGCCCTGATCTTCAACGTGTAATTAGAAAGAACTCCAACTGTCTTTCAACAAGGATGGCTTTTGTTTTAAACAACCCACGAAGACTGCATGAAGTAACTTAGCTATATATATATATATATATATATATATAAATATATATATATATATATATGGGAAAATTAAGAAGGAAAATTTTGAAATCAAACCTGTTAAATTCTGCTTAAAATTGATTTTGTGTCGCATCCTACTCGTGCAGAGGGGTAAGTGAATATATATATATATATATATATATATATATATATATAAAAGTTAAGAATCCAATTATTCTCAATCAAATTATAAGTAAATAGTTGGGCAGACGATGCTCTTCAGCCTTGATATTGCAACCGGTCTTAGAGAAGGAAAACAGATTTGAATTCACAGTTTTTCTTCTCTTTGACCGGTCACAATATCAAGGCTGAAGAGCATAGTCTGCCCTACTATTTACAAATAGTTTTATTTGGAATAATTGGATTCTTAACTTATATATATATATATATATATATATATAATGTCATCCTCAGACGGACTCTTTTGTTATATACAAAGTCTTCTCTGTGACTAGACCTGCAAGAAGCTTTAAGCTGGGATCCAAACCCGGCTGCCTTTACGTCTGACGTATGTCTTCCCTAGAGCTATATATATTGCCGAATTGGAAAGGATCAACCCGACTTCATATAATGAATGTGGCCGATTGCGTTTCAGTTCGCGTTCATGCTTTTAGGGAATCATGAATCCATTTTT
>OY757912.1:76909611-76969611 GCA_963585895.1 Sepioteuthis lessoniana | reverse complement strand
CCATACAATCATTTAATCAGCGTTCTTTTTCGAAAAACTATCATTTGATTTTATTAGACAAAGATGTTAAAGTTCGGAGCTGACGTATGTTAATCCTTGTTGGTGAACTAGCGTGTACTAGTGTCGGACTTCATAAAAACCATATATATATATATATATACATTCAAACTTTCACGAGCAGATATATATATATATATATATATATATATATATATATATTATAACAGTGTTGGTTGTCACTAAATCACTTTGTGAGTTTGTAGGGAACCAAGTGCAGTCTAATATTGGATGATTATATTATTATGATTATATATATATATATATATATATATATATATATATCAGTTGCACCAATCAAAACACAATCCTATCCAAAACTATCTATATCTATCTATCAATTTGTACCATCAAAAAGCAGTAGGTTTTGCTTTTCCGTGTCTCTCACTTCTCTTGTGCATTTCGAAATAATAATGTTTTATGTTCATTGCTCGGAGATCTCATGTTAATATTCCTATTATAATACAAACACAAAACCTGAAAAGTTCTCTTGACAGTATCTTCATTAATTTATCGATAAAAGAATGAGCTTCTAAAAAGCCGCCCCCGTTAGACGGAGAGATTGAGAAAAAGTTCCCGATTCGACTATCTAGGCCGATATTTAATGCTGACTGTTAAATAGAATGATGAAGGCGACTTTTCTATAGGTTCAGGTCGTTTTAGGGGGATCATAAATCGTTTCAGGATGAGTGACGGTTATGAGGTTTGGAGTGGTTAGGGCTACGATCTCTGTTGGGTTGATCATCTCACTGATGTGAATGTAGAGTGTGCTCTTTGCTAGGCAAGATCCAGTCAGGCTTGATAGATTTGATCGCCGCTCCAGTCAGGCAGAACGGATTCGCTTTGATGACTCGAGCACATTGCTATGCTCCGTTGCCAAGTCTGTCTCTTTAGATATCAAGATGTGTGTCTCTGCTGTACATCCATTATATATATATATATATATATATATATATATATATATATATATATATATATATATGTGTGTGTGTGTGTGTGTGTGTGTGTGTGTGTGTTTTCAAACAGTTCCATTACTATATCAGTCCATCAATTTTTATCTTTTAGTCCCATCTGGAATCACATTTACGCGGTTTGTCTTAAGACTGTCATGCTATTTTGAATATTTCGGGAACTGGTTGGACGAACCCGATATAACTTGGCAGACACTCAGAGGGAGATATTACAGAGCAGAGATGAATAGACATATCCTCATGTGGTTATCAGGCTGGGATAATACATCATTAAGTGAGGTTGTGTACTATGTGACGATCACATTAATCATTTGTCTTTCATTCTTTTCATTCTTGAATTCTCCGACCGAAATTTTACACCAATCACTCTGTCCCTCTGATCTTTCACCATTCTTGTCTGCTCTGCGTTTACGTTTTCCAGTGATTCCAGGCTAAAATTTCCACCGAGTAGTAACAAAAGCCAGAAAAGATGAAAAGTTGAAGTGATATCGTGACAAGTGTATGTACGTACTTCTAAAATCGACTAAGGTGACCGAATTGATATTTCCCTTGACGCTTTCGTTATTATTAAATTTAGGATTGGGAATTATTTATGCCAGAGATGGTGTCAGGTAAATAGAAGTCATAAAAGTCAGTCCCGGACGATGTTGGTTCGTTTCACCTGGTGCTTGGTAAAAGCATGAAACAATCAGGGTAAATAGTACGGTAGACTTAATCATTCAGGCTTGATTTGGTGACCAATCCAGGAGAAAGAAAACTTTAAATTTCAACTAACAGTACTCTGCTTAAAAATTGACTTTTTCATCGCATCGTTCTCATGTTTTCACCCCCCCCCCTGCCCAGTCGTCTGGGGCTGTAGAATACACCGACTGCATCTCTGCAGAGGGGTAAGACCCCCTCAATGAGTATCCTGGATATGACATTAAGCATTCTGATGGTGACGTTCCAGAGATGCTCGGGTTTTGGAAATGCGGAGCACCCCCTCATTGCCTTTGCTCCCAGGTCCACTCTGCCTCGGAGTGGTAGCATCTGATTGGGGCCTATCTATGGGTTAAATTGAAATAATGGCATACTTACGCTAAACTGAATGGTAGCTTAAAATGGAAATGTTTTTGACAATTAAACCGTACTTACATTTAAATGGCATGCTTATGCTGAACTGAATTGTTTGAAATGGAACTATTTTTGATATTGAAAATATACTTACACTAAACTGATTTGTTTAATATAGAACTGTTTTGACATTTAACTATGTGCGAACAAAACCTGTACTTAGACTTTACGGAATTATCTGAATTAGAACTGTTTGACTAATGAATAAACTGTGTACTTAAAATGCATACTAATGCTAAACTGAATTATTTGAAATGGAACTTTTTTGACATTGAAACTGTACTTAGACTAAACTGAATTATTTAATATTGAACCGTTTTGACATTTAACTGTGTGTAAACAAAATCTGTACTCATACTAAACTGAATTATTTGAATTAGAACTGCTTGACTAAACTGAATCGCTTGAAATAGAAACAATTTTCACATCATTTCCAACTGGTTTGAATAACCACCAATCTCGTCAGGTCTTCAGAACTCTTCTAAATATTCAGATTTAAAAATGGAAAATCTGATAATTCACGTATATTCATTACCAGTTATTCTCTCCATCAAGTGTCTATCAAATTTGTATGGTGTCTTCACTTTTTAACATTTTCCTTAGTTCACGAAAAAAAAATTGATCATGACGAGGTCCCACTTGCCCTAATCCTCAACCTTCTAAAAGTACTTCCTGTCATCAAAAACCCTCGCTCGAAGTAGAACTTGATATTTTTAACCCTGTATTAACTTGTTAAATATTTCTGTCTCACTGTCTTGAAGTTTAACACGCGAGTTCAATTTTCGTGACTTACAACTCTAATCATCGAGAACAAAAATATTTAGAAAGCTGAATTAAAGAAGGAAAAGCTGAAAAAAAGTATAAATGCAAATTATGAAACCTGAAGGTGATAATAGTGACAATGATAAGAACTTGAAACAGCCATCTGATAAGGGTTTAAAACTGAAGGTACTTAGACTTCATATCGGCTCATTGGCGTAGTGTTTAGAGTGTTCACCAATGTTCGGGGTTCGATCTCAGGTCAGATCATACCAAAGGCTCAAAAAATGTTACTTGATACTTCCTTCTTTAACACTCATGATTATAAGGTTCGTATCAAGGGTAAAGTGGAAAAATCTAAGGGAAGGAGTTGCGCTCTCCCCTACACCTCGGTGTAGTAGCTATTGAAAAGCGAACCTACGAGTGGACAACAACTTAGACATCATTCATATAATTAAATCGTCAGAATAAGGTAGAATACTATGGAGGATGCTGGAGAGAATACTTTTTAGCAGATTCCCTGTAAAAATCACCAAGCAATACTAACATGGAATCTTAGTTTGTATTCAAAGAGATAATTCTTGCAACACAACGTTTTTAACACTGCAAATAGACTGATGAGATTGACAAAATAATAAAAAGACTTACTGTCACTTATCAAAGAGATCCCTCCTCTATAACTGAAATGAATAGATAACACCAAAACAATAATAATAAAAATGGTACAATAATTCTCAAGGATTTTAAAATACAAACAGATCACCTAATCCCAGCCATAAGACTAAATCTAATATTGATTACCAAGGGAAAAAAAAACTTTTCACCTAGTTTATTTTGCCGTCCCAACGGACCACGGAGTGAAAATAAAAGAAAGAAAAAAAAAAGAAAAAATATAAATACTTGGATCACTGCAGAGAACTAAAAAAAAAAAAACATAAAAAAAACAAACAAACACACCGTGTAACATAAGGGTGATAGTGATACCAATTTTATATGGCCCTCACGGAACGGTTCATAAAGGCTTGGAAAGGGTACTGAAGGAGTGGGAAATCTAGACTACCCAGACCACAATTGTGTTAAGATAGACTAGAATACTGAGAAAAGTCATGGAGACCTTAAGAGATGCGCTGACACTCAGACTCAAGTAAAAATACACTGGCATTAGTTGATAGAAAAGCTTCAAACAACAATAGCAATAGCAATAATAATAATAATAATGAGAAGAAGAAGAAGAAGAAGAAGAAGAAGAAGAAGAAGAAGAAGAAGGTGAGTCCTTGTGGCGTAATGTGTTGGACTGTGGTTTCGAAGTAAGCGAGTTCGAACTCCAGTAAATATTCCCTTTCGGACTAATAACTTTGGAACTTATCCATCAGCTATGAGTTAGGTTGTGACACTGATGTTTATCTATAAGATGGCTTTGGCATTGAAATACCTACGAAAGTTGATACGCCATTAAACAAAGAAAGCAAACCAATAATAATAATAAAGACTATCCAGGCCATAGCACAAATGAGGATCGATTAGAATACTGAGAATAGTCCCAGAGATCTAAGGAAGCTTGCTGTCATCCAGACTCCAGTGAACGACTACCTGTAAAAGGCTGTTTTGAAAAAGTCAAATATCTAAAGAGAACCTACCAATCCCGGTGGATCACAGAGTGAAAATCTAAGAAAACGAAACGAGAGACAAGTATTAAGAGATTGTGAAAGAACTAAAAAAAAGTTATGGAATATGAAAATGACGGTGATAGCAATTGAAGTTAGTGTGCTTGAAACGGTCCCCAGAGACTTGTTGAAGGGGCTAGAAGTGCTGGAAATCGGACGACGAACAAAGATAATCCAAATTACAACGTTACTGAGATCGGCCAGAATACTGAGAAAAGCCTTTGGAACTTGAGGAAACTTGCTGTCACTCAGACTCCAGTGAAAGACCATCAGCTAACGATGGTGCGAAAAACTTGTAAGGATTAATAATAATAATAATAATAAAAGTAATAAAAAGAGAACTTGCAAAATAGTGGACTTTGCTGCTCCGGCTAACCACAGAATAAAACTGAAAGAAAGTGAAAAGAATGATAAGTACGTCGACCTTGCTAGGGAATTGAAGCAACTATGGAACATGAAAGTGAGAATTATACCAATTGTAATTGGTGATCCTGGTAGAATCATCATAGGATTAATAAAGGGACTGGAGGACTTGGACATAAGAGGACCCAAACTACTAAATTATTGAGAATTGCCACAATACTGAGAAAATTCCTGGAGACTTCAGGAGACATAGTGTCACTCAAACTCCAGTTAAAGACCATCGGCGTTAGCTGATATGAAAAACCCAAAGAGTAAATAATAATAATGATAATAATAAACGGATTCGCAGAGATGGGTTTCACTTTTCTGAACACAAAACATCAGATTAGATGTGTTGCGGAAAAGGGGTAAAAGGATTTAATAAAACCTCGTTCTACGAATTTATAAATTTTATTTCCTTAACTTATGAGAAATCTTAGGTATTATGCAGAGATCTGTCCGAATGTTGCAGGTTGATAATTTCTTCAAATTTGTCTGAATATCCTGCTCTGGTTGCAGTATGATTAAGGAAACCTCCTACGTCTTTAAGATCACCACAAACACATCCAAGACGCGTAGCATTAAAAATCGGTGAATCTCATGGATCTCATATTGAACATCTTAGTAAGCGAGCTTGAACTCCAGTTCACGTACACATTCTGACTAATACTTTTGGGAAATGTCTGAACCCCCTTATCCCCCCAGCTATGAATTAGATAGCAATACTACTGCTATTCTACAGTGATGAAGTCGGCATGGAATAATCCACGAAGGTTGACATGCATTAAACAAAGAAGCCGAGCCATGCTACCTGTTACCCTCTTTCAAAGCTCATCCACCCTGCTGGGACTCTACGGCAGACCAAAACCTCTGTTCCTAAAAAAATGAATTTACCAAAATTTAATTAAAAGTAAGAAACTTTTGGTTTGGTTTAATTTGGTTTGGGTTGGTTTTATGGCATATCAACCATTGTAGGTTATCTAATGCCAAATCTAGTAAATATAAATATTAAAATATGCATGATTTATAGACACATCTTCTGGATGAAAATTTTTAATGAGTCTGATGTCAGTTTTTTGCACAGAATTCATCATTATCATCATATCGCGCTGGTAGCACGGATATCCCTGACCCTCTCTCGGCACTCCTCCCTATCGTTCATCGCCCTAGGTAGGTCTTCAGGACAACATCACGTATCCTCAAATAGCTTCTGAATGTATGTTCGTGCTGGTCGTCCTGCTTTTGCACGGCCATGTGTGGGGGTCCATAAGAGTACATGTCTTATGAGTTCGTCCCTGCTTCTCCAGCAGTGCCCTGCATGTCTGGCTCGTCTAACTTGAATAGTTTTCGTGATAGGGGGCAGGTGGCCGTACAGCTGGTGTCTTGTGGGGTGTTGCCGCCAGGATTTGTTTAAGATTGCACGTAGCATTCTTGTGTAATTGCCGTCTAGCTTCTTCTCCAGCCGTTTTGTTAGCGTCCATGTAGTGCAGCCATATAGCAGTATCAATGTGACCGCTGCCTGGAAGAAACTGAGATTCATTTTATCGGTCAGGTCTGACTTCCAGATAATCGACAACCTATTGATAGCTGTCCATGCTTTCGCTAACCTCGTTTCGATGTCTTTTTCGGTTGATTCGACGCTGCTTCCTAGGTAAGTGAATTTGTCCACTAGTTTAAGAGGGGTTCCTTCCAGTGTGGAGATGTCCCCCGTTTGATTATAGTACATATATTCCGTTTTGTGTGCATTAACATAGAGACGTATGTTTACTGCTGCTCGTTCCAAGCTATGCAGTAGTGTTTCGGCTTGGTCAGGAGTATTTGCCAGTATCGCTATGTCATCGGCGTAGTCGGCGTCGGTAATTGTTTTTGCGGGGTACCTTCTGCTTCTTTTCTTCGTCAGTTCGAAGTCATTCTCTTTGATTTTGTCAATCGATGTTCTAAGTACGTAGTCTAGACAAATGATAAAGAGGTACGGGGCCAGCGTGTCCCCTTGTAGTACTCCTGCTACAATGTCGAAGTATTCTGTGTCCCCATCTGGTGATCGTACTTTTACTTTAGTGTTTCTATAGAGAATCGTTATTGCCGCGGCGGTTTCTTTAGGTATGCCGTACGCTAGTAGGATTTGTTCCATCTTTCCTCTGTGAATGGAGTCGAAAGCCTTGGTAAAGTCGACAAATATTAATGTCGCTTGTAGGTTTTTTGCCCGTACACATTCAAGGATTCTACGGATCGTTAATATTTGTGAGGTCGTGGATCTATTTCTTCGGAAGCCATTTTGGTTTTTTTCTAAGTATGTTGTCGATTTCGGGTTCTATTCGGTTTCGTAGTAGGGCATTGTAGATTTTGGCTGCTATGGATGTAAGTGTTATGCCTCGGTAGTTTTTGGCTAATCCGAGGTCCCCCTTTTTAGGGAAGGGGAGTATGCATCCCTTCATCCATCAATCTATCGGATTTTGATTGTATACTGCGTTGCAGTGTCGGAGCAGTACGTCATCGAATTGACTGGTCTTCCATACTTCTGGGGGAATTTCGTCCAGCCCTGCAGCTTTCCTATTTTTAATTTTTCTGAGAACCGAGTCGAGTTCTTCTTGTGTGAACGGTCCTAGTTTAATGTCTAATTGTTTGCTAATTATTCTGGTGATTGGTTCATGCGTTATTTTTGGTGGGTTTCCAAGTAAGTTTTCGAAGTGCTGTTTCCACAGTTTTATTCTTTCTTGTTGGTTTGCTGCTTTAAGTTTTACTTTGGCTGTGTTCTTTCTTCTACTCAATTCGTTTATTGTTTGCCAGGCTATCCTAGATTGTCTATCTTCCACCGAGTCTCTAATCTTATCTATCTGATTTTGAATGTATTCTGTCTGTTCCTTTATATATACGCCTGCTAGTTGATATTGTGCTGTTTTTATTTTTAAGGCATTTGTGTTTGTTGTTTTTTTTCGATAGTTTTTGGAGGCTGTTTTCACTAGTGCACGTTTTTCTCTCACCGCTAAAGTTTCCCAAGGGACTCTATATTTAGTTTTGAGTTTTGTTGGAATGCATTTCGCTGCTGCCTCGAGGTGTGCATTGACGAAATTTTCATATTCGTCGTTTGGTGTACTTTTTTCGGTCTTTTCTTGTAGTGTTTCGAATCTGTTTCTTAATTCTAATACGTATTTATCTCTTATATCTCTGTTGTTCAATAGGGCCCCGTCATAGTGTTTGGTGGTCACTGTTCGTTTGGCGTTTTTTCGTAGGCTTAACCGTATTTTCGCCGTGACTATTCGGTGATCGGTGGACACACCCTCAAAAGAGGAGTATGCCTCGCAATTATTGCACTATTTTTCCATTTCTTGTTTATAAGGACGGAGTCTATCTGAGCTTTAGTATTGTTTGCGTACGTGTATGTCCATAGTTTGCCATCCCTTTTTTGGTAGTTTGTATTGAGGCATGCTAATCTATTTTCTATCATGAAATCTGTTAGATGTTGCCCATTCCTATTTGACGTGTTGTGGAGACTGTATTTGATGTTTCTGTTTTTCCCGATTTGGGCATTCATGTCTCCGCCAATGACTAACATGTTGTGTTTCGGGATGCTACATACTAATGAGGATAACTCATCGTAGAAGGTGACTAGTTCAGTTTCTTCACTAACATTGGTGGGGCTGTAGCATGAGATGATTGTTGCTCTGGGGTTGCCGTTAAAAGTAGCTGCCATCATTCTAGGTTGTATTTTCTCAACGCTATTTAGCGTTTTTGATGCTTTAGGTCCTATAAGTAATCCTATCCCTCCTACTGCGGCGTTGACAGAGTTTTTCCATGCGGATACAGTGACGAGCGACCACCCATTGCCAGTTTCGTGATATTTGATATCTTCGGTGTACGTGTATGCATATTATGTCAATCTTATGTTCTTAGGCCGATGCGATTAGCTCTGGTAGCTGTCCTATTCTATTTAAGGTTCTTACGTTAAATGTCGCTATTTGTAGTGTTTGCTTGCATTTTAGTAGTTTTGATTGTTTGAGCTCTGTAGCTGATTTTTCGAACTCTGAGGCCTGGGCTCCAACCTCAGCAGGACGCACCCCTTTTTTACCCGCGCGAAGAGCGATGCGGTTTGTGTATGTGGTTTGAGTGTGGTTTATGGTTATCTTTCGATGGCTGCTTTATTCTCTTCTATAGAAGCCACTCTTATAGAGGAGCAGCAGTAGTTCCCAGATCGAAATAACGATCCTGAATGTAAAGTCGTCAAACTCCCGTCCAGGACCCGTTTAGGTATTGAGTTTGGTCGCCCAATGGTTTATTCAAATACCTTTACGTACATCATGCTGCTTCCCATGTGTACGTATATAAAAAAAAAAAATAAATAAAAAAGGGGGGTTAATTTTGATTTAAGTTTTTTTATTTTTTTTTAAAGTTTTAACTTAGTTAAATTCCAAGATCAAGGTACTTTCGTCTGTTCTATTCGGGGGGGGGAGTTAATTTCATCATTTTTTTTTCTTTTTCTTTTCTATTTTTTTTTGGGGGGTGGCGAGTGACATTAGGTGTTTTAGGTACTGGTACTGAATTTTTTTTTTTTTTGTTTGCGGTATTGGGACATTTTCCTAGGCTTTTTATTTATTTTTTCTTTCTCTATACTACCGTTGGGAACCTAGTAGGCTTCAGGAATTATAGAACTTTTACAAATGCTTTTTTTTTGCGTTTTAGGCTTTTATTTTTTCTTCTAAACTACTGTTAGGGCTTTCTTTAAGAATTTTTAAATTATATTATAGAAGAGATTCAAAAACATTCTGCCGTGTTCGCTGACATTTGGACAGAGAGAGTCTTTAAAATCAATTTGGGTTTACAGTAAAGTAAGCGTGTCTTTACATTTAAAACGCATAGTTTAAGCATTATTTTACAAACAAAAATACAGCATAACATTTTGTAAAATTCGGCATTTTAAATTAATAGGACTTAAAGACATACTGACCAATATTGCTACATTTCTTCCTCTGTTGGCTCGTGTGTTCAAATGTTTCTTCTTCCTTTTAACGTTTACTTACTACTGAATTTTAGGTAGTTTTGGAGACGGTCTGTTCTATTCGGCGGGGGGAAATTAATTTCATC
Organism: Sepioteuthis lessoniana; assembly: GCA_963585895.1. Classification (NCBI taxonomy): domain Eukaryota; kingdom Metazoa; phylum Mollusca; class Cephalopoda; order Myopsida; family Loliginidae; genus Sepioteuthis; species Sepioteuthis lessoniana. The sequence continues at coordinate 76,959,566 of OY757912.1, read as the reverse complement.
AATTTTTTTTTTCTTTTTCTTTTCTCTTTTTTTTTGGGGGGGGGGCGGGGTGGCATTAGTTGTTTTAGGCTTTTTCTTTTTCTTCTAAACTACTGTTAGGGCTTTCTTTAAGAATTTTTAAATTATATTATAGAAGAGATTCAAAAACATTCTGCCGTGTTCGCTGACATTTGGACAGAGGGAGTCTTTAAAATCAATTTGGGTTTACAGTAAAGCAAGCGTGTCTTTACATTTAAAACGCATAGTTTAAGCATTATTTTGCAAACAAAAATACAGCATAACATTTTGTAAAATTTAGCATTGCACAGAATTAAATGGTTCTAAGTATTGTTAAGTATAAATGTTGTTGTTGTTGGTGACTGTAGTCGAGGGCAACCAGAAGGCTCCCTTTTCAATAGCTACTACACCTTGGTGTAGGAGAGGGCGCTATTCTTATCCCTGGATTGCTCCACTTTACCCTTGATACATACCTTATATTGCTGAGTGTTAAGCAAGGAGATATCAAATATCATTTTTAAAGTCATTGATATGACGCGTCCTAGGATTGAACCGTGGTCTCCCGGACCATTGGCAAACACTCTACCCACTGGGCCAATGAGCCGGTGACAGCAGTCATTTATGTACACCCAGTTAAATGATCAGAAAGTTCTATTTCTAATAATTCAATTTAGCATAAGTCAAGAATTTCTAGGTATCACTAACAATTTAACTAAACGTCAGTCATTTGTTTGATCTCAGTTTAAATAGTTAAACCGTTCTATTGGGCCCCTAGATAGAACCTTACCAGGTGCTAACACTTCGGGTCAGAGTGGCCCAGGGAGCAATAGGAATGAAGGTGTACGCCACTTTCCTCAAATTTCCAAGATTGGAGGATCGACATCAGATGGTTTATGTCATAATCAGAACACTCGTTGGGACAGGGAGCTTACCCCACGGCAGATATGTACTCGACACTCCAAGCTGACAGATCGCAAGAAAAGATTTCTTAATCCTTTCACCGTTCAATGCAAATTAGAAGTATTTACACATTCGTTTTCACAAGATATTATCCTTTATTTCAAGTTTTGTTTGAGTACAACAAATGACCTTTAGACATGTCACAGGAAGTACTGAAAGCCCCTCGTGGTTCTCTGTGACGGGTAAATAGTAAAGTTTATTTAAAAAAACTGATAAAGTTTCTGGTTTCTTCCATGAAAATATCTATATCATTACAGTGTCGCATCTTTAAATAAGAGTAAAGTAAAGTTGGCGACCTTAGTCGAGGGTGACTCGAAGGCTCCCTTTTCAATAGCTACAACACCAAGGTGTAGGGGAGGGTGTTACTCCTTTCCCTGGATTGTTCCACTTTACCCTCAATACGTATCTTACACTGCTGAGTATTAAGCAAGGAAGTATCAAGTACCATTTTAAAGCCTTTAGTATGACGTGACCTGGGATTGAACCCAGGTCTCCCAGACCATTGATAGATTTTTTATTGTCTGTTTTCTTTACACAATCGTCTTCAGTGCTTGAACTGAAATTTCAGACAATTTCCTGCCTTTAGGGAAATGGCTAAATATCAGCAAGTAAATCCACACAATATTGAACGTTAGCCTTTTTGCTTTATTTTCAGAGCATTTTGCACTCGTAAAAAACCTGTAATCTCTACATAGTGAATGACAAATGTAAGTTCCTTGGCGTCACTTTCACTCTTGATATCAAAATATGTATTCTTTCAAGAATCAAAATTATCTCTGTAGTTTCACTGCCATTCTCTGATAATGTGACAATTCCAAGTTTATTTCCATTACAAAGATTGTGAATTGATATATTACGCAAAAGCACATCGAGAAACTCACTTTTTAAACTCTGGTGGCAAACCAGATGGAGTGAATAGGTTCAAAATTTCTGTCGTGTATCGTTCAACACCTCTTTGGTCACCATTCACCATTGCATCCCTACGGAAAGAAATGCAGACCAATAGAAGTGGGTTAAAAATATTCTAATTCAGAGAAAAACCGTCAAAATTCTTAAGGCCAACTACGACACTTGATCATTTCTCTTCTTGAGCAGCGTCACTGAAAATGCAGTTGACCAAAGACCTTTTCACACATGACGCAGATGGTACCACAGTATCATCTGGTACCAATGTCTGGTTAATAATAGGAGTGGTTCCATTTCCAAGTTGAAGTAACCAATTTCAAAATTCTCTTTGTTCTACACTGGCTCGTATATATTCAATTAGTCGATACTGTCTGAAATTTAGCCAGAGATGAAAGCGCTTGAGGCAGATATCAAGAATAGCTGTTTGTGTTGTTCGAGGAAGAATAGGTACGAATTGACAGTTATCTTTTCCCAGTAGAATAATCCTACCATCAAATAATGCGTATACCTGTGATATAATAGAGCTATCTATCAAGAGAATTCAAGGTAAGAATAAATATTATAGATGATTCATCAATGACGATGAAATTTTGAAGGAAAAAAGATGGACAGACGTAAGAAATATTTCAGATCCAATTGGGTTTGTCAAAAGTACAAGTAATTTAGATAAAATATATCATCATCATTATTATCACCAAGTCGCGCTGACAGCAAGGATTTCCCTGACTCTAGCCCCATTCATCCATCCATATCGTTCATCGGTCCCGGCAGGTCTTCCTAAACTACATCCTGTGTCTTCACATAGCTGATGTAGATAAGTTCTTGCTGGTCAGTCAACACTGGCACATCCAGATATAAGGGTCCATAGGAGAACGTCACTAATGAGTTCGGCCATGCTTCTCCTGCAATGTGCCGTATGTCTTATTCGTCTTACTTGGATGTTTTTGAGATAGGAAGTAAGTGGCCGTACAGCTGTTGGTTCATGGTTTGCTCCTTCCAGGATTTGTTCAAAATGGCTTGTATCATTCTTTTGTTGTTCCCATATAGCTTTTTCTATATGTATTTTCTTAGCATTCATATGGTGCATCTATACAGAAGTATTGACACAGCCACAACTTGGAAAAAATCCAATTTTATTCTATCAGATAGATTAGACTTCCATATGATTCATAACCTATCGATAGAAGTCCTCGCCTTCGCCAGGTGTATATTAAAATCTCTTTCAGTTGATGAGATATTGCTGTCGGGATATTTGACCTTATTTACTAATTTTAAAGCTCTGTCACTTAGAGTGGAGGTAGCTCCTGCTCGTTTAAAACACATGTACTCTATTTTATAAAATTTATAACAATATAAAATTCAGGACTGAAAAAAAATTTTTTTTGTCTTTAACACAACTTTTATGGATGAACGTATCCTATCAAAGTTTGTTGGTTGTCTACTATGTTGAATAAATTCTAGGATTGATATTGAAATTCTCTTTTTAAAACTTGTACAACATTATCCGTGCGTGAACCAGTTGTAGCAGTTGTCCATGGTGATAATAAAGCATCAATTTAGGAAAGTGTGAAGGATTTTAATAAGAATTTCATAATTAACAACAGTCCTAGATGATATTGATACTTCTATTTATTAAGGAATGATACATTTAATAAGTATTTCTTAATAAACAGTTGTCCATGATGATATTAATGCAGTTTTTTAGGAAAGTATTATGCATTCTCAATTGCATTTTGTTCTAATTTTCATTAAAATTGAGAAACTCGATCATAAAGAAAAGTCTCATTTAGCATAAATACAGAAAAAACAAAATGATCGAACAGTTGCAAATTGCACAAAAAGCCAATCTATTCTCTAAGTTAGTGAATTCTACGTGTATTACTCCAACAAATATTTTACTGTGCAGTTTTTTTACGAGATTATGGTTATATAAAAGTAATTTTAACTAACCAGTGTAAATTAAATTTTGGACCAACAAATAGAATAATTAATTGTTTTATCATCATCGGACTACTACACAAGAATGCTGTGAACAATACTGAACAAGTCCTGGGGGCAGCACCCCACAAAACAGCAGCTGTAAGGCCACTTACCACATATCACGAAAACTATCCAAGTAGGACAGACCAGACATGCGGGAAACTGCTGGAGAAGTAGGGACGAACTCATAAGTGATGTACTCCTGTGGACCCTTTCAGATGGACAAGCAAAAGCAAGACGACTTGCTAGAACCTACACACAACAACTCTGTGCTGATACAGAATGTATTCCTGAAGACCTGCCGGAAGCAATGGACGATAGAGAAGGGGGCGAGAAACGGTCAGGGATATCCGTGCTGATGGCGCGACATGGTGATAATGATGATCATAATCGGAGAAAGTGCTTGAGGACAAAGTTGAACGACATTATCCCGAGTTCATTTTCTGTCTAATGTAATATGGTGGAGGGAGTCCTATGATCTGTGCTATTTTCTCAGCTGAACATTTTGGGGATATCTGCTTGACATATGTCCTATATCCTGTTCTTAAAACACCTGAATATCCAGTTTTTTAAAAGAAAAGTATATGTAAAATATCAGCTGGTCAACATATCATAAACATTATTTCATATTGGTACTTTTCATCAGAATCCGATCAAGTATAAAACATAATTCTTATTCCTCAGATTGAAGTGTGCCTCATCTATTTTGTACCGTGGGTTTCTATTTCAATCCCCACGATCGACTGCAATCAATTTTTAAAAAATAAATTGCCTTTTTTTAAACGATTTAATTCATTTAAAAATGATTTTCAGAATCTTTAACATGTAGAATGACAGAAAATGAATAGATGCTAGCCTTGTGTCCTCATGGAAAAAGCTTTGATGATCTTGCGTAATGTCCCTTGTTTTGATTTAAATCCTTGCTTTTAAAAGTGATATGTTTCTTTCTTCGAATAGTTATAGCATATATAGCATGGTACCAACCACACGCACGCACGCACACACACACACACTCTATCTCTCACAAATACACATACACACGTTCTCACACACACATACAAACACACACACACACACACATATATATAAATATATATATGTGTGTGTGTGTGTGTGTGTGTGTGTGTGTGTGTGTGTTACGTACAGATAGCAATGTTCTTGCATCATCACTTTGCACAGCACATGCTCTTTCTTTTTTATTGCAATATTGTAATTATTTTACTCCTTTGAGAGTTTTTCGCACTAGAGTTAGCTGATGGTTTCCCACTGGAGTCAGAGTGACAGCAAGTCCTCTCAAGTCTCTAGGTCTCTTCTGAGTATTTTGGCAAATCTTAGTAAAGCTGTAATTTGGATTGTCTCGCGCTCTTATTTCCACGTTCCGCAGTCCCTTTACCAATCCCTTGTTGACTGTACCGAGTATGCCAATTACAACTGGTATCACCGTCACTACCATATCCCACAGCTTTTTCCGTTCTCTAGCTAAATCTATGTACTTATCTCTCTTTTCCCTTTTTTTCAATTTTACCTTGTGGTCGGCCGGAACGGGAAAGCCCACATTACGGCAGGTTCTCTTCTTTTTGTTGACTATTATTAGGTGATCCGTTTGTGTCTTATTATTACTATTATTAATTTTTTAGCTTTATTTTTGGCTTCTTACTATCTTTCCGAAGGTCTTCACGCAAGATTGAGGGAAGTTATTCATTATGTATATTCTATGTATTTCTGTTTTTCGCCGCCTCTTTTAGGTGTTTCTTTTCCACTCATGTTGATATTACTCACCTTAGGAGATGAGCAGTTTCGCAAAGAGCATTTTTTTTTATTTCGCAGAGCCTAGAATTGACAGGTATTTTGATATGTTTATCTGTTTCTTTCTTGATCATGCCTATGGCACTCACGATTACTGGCATGGTGTTAATCTTAAGGAGCTACATTTTTTCAATTTTTGTTTCCAGGTTTTTATATTTGCTTATTCTGTTGTATTCTTTGAATGATATATTATTTCTTGTTGGCTCTGATATATCAATTAGAAGTTATGCTTTTCTTTCATAGTCCTTAGTCCTTAACCAATATGTCAGGTCAATTGTTCTTTATTTTTCTGTCAGTTTCGATAGTTAAATCCCAGAAAAGAGAAGCATTGGTTCTAGTTGGTGTTCATACCATTTTTCAGATTGCTGTATTCACATATTTTCCAATAAATATACCGTCCTATTTTATCATGCTCTTTTTTATATTCTATTCGTGCAAGAATTGTACAACAGGACTGGAGTTGGTCAGTTGATACATTTTTATTCGAACAGTCGAAATGTTGTATTGTGTAGCAAAAGTTAAGAAAGATACATGGATGAATAATGACCACAGGAGGTGTCCTCGTGGTGTAATGGGTAAAGTGGTGGACAACGGAATCGTAGTAAGCGAGTTCGTGCTCCAGTCACGCTATTACGTTCACTTTCGGGTAAATGCCCTTGGGAAAGGTATGAACCCCCTCATCCTCCCAGCTGTGAGTTAAATAGTACCATTACTGTTCTTCTAGGGAATGGCTTTGGCATTAAATAACCTACAAAGATTGATATGCCGTTAGACAATGGAACCAAACCAAACCGAAAGACCATAACACTGTTTTATAAGAATATAACTCTCAGATATTTTTCTCGAAAGGGTTTGGAGCTTCTGCAGTGTGTGAGAGACGGGCAGACGGACGGAAATAGACAAGTCAGATTCTATAAGGGAATAAGAAGTTATTTCTTATTCTCTTGACCATAGCATACTGTGTTATCTTCAAGACCCCATTTAGCACTTATTTTGCTTCTCGGCCGGGGTTGCTCAACCTAAGGCCTGGTATTGGCCACAGGCCCCAGCATTGTGCTCTTCGTGACTGCTAGCTGGCTCTGACTCGGCCTTCACCGACTCCAATTGACTCAACTGACGCGAGCATCTACATATAGTATTTCATAACGTCCACTTATTTCCGATTAGATCACGTTATCTTCTTCCGCTAATTTACTGAGGTGCGTCTTTGATTGACGGCTCGGTGAAGGGTCAATATCTAACATTGGATTTGTTCCGTTTTTATAATATTTGCGATTTAGCTTCTCGTCGGTAGGCTCTGAAGCTGTGCTGCTATTATTTACCCCTCTGTATCTGCCTTCAGTCAAACCCTTTTCTGTCATCGATAATTTTTTCTGTATTTATATCAGCATTTCTAATTCTCTGCGGGTTTTGACGATGTAAAGGTTTTTATTCACAGGCGTTTTTAATTAACACAATCTTTGTGTTTTTGCTTTGTTCTTTTTTATCTTTATTTCATGTCTATTTCTTTAGGTGTGAGGTCAAGCTGTTTATAAAATTTATTGATTTTTTACTGATTCACAATATTCATTTTTACTTCTCGAGTGCCTTTACTAATTGTAACATTTGATCTATTATATCATCAAAGTATTTCTTTTATCCTATAGTTCTTTTGTTGGTTAATTTTTTGTTAGATAAAACATCTTCCACAATTATCTTTCTTAGAGACGTTTTATATCTGCTCTTGGATGATGTTTTCTTAGACTAGTTATTTGTTTTCTAACTTTAATAAACATCTTTTTTTTTATTTCAGCAAATGTCCAGTTTATTACATCAAAACTTTTGGTCACCAAGGATATTGTCAGGGTTTTAGTAGCCATAACTTTATTTTTTTCATTCATTTCTATTCTTAATATGGTTCTTAGCCTCCTATACTATTCTTTTATTTTTTTTTCTTGATTTTTAGTTTAATTGATATGATTCAATTCATTAATTCCTAAAAAAATATAATTTTTTCTTTTGTTCTGACTTGACAATTTCTGTATTTATATATAAAACGATGTATTTAGACTTTACTGGCGATCCTTACCTAAATGTGACTCTTGCGTTTTGAAAATTTGATTTCTTATAGCTCCTTATATGACTCGAAAATGATTACAGTTCTTCAATACTGCGTTTCCCTTACCTTTATTTTTTCTTCCTGTTTTTTTAATAAATATTTTGGTTGTCTTGAAACATTTTGTTGTGTCTAAAGAATCTTTTTTGCTTTTCATATCTTTGGATACACTGGGCCTTTAGTTGTTATTTTTGCTTCGATTTTCCTTTTATAATCGGGATCTTATGAATTGATGTTATCTCCAATTTTATTTCTATTTTTCTTTCTTTCCGAGTTTTCACTATGACATTTTATCCATTTCCTTACGAATAGGTATTTCTCTTTTGTATTCCTCTACTTCTTATCGTGTACTTAGTTTTCATTGGGCTGCTTAAAACTATTTTGTTAACGTGTTATAGTAACCGGGCTTATTACTGTAGGAATCTAATATAAATACGTAAATATGTAATAAGGTGTCTTTAAGGGGACTTGCTCTTGCCACTACTTATTTCTTATAGCCATATAATTGTATCATGGCTATGAAAAATTAATAGTGGCCAGAGTGAGTCTACTTAAAGAAAACTCTTTGGATTTTTACTTCTGCTAGAGTTTGTTAGCTACCAATTCCTCTCTCCAATTTCCCATGGTATTCAGGATAAAGGTTATGCTTTTGTCGGATATTAGTTACATTTTCAAAGACTCTGTTATCTACGTCTGCTGGACCATATCTTCGGTTTAATTGCAGTCAATCCATGCCTTGGCTACATTTTCCCTCCTGTTTTTGGCTAATTTGAGCATGTGTTGGTCGATGTATAATGGATCACTTCTTCCTCTTGTAATCCTACAGCATCCTTTGTTCATCATTGTTCTTTCGGAAATAGTCTGCGGAGTTTAAACGAATGATAAATTCATTCTCTTATTTGTGCGGGCCGCATTTTCAAAATATTAGGGAAACATGTTATTGGTCTATAGTTGCTTCGGGTGGTCGCTTTTTCTTATCCTTTTGGATCGGGGTAGTTATACCTTTCTATATCATTTCAGCTATTCTTATTTCTTGAAGGAGTTTTCATTATTATAATAATTATTATCATTACTTATTTGAGAGTTTTTCACACCAGCGGTAGCCAATGGTTTTTCACTGGAGTTTGAGTGACAACAAGTCTCCTAAAATCTCTACGATTCTTCTCAGTATTGTAACCGATCTTAACAAATTGCTAGTTTGGATTATCTCCCCTAGTTCTCTTATTTCCAAGTCCTCCAGTCCGAGTATCAACCCTTTAGTGACTGTACCGATCGCATAAATTACAAAGGGTCCCACCGCCACTTTCCTGTTCCATATTTTTTCAATCCTCTTGCAAGGTCTAGGTTCTTTTCTCGGTCAGCTGGAACGGCAAAGTCTTCTAAACAGCGTGTTTTTTTTTTTTTGTCGACTATTAATAATTCTGGTTGTCTGACCGAGATTAAGTGAGCCGTTTGTATTTCAAAATCCAAAAAGAGTTTGTGTGTCTCATTTTCCAGGACAGATACTTGGTTGTGCATATAACATTTATTAATATGGCCAAATTTCAGTTTCTTGCGCAAATCACAGTGGATCACCTTCCTCATCCAGACCTATTTAGTATTATACTCTTTCTGTGCTAGTTTGCTACATTCGCTTATTATGTGATTGATCGTTTTGTCTCCGTCACTATATAATCAATAATAATAATTTTGTTGCATCTTATCTATTCAAAATTATCTCCTTCTTTTGAGCTTTTCGCATCTACGCCCGCTGATGGTCTTCCATTGGAGTTTGAGTGACAGCAAGTCTCATGTATCCAGGACTCTTCTCAGTATTCTGGCCATTCTCAATAATGTAATAGTTTGGTTTGGTTTCTTTGTTTAATGGCATATCAATCTTTGTAGGTTATTTAATGCCAAAGCTATTCTCCTAGAAGAACAGTAGTTGTACTATTTAAACCATAGCTGGGAGGATAAGGGGGTTCATACCTTTCCCAAGGGTATTTGCCGGAAAGTGAACGTAATAACGAAACCGGAATACGAACTCGCGTTCAAAGATATCACAGTCCATCGCTTTAACCATTACACCACGAGTGTAATAGTTTGGATGGTCTCCATTCGTCTGCTAACGTTCAAGCCCTCCAGTCCCTTTAGTAATCCTTTTGTTACTGTACCAAAAGCACCAATTACAATTAGTATGATTGTCTCCTGCATGTTCCATAGTTTTTTCGAGGTACTTATCCTTCTTTTCACATTCCTTCAGTTTTATTCTGTGGTTAGCCGGGACAGCAAATTTAGCAATTTCTCTTTCTTTTTTTTTTTTTGATTATTATTAGGTCTGGTCTTCTGGCAAAGATTAGGTGATCCGTGTGTATGTCAAAGTCCCATTGAAGTTTTTGTATGTTATTTTCTAGGACAGGTACTTGGTTGTGCATATATCATTTGTGGTATGGTCCAATTTAGATTTCTTGCACATCTCCCGGTGTATCACCTTGCCGACCCAATTGTGTCCAGTCTTATATTCCTTCTGCGGTAATTTGCTGCATTCGCTTATTATGTGATTGATGGTTTCATATCTGTCACTGCATAACCTACATTTGCTATTTTGTTGCATCTTATCTATTCTCGCTTTGATATGATTGGTTCGTACAGCGTTGTTTTGTGCTGCTATTAGTAGAGATTCTGTTTCTCTCTTCTTCTTCTTCTTCTTCTTCTTCTTCTTATTATTATTATTATTATTATTATTATTATTATTTAATTTCTAAATTTTCACACCTACGTCAGCAGGTGGTCTTTCAATGGACACAGAGTGACAGGTCTCCGGGACTCTTCTCAGTATTCTTGCCGATAATAACAATGCTGTGGTCTAGACGATGGCAAATCTTCCTCTGATTTCCCGTTAATCCAGTCTTTTTCCCAAACAATTTGCGACCCTTCTAAGCCCTCCACTTACAATTGTTATCACAGTAGACCTCATGTTTCCCAGTTGTTTTTAGTACTCTAGCTAGGTCCAAGTATTTGACAATCTTTTCGCTTTTATGTGTTTTCACTCTGTGGTCCTCCGGAAAAAACAAATTCATTAGATGAAAAATACTTATTTTATCGTTCTCGTCTGGTTTTCTGGTCTGGATTGGATGACCCGTTTGCATTTCAAAATCCCATAGAAATTTATATACTTCATTCTCTTTGTTTGATTCTGTTTTTTACATGTGGGTCGTATGGTTAATTTTAAATCTTTAGCACATATCCCAGTCTATCATCTTCCTCACCCACACGAACCTAGTCTTATACACTTTTTGCACTAGTTGGCTACATTCACTAATTATATGATCAACCTCTGTTTTTCGCTACATAACTTACAATCGCTCTCCTATTGCATATTATAAATTTTCGCTTCTCTCCGATGTAAGACCTTGTACAAAGTCTTTAGTTTTCTTTGTCCTGTGGTCACTATGTCGGAGTTTCTCCCTGGTCCATTTTAAGAATTGTCCAGAGTACTTTACAATGGAGACTGTCTCGTTGTCTATTACTTTGATGAGATTTCGGCTGCAGAGCTTTTTTGGTTTGTTTGGAATTTTTCACGTTTTTCTGAGGTACTACTTTTTTAAAAAAATTCTCTTTTATCTCTGTTTAATCTTATCCGCTTCCAGTATTTCCGAATACTTCTTATTTTTCTTCTCTCCAAGACTTATGGTGTTTTCTGATTGGTTAGTTCATTTCTTTCTCATGTTTCTCCTTTTCCACTTTTCATTATCAGCATTGCACATTTTTCTTGACCAAATTCTTTTCTTATATCCTGGTTGCATATTCTTAATATTTGTATTAGCGTTTTTAATTATTTTTTTTTCATATTTGGCTAATAGTTTTGTTATTATTATTATTATTATTATTATTATTATTAATTCTTCGTCTGTCTTCATTCAAGTCATGACTTTTGACAGTGATAATTCTTTTGCATGCATATTTCATTGGCTGTGAGTTTTTCCTTTTATCTTTGGGGTTTTCTTTTTGATTGTTCAGTAACTAAACGTTAAAGAACTCATAACAAAGACGCAGAAATGTTCAGTCTTTTTCTTACCAATATTAAAAAGAAAAAAATAGCAAAGAAAAGAAAACAAAATACTCTTTCTGCTTCTTGCAAACAGAAACTGTGGGATAAAAACAAAGAATACCACACGTTTGGTTATAGAAAAATGTACTTCATGTTTCTTCAAAACTTTCTGAAAACAAATTATTTACACTGCTAGAGGCGACGAAAGGAATTTCTTGTTTTGTGCCCGCTTTTAAGCAGTTCTCATCTTTGTCTTTACTTTTCAAAGGGTGTAAACACACGCCCGTTCGAGACGGTTTTGCAAATAGCGAAAAATGACTAACAGCGTTTTTTCTCTTTTGTTACATAGTTTCATTTTTAAAGAGGTTTCTTTTTTATGTAAAAGTCTTTATTCATATATTTAAAACATTTCTTAGCATATTGCCTTGAGATGTAGTCAAAGGGTGTGAAGCTATAACAGTATGACATCTATTCCTAGTTCTGCTACTTATACAACGAGGTGTGCTGAGCAGTTCTTGGTCTAACCAGAAACGTTCATGCTATTCTCCATATCTATCCTGGGGTTGAACGCACTTAATACAAAGTTTCTCGGGTTTCTTCAATCCTTAAAAGATCAGTAAAAAATGATATGTTTGGGCATAGAAATTTTCAGTTTTCTTTTATATTGGTTTTGTGCCTGAAGAAATTTTCAGTGTCTTTTTTAAAAAGTTTTCTACTGTGAATTCGATGTCTAGAAGAATACCAAAATGCCTTATATAAATGTTTGCCTGCTGCCATAACTTTCTACGCTGGGCAAATAATAAATTCTTTGATCCTAGACATTCGAGTTTTTTAACTAAGTCATCAACCACTGCTGACTCTACCCAATCCTAATACACGCACAAATACACACACACACACACACACACACACACACACACACACACACACACACACACACACACACATATATATATATATATATATATATATATATATATATATATATAGATATAGGCAGCATTTTCCCTCATGAACATGTTTGATTGAATAAGACAGACACTTTGCTTCTGTCTGTTTTATAGCTGACCTATTTAAGTCTTCGTATGATATCGGGATATAATGAATTAAAAAGAAAACATATTTTTCCCAAATATTTTTCGGAGCCAGGTGGAACCATCTTTTGAAATGACAAACAAAATAACGAGACGAATGCATTTATATAAAAATTTGGTGGAAGAACAAGTGGGAGTAGAATTTGTGGAAGAAAAAACCTATACTGGAGGTAAGTAGAACTATTGGCGGGAAAAGCATTAAAGGCATTTCTGAACGCAGCAACAACATACAAAATTGATATTGTCCAAGGAAGGTATGTTAATCATTTATCTATAGATCGTCAAGAACTGGTAATTTTTGTTCCTTCCATCTCTCAACAATGAAAAAAATCCTTCTCCTCTTCCTTCAAGTAGAGAAGAAATCTAACTGAAAAAAACCTGCATATTACACAAATATACAAAAAAAAAACACATTATGATGTTAAAATTGGTAGAATCAAAGTTACTATCCTATTTAATAAAATGCACACAAACACAGAGAAACAAACACAAATATATATATATATATATATATATATATATATATATATATATATATATATATACATATATATATATATATATATATATATATATATATATATATATATATATATATATAAAACAAACTATATCTTACCTGAAGGATGCAATACAAGACCAATTTTTAAGTTGAGTTTATCAGGCTTGAATTCAGAGTTTTACGGTTACCATACGAAAGTTAAAGAGCTCATTATGCCCTACTATTTAACTCTAGCATGAAGGAGAATCGTTGAAAACATACATAACCCAAGAGTAATAGCCAGATGAGAAATTCGAAAAAAGTCAAGGATTTGAACTCTGATCTCTCTAGGGGTTTCCTGCACCAAGAACACCTCCGTCAGTTTTGTGCATAGGTCACTGAATTTTACAGATTTACAACTCTTTCAGAAGATTAATACACACACACACACACACACACACACACACACACACACACACACACATATATATATATATATATATATATATATATATATATATATATAAGGCTGATAATATTATGTTAGCGACTCCCCCTCCAGTGAGAATTAAACTCGTAAGTCATGAGTTTTATCTAGTTTTATTTGATTTTACAGTTGATATATACATATATATATACGAACGTGGAGAGACATACTAGAAAAGTGAACAAGTAATTCTGTCCTCTTTTACGGTGTGGCTTTATATCTATTCCACTTTTCAATTCAAACTATTATAAATTTTTCCCTCATTTTGTATTCACGTGTACACCCACACACATACGCACACATAAAAACACACACATATATGTGTGTTTGTATGTGTGTGTGTGTGTGTGTGTGTGTGTGTGTGTGTGTGTGTTTGAAAAAGAGATTTGCGTATTACTTGTAATTTCAGAACTTTAAAACTTTCAGCTCAATCATTCGAAACACTGTAAATATAACCCAATGAGTATCAGACGTAAGCATCTGCATTGCGATACCTTTGCTCCTGACAAGTTCATATTTACCTCAGGCTAAGTTTGAGACTAGAAACTTCGAACTGAGAACTAAATTACATCGAAGTTGTTACTCGAAATAGGGCTTCTTTATTTGCAAATTTGGCAAAGGGGAAGACACCGACGAAAATATGAAAAGACGCCGAAGGAAGGCTTCTTGCAATCCTCCATTTTTGTTACATTCTTTTGGATTTAGTCTTCTTGTTTGATTATATTCTCTCTTTGAGTTTTATCTTAGGATTATATATATATATATATATATATATATATATATATATATATATATACACTGCTTTATTTTGTTTTATCGTCCTTTATTTGCTTTCTCAATTCTTTATTCTTTCAGTTTGTTTTTTAATCGCCTCTTTTCCTATTTTTCTTGATATACTTTTTCGTTTCATCTAGTTTTTTTTTTCTTATGACTTGTTTCTTTTTTATTTGTTTCTTTCTTCAATTTACTTCTTCCTTTCTTTCACTAGTTCCTTTGTATGTTTTTTATAGTTTTATTTTTTCATCGTATATGTTTCATTTAATTGGAGGGAATCTCAATGGTGTAGTGGCTAACGTGCTGGTCTACAAATTCGTTGTAAGCAAGTTCGAGCTTTACTCACGGTATTACGTTCACTTTCAAAGAAATGAACCCTCTAATATCCATTCCATCCGTGGGATAAACAGTACCACTGCCACTGTTCTACAAAGGCGGCTCCGGCATTAAATAAACCATGAAGGATATCATGCCATTAAAATAAAGAAACTAACAATCAATTCTCTTCAACTCCGTTGGTTGGTGCTACAGAATACACAGACTGCGTCTCTGCAGGAAGGCAAAACCCCTAACAAGTGTCTTGGATCTAACATAAAACTATCAAAATTGAGACACCAGGGTTGGAGCTTTGGGTTATGTCAATTGGTTAAAAAGAAGTTTTATATATATATATATATATACTGTGCGCAAACAAATGACTTATGCTAAATTAAATAATCAGAAGCAGAACTGTTTGATCATATAAACAAATGATTGATATTTAATTAAATCGTTAGTTATGCATTGCAATACATGGAACATTAACTGTGTGCAAACGAATGAATAAGGTTGAATCGAATTATTATTGTTATATAGCAATGCTTGAAGTCTTTATGTTATATACTGACCCTCGACCACGCCGTCAATCAAGAGATGCACCAGTGTAAATAAGCGGAAGAACAGCGGAAGTAGGTGGGCGATATAAAATAATATAACCAGGTACCCGGGCGGTTCGAGTCAGTTGGAGACAGGAAGCCAAAGTGATAACCAGCTGCAGACTGAGGGCTTTGGGCCCTTAGTGACCCCCCCTTGAGCAACCCAAGTCAGGATGCGAAAGAAGTGCTGCTATGGTCGAGAGAATAACTTGGGCCAATATAGCAATCCGTCCTTGTCTCCACTCCTTTCTCACATACAACAAACATCACCTTTTCGAAAATAAAGTGTGAGAGATTTATATTTTTATAAAGGAGTGTATTCGTTCGTTTTTGAAATCGTCATTATCAGTTGATTATGTTCCCGTGTATATTTGTATACACGTAGTATACTATACAACATTCAACGGTGTGCCTAAATTGAATTATTAGTATTACATTGCTATTCTTCAAAACATTTGACTGTGAAAAGGAATAATGTTGAATAAAATTAGGGTTGGGTGGCAATATTTATAACCACTTCACTGACGGCAAAATTTTTAGATATTAAATGAAATTATTAGAGCTTGATAGCAGTAATTGAAACCATTTAACCGTATAGAAAAAAAAAACAATACTTGTGTGCAAACGAATTAGTTCTAATTCATTTGAAAATTATCTACAAAATTTGATTAACAAATCATTTTAATTTAACTGTAAGCAAACAGATGATAAATAGTAAAGAGAATTATTAATGTTAGATTAAAATACTTGAAATGATTTTACTGAGTGAAAAGAATGAGCTTAGGGTCGTTTAAAATTGTTATCTACAAAACGTGTTGACAAATCATATATTTGATATATACGTATAAAGAAGATTTGTCATTAAATAATCTATAATGGTTGACATGCCATAAAACCAAAGAAAACGGAATCAAACCAATCCAATTTTCTAAATCGAATTTTTGCCGTTTCTTTTTAGCTTTTTCTTTTCGTTCTTTTGTTTTTAAAAGTTCTTTTTTTCTTTCGTTATATTTGTTTGTTTTTTCTTCTTCAATTGATTATGTCCTTTTGTTTTTTTATTCATTTATTTCCGATTATTTTGTTTCTAATTTATTTATTTTTGATTCTTTTATTGTCTTGGCATCCTTTTTTCGTTTCAAGTATTTCCTTTTCTTTTCTTTTATTTTCACTTTTTTCATTCTTTCACTTTACTTCTTTCAGTCTTTTTACTCCTTACGTTCATTTTTTTGTTTCTTTCTTTCGTAGTATTTTTCTTTTGATTCTCTTTGATGCAATCTAGGGGTTGGCTTTGATGATACATTTAAAGCTGACAATCATATTTTGTCTGTTGTATCGGGGGTAATGGAATGGTTGGATGGATGGTTAGAAATATTATTTCAAGGGAAACAAATCTTGTTATAAAAAAGACCTCATACGGAATAATATACTTAGGCCTTAGCTCCAGTGTCTAGACATAGAAATTCGAGTGTAATAACGAGATTGGGGGGCAATCAAAGAAGAGTGACAAAACTAATAAAAAGAGTAAAAGTTAAAGTTTCAAGGAGAGATTCGATAAGTCAGGATTAACAACTTCACAGGAAGAATGGAACATGATCAAACTGAAACTTTTAAAATAATTGATAGAATTTTTAATTATGGAAGGAATTTACTGTCAAGAAAAGTTTGAAAAATATGTCTACCAACCAATTGATTTTTTTCTAATAGAGCAATGCATTTTTTGAACAAATTACCTTATCAAACAACAATTTTGCGAAAAAAAAAAAATTAAGATTAAATTCGGAGATTTCTAAAAAATTCGTAAATAAACGAATTTATGAGGGCATTTTTGGAAACTATCGGATAAATTACCTAAAACAATTTGATCTGTTGATAGACTTTTTATCAAAAAAGTTTACATTCCGAGCAGAAATTTCTTTTTTAAGGTTTATACGTGAAGATAGTAAAAAAGGAAGATGCTCGTGGAAGCAAACGAATAATAATTACTAAATTCTTCCGTTGTCGTTAATTTTTTCTACTGTTTCTTCTTTTATATGTTTATTTCTTTAATTCTTTTTTTTTTAATTCATACATCTTTGTTGCATTTTTTGCGTGCTTTTGTTTGTTTGGCTTCCTCCTTTCATTTCTAGGTCTTCAAGGGTATGGCACTAAACTGAATCTGATTGTGAGACTCCTGTCATGGATCTTCAGTGAATGCGGAATACCCCTTCATTGCCATTACTCCCATCTTTATTCTGACCGGGAATGGAAGTACTTGTTAGGATCATATCTAAGGGTAAAACAGAACTGTTTAATTATTCAACAGTGCGCAAACAAATGATTGATATCAAATAGAACTGTTTGTGTTAGAGAGCAATACTTGAAACAATTGATCAGTGTGCACAGAAATTATTAATATTAAATCGAATCATTAGTGCTTGAGAGTAATATTTGAAACCATTGAACTATGTGCGAACAAAAATCTCTTGTTGTTTAAAATGTTACCTACCAACTATTCTTATACAAATTATATATCATCATCATCATCATCATGTCGTGCCGCTAGCACGGATATCCCTGACCCTCTCTCGTCACTTCTCCCTATCGTTCATCGCCTCCGGCAGGTCTTCAGGCTTATATCCCGTATCCTCACATAGCTGCTGTATGTATGTTCGAGCTGGTCGTCCTACTTTTGCTCGGCCATATGTAGGGGTCCATAGGAGTACATCACTTATGAGCTCGTCTCTACTTCTTCAGCTGTGTCCTGTATGTCTGGTTCGTCTAACTTGGATAGTTTTTGTGATGGGAGGCAGGTGGCCGTATAGTTGGTGCCTTGTGGGGTGTTGCCGCCAGGACTTGTTCAATATTGCTCGCAACATTCTTGTGTAATTGCCGTCCAGCTTCTTCTCCAGCCGTTTAGTTAGCGTCCAAGTAGTGCATCCATATAGCAGTATCGATACGACCGCTGCCTGGAAGAAACTGCGTTTTATTTTATCGGTCAGGTCTGATTTCCATATGATCGACCTGTAAATTACGCGGATTTTGCAAAATTTTTATACACTTAATTTATTTTAACGTGCATCTAAAACAAACACCTTCTATCTATTGAACCTCAAGACTTGTCTTGGTGTTAAATGACCCCGAAAAGGTTCTTAGGTCGTAAAAGAAAACAACCAACAATCAACACTTTTCTGCAAGATATATTCTATCGGAAAAAAAAAAAATTCGTATTTACGATAAATTAACATTTTCCCTGAATCTCTATAAATATTTCGAACCAAAACAAATGGAATAAGACACATTTTTACAATAATCTTTTTGGCTGTTACGTTTCAGACTTAACAGCAGAAACTGTCACATGAAATTCAACATGCTTACTATTCAGTTTACTGTTGTAGTGATTAGAAAAAAGAAAAAGAAAATAAATAAGATAAAATAAATTTAAAAAGTGCAGAAATTCCCTGAAGACCTTGACAGGAAATTTGATTTTATTGAGAATCCCTACCACCAATTAAAAACAACACACAAAATTAATTTTTTCTATTTTTCGATTTAAAGAAAAAATCTTTAGGATAATTTTTTGAATTTTTTATCATATTGCAAAATTATTTGATCGCAAACTTTGACCGATTGGTACCTCTAATTCAAAGCGTAAAATTATTAGCCGCTCATTTAACGCAATGAAACTTGAATAAAGGATGATATTATCGTCAAAGTCTTTAAAACATTTAAAAGAAGAAATATTTAAAAAAAAAAAAAAAAACTCTTGATGATTAAAAAAAAAAAAGAAGAAATTCAGCCAACGGAAATAATGAAAATTAAGATCAAAAACAGTGTCTACTATTTTCATCACATTTAATCAATTGAAATTTAATGTGACCACATAAAAGTTACGCATACAGTCTGTTTTTTAAAATTCCTATGCAAAATGTAATAAGAGACAAATTTCCGTGAAAAAGTCGATACTTATTTCCCTTTGAGATGAATGAATGTTTAAACTAGGTTTTTTCTAAAATAAATTTGAGGAAATGCATTTTTTACTTGGTCGATCCTTCCCCAATTCCATTTTACGAAATTTGATTAAAATATATTGCAGACATACTATTTTTAAATTCTTCTATAAGAAAAAGAAAGGAGTCAGAAAAATTATATAATGAAATTCTCAAAATTTGTTATATTTCCAATGAAAAAAAAATGGCTATGAATTCAGAAATAATATATATATATATATATATATATATATATATATATATATATATGTGTGTGTGTGTGTGTGTGTGTGTGTGTGTGTGTGTGTGTGTGTTGTTGTTGTTGTTGTTGTTGTTGAATTGCAAAGAAAATAATTTTACAAAGTAATTATTTTTTAAGAGATTTTAATTTCTTTACATGATTAAATTATTTTGTAATGTTTAAAAATCTATTTTTTAAATATGTAAATCCAATTTTCTCCAATCTTTTTTAACATTGAATTTTAGAAATTTGAAGAAAGAAAAATCAATATCGATCAACATTTTTTAGTATTTTTAAGGGAATTTTGAATTGCTGTTGTTGAATAACAATGTTTACTACCTAGAATGTATGGAAGGCCCTTTTATTTCTGTCAACATTATGAAAAATTTAAGAAAGAGAATCAAATAATAAATGGTTATTGCATGATGTGTAAGAAAACTATTGTTCTTTCACTTCTTGCTACCAGCGCATTCAACCGTGTAATCGTCAGAGGGAACTAATATTTAAATTATAGCCGCATTTTTAAAGGTTATCTTAAATAAACAAGTCCTGTTGGTGAAGAAACGGACTTTTTTCTTATTTTTCATGATAACTGATTTTTTTTCATTAGAATGTAGTTTGCATAGAAGTATTGAGCTTCAATGGATAGAAAGTTTTTGTTTTAGATGTATATCAAAATAAAGTAATTATGTAAAAAAATATTTTGCAAAATCCGTGCACATGTTTGCATTTAAAGTTAATTAACGAAAACATACTGATTTTGGCCATGATGCCTAATAAAGCTTGCATAAGATTTGATAGGTTCTTGTTAACCTAGATTCGACTAATAGGATTATTCTCTCAGAGTAATGGTCTTGTGAACTAACAAGAGCTTATATTATTAATATATAGGATTTAAGGATTTATCATATGTATGTATATACAGGATTTGGCATTTAATGATTTACAATGGTTGACATGCTATTTAAACTCAACCAACCAACCATTTTTTTAGTATTTTTCCATTTCAATTTTTACTTGTTCACTTGTTTCTTTCTTTCAAATTACATCATTCTTTTTTTTTCAACCTAATTTTTTTAAGCGTTATCTTGTTTCGTTTTTTTTTTTTTCATGGTTTCCTTTTCAATTTAATTGCATTTTTTACGCATTTTCTTTTTCTTGTATTGCTTCTTTTTCTATCGTTGGTTTCTTTCTTTCTTTCTTCCTTTCTTTTCCCTCTTTTTTATTTGTTTCTTTCTTGTGAAGCTTTCGTTTTTTTTTTATTCACTTGGTATCTTTTGCTTTGTCCTTTTTAATTCTCATTCACTTTTTCGTTTTTCTTCTTCCTTCCTTGTTTTCTTGTTATTTGTTTCTTCTTGCATTTGATTTGCCCCTTAGTTGTTGATTTATTGATTGATTAATCTTAAAGGCATGTCATCCTGACTAGAGCTATTTTATACTCAAAGGTTAGGGAATCGTGTTCCTTGTACGTTCATATTTATATTGTGGCATAGTCGCTTTTAAAAAAAATAATTTTTCATTATTTCATTTTACACACTATCCAATCAAATACGAA
Source organism: Sepioteuthis lessoniana (assembly GCA_963585895.1). Classification (NCBI taxonomy): domain Eukaryota; kingdom Metazoa; phylum Mollusca; class Cephalopoda; order Myopsida; family Loliginidae; genus Sepioteuthis; species Sepioteuthis lessoniana. The sequence continues at coordinate 76,938,281 of OY757912.1, read as the reverse complement.
CCATTTTCAAACTGATCTTTTTAACCCATAAATCAGACCCTAACAGGTCAGAATGAACCTGGGGGCGAACCTGGTTGTAATAGTAAAGAATAGGTATTTTACACTTCCCTGGTTTTCAGAACTTGATTGCCTAGTCGGCTGGGGCGGTAGAATACACCGACTGCATCTCTGCGGAAGAGTAAACCTCCCCTAGCGAGTGTCCTGGATATGACACTAAACAAACAATCTGATGGTGAGGTTCCAGTGATGCTGAAACTTTTGGGGAATGCAGAGTACCCCTTCGTTTTCATCGCTCCTAGTTCCACTCTGTTCCAGAGTGGTAGCACCTGATAGGGTCCTATCTATGGGGAAAATAGGACAAAACTGTGTACTTATGCTAAACTGAGTTATTTGAAAAAGAACTAATTTGACATTGAAAATGTGTACTTATTCTAAACTGAACTGTTTGAAATAGAACTGTCTGAACGTTTGCTAAACTCAATCGCTTGAAATAGGACAGTTTTTGACATTGAAACTGTATACTTATAGCAAAACTGAATTGTTTGAAATAGAACATTTTTGACATTTAACTGTTTGAAAACAAAAACAATACTTATACTAAACTGAATTGTTTGAAATTTATTTCGGAGTTAAAAGACCCGTAAAGGGCTGATACGCCGTAAAACCAACCAACCAACCAACCAACCAACCAACCAACCAACCAGGACTAGAGCTTCACCATCAGATGGTTTATTATCATACCCAGGCCGTCTCTTTTTTGGAGGGCGCTTACTACTCTACAGGTAATGGTGTCATCGTAGTCTAAACTCCACCAACTGGACGATCACTTGATTTTCTCTTTTTACTTCTTTTATTCACTTCTTGCTTTTAGTTTCTTTCTTTCTTTCTTTCTTTTGTTCTCTTTACTTGCTTCTGTCATTTTCTTTATGTCATTGTTTTGTTTTATTTCCTCCTGTCGTCTTCCTGTTTTATTCTCTTTCTAAACGGTCCTTCTTATTTTTGTGTGTCTTTAATATTGCTTCTATCTTTCCACTTGTTTTTAAAAAAATACATTTTTTTATTATCATTTCACTAATTTTCTTCTCTCGAGGGGAATAATAAGAATAATCATAATAATATCATAAGATTCAAAATAGTACCATAAGGACCAATTAATCCGAAAATTATGCCGTAAGGACCAATTATATCTAAGCGAAAATTGATAATACGCAACAGAATAGTAAGTGTATGTTATGTGCAGACAGAGATGAATCGATTAATAAAAAAAATGAATAAATAAATAAGCGAATGCAGCAAACTAACACAAAAGGAGAGCAAGACGAGACCTGATAGGGTAAGAAAAGGTAATCCACAAGGAATTGTGCAAAATATTTAAATTTGACCATACCATCAAATGGTATAGGCACAAACTAGAATCCGTCTGGGAAAATGAGACGCACACACTTCACTTTGAGATACACATTAATCCCTCAATTGGGAGAAAACTAGTGCTAATAAACAAGAAAAAAATGTCATCCAATGTATTTCGTCGCAGACAATGGCAAAGGTGGCAAATTGAGAGTCAGTCGGCACCGCTGACTGGGTCTAATGTATTTTATCTATATATATATATATATATATAATCTGAGGGGAAAATCCAAGGGTTAGGAGTATCCAATTTAAGTGCTCAATGTCAACGGCTATCGATGTATAATTAATTTGTGATTAAAAATACATCAAAACTCAACGTGCTGAGCCAATATTAGATTATATATATATATATATATATATATATATATATATATATATATATATATATATATATATAATCTGATTTGTAAGTTAATAGTTTGTAGGTGACAATATTTCTAACAAGCCATGGATCATTTATTTGCACATAGTTAAATGGTTTCAAGGGGTCTCACCCAACATGAATAATTTTATCTAATATTAATCAATTATTTGCACAGCATTTAGATAGTTTCAAGTATTGCTCTCTCAGCGCGATTAACCCTCCTCATCCATCACCTTCTTGCATCTTTAAGATAAAAAAAGGGTTGGGTACTTCTTAGCCACTAGAGAAATTTAAAGAATACGGTCGAGACAATCATATAGATTCTAGGGTTTGACATGACGAGCTGATTGATCGGATCGGACCTCTCCGAGAGCCCGTCTTGCACACTCTGGACAAGTGGTTTGCGTATTACTTCACCCCTTTGGTTTCCGGGTCACGAACTGCTCAGCCATCTGGATCTCGTCCGCAAGCAATATGGGTTGCAACCTACACCCAACAACTGGCCTCTTTGATGGGGATTCTTACCTCTCTGTAGAGCTGCAGACCGCGTATGTTACTGTCACAGCTCACAACATACATACATATAATTTGAATTACTAAGACTAGAAAATCCGGTAAGCACTCAGTGTGACCTACGGAACACTGGACAGCTGTTTCGACCGTATTAGGTCTAATCAGCAGTGCATACCATGATCTCTACCACTGGAGATCGAACCAGCAACCACAGAATGCACAGGCAAAACTCTACCACTGAGCCTTCGGTCCACATCGCACACAAGCGATGCCAAATTAGCTAGTCATGGTATTAGCTCTTGAGAAACAGTATGTCACACTGAGTGCTTGCTGGATTTTATTGTCAGGGTAATTCAAATAATATACAATTCCTCTATTCAAAATGTAATATATATATATATACGAGGATTATTAAATAAGTTTCTAGACTTTTTTCGTATAGGCACTTTTATTGATATTACACCCATAAAACTCTCGTCCCCTTCGAAGCAATCTCTTCCGGCTGCAATGCACTTGTTGTACCGTTCCAACAACTTCTGGAAGGCCCCATCAATGTTCTCTTGTGTGAGCGTGTCAATGACTTTCGTCACAGCCTCTTTCATTTCCTCTATTGTCTCATAACGACAGCCTGTGAGTTTAGAAAATAGCCAAAAGTCACAGGGAGGAAGGTCTGGACTATAGGGAGGGTGAGGAACTCTCTTGATGCCCATTTTGGTCAAATAGTCTGTGACAAGGATGGAGTTGTGGACTGGTGTATTGTCCCGGTGGAAATGGCACCGACCCGATTTGAAGAGTGCTGGCCTCTTCCGACAGAACCTCTTGCTGAACTCCCTTAAAACCTCAACATAGTAACCCTAACCATAACCCTTTGGCCAATCAATTCTGGTATAATGACTTCCTTACTCCTCCCACACCTGTCATCATCCCTCACAGACTCCTTGCCCTCCTTGAATATCTTATGCCACACAAAAACTGATGCTCTATTCATGCAAGATGGTAGAAAAGCAGTCTGAAGAATTCCATACGTTTCTGTAGCATTTTTCCAAGTTTAAAACAGAATTTTATTGCATATCATTCTTCTAAAGTGTCCTCACGTCCATATTGCATATTTGAAATTCACCAGCTGTGACAATCAGGCTTTAGTAGGGTGCATTCCAATTCCTGGCGTAGCTGTTCCTTTGAACCTGAAATCACAAAAATTGGTAAGTCATCTCATAAGATCGATAGCAATGACATACTGAATTTTCAAGAGTCTACGCTAATTTTAAATACCAGTACAAAAACGTCTTGAAACTTATTGAAAGGCATCACGTATATATATATATATATATATATATATACCGGCACATTGGCCTAGTGGGTAGAGTGTTCACAAATTCTCCGGCAGACCGGGGTTCAATCCCAGGTCGTATCATGCCAAAGACTTAAAAAAATGGTACTTGTTACCTCCTTACTTAACACTCAGCATATTATGGGACTTATCAAGAGTAAAGTGGAGCAATCCAGGGAAATGAATACAGCCCTTCACTACTCCTCAGTGTAGTAGCTTCTGAAAAGGGAGCTTTTGGGTTGCCCTCAACTACAGTCACCAATTTTTACTTATATATATATATATATATATATGAAGTATTTCTACTTTAATTTAATCCCTAACTTTAACTATAGCAGAGTGAAAAAAAAAACAACAAATGATCCAACTTGTAAATAAACAAATATATAATTGATATTTGGGGAAAAAAATCCATAAAAAAGAAAAGACTAAACACATACGTATCATTTGAAGAAAATCAAAGAATATCGTAATGTCGAGCCAAAAGAAAAATTCTGACAGAAGACTACATAAACGAAGACAGTGCTCGATACAAGGTAGAGCGAATCATCAGAATGATCCGGAAAGGTGAAAAATTGTTAAATCTCATCTGATCCATTAGGTACTTATATATATATATATATATATATGTGTATAAATCCCGCTTCTATTTTAAGATAAAAAGTTAAGAACTAAGTTAAAGATGTGAGCTGTTGGAGTATTAACACAGGTGGCGAGTTTATCGGGGTGAAGACCTGCACAGAGCTATCCACACAATTTGCATCGGCTTAAAAGTAAAATGGTGCACAAAAGTTTCTTGTATCTGTTAATCCTTCCTAATTTCTTTGATATCGCTTTTTATTTTCTTCTTTTCCAGCTCAAAGGATACAGTATTTTTAAAAACCTGTCACCAGCTATCAAGATTCACTGAACCAACACTTCTATTCATTACATGTTGTCATTAGATTGAATTATAACGAAGATAAAATCGCTCATTGAAAAAGAGATAATAGAAATTATATACAAGCTAGGTCAAAGATCTCATAAATTATAATCTCAAATGTGTATACAGAAATAATGATCAATTTTATCTCATTTGATAAATAAACTTTTTTTGTACTTTCACAAATATTCATAGATTTTTATCTTGTAATGGTTTCGGCGTTTTCGTTCTGGTTAATTGAGTTTGATTTTACGGGTCTTGAATACAGTCACGACTGATTTGGTATATTTACTGGTTTCATATTCTAGCTCAGTGCAACTTTGCCGAGATACTTATTAATTTTTCTTAGATTTTTACTTGTCACTTTGAGCCAATTTTTAAAGCATTCTTCCATATTTTACCGTTGGTGGTCATGTATTTTTTTGTTATCTCTTCATTGTTAATTGTTTCTGTAACACGGTAAGCGAGTGGTCGTGGTGTGCAAATAGATAGGTAATTAAAAACAGCATGCAGCCGGAAGTGAGATGGGTTGATAGAGTTCATCATCTCGTCCAGTAGCCGACGTGTAAAAAGGTTCATTTAGCTTCCTGGTGTGAAAACGGTAATTAATCAAAAATGCCGAAATCACTTGACTCAATGTTTGGGGCGTGTCATTAAACTGAATCCCATGCTTTTAGTAAAGATTCATCACTTCATTTCTATAAAACCGAAGTCCATTTTGATCCGAGTGGTAATATCTGTTGGGATCCCATCTTTGCGTTGAAGAGATGTGTTTGAAGTAATAGTTAAGCTTATTTTTAGTACATTAAGATACGTGCTCTAAAAATATTGATATTGCAACTAAATACAAAACGTTCACGTATTTAAAATATGAAGATGCTTATTAATGCACTAGCTCTTAAAATATTGATATTGCAACTAAATACAAAACGTTTACGTATTTAGAGTATTGAAATACTTATTAATGGACAAGCTCTTAAAACATTGCTATTCCAACGAAATATGAAACGTTTACGCATATTAAAATATCGTGATTCTTATAAATGCAAAAGTTAGGCCAGTCGACTGGGGTTGTGGAGTACTCCGACTGCATCTCTGCACAGGGGTAAGACCCGCCTAACGAGTGTCCTGGATTTGACACTAAACAATCTGATGGTGAGTTTCCAGCTTTGGGTAATGGTTGGTAGCAGTTCATTGTCATTATTCCCAGGTCCACACTAGCCTAGAGCGGTAGCACCTGATAGGGCCCTATGTATGGGTTAAATAGGACTAAACTGCGTAATTGTGCTCAACTAGAATACTTGAAATAGAACTGATTTGACATTTATACTGCGTACTTATGCTAAACTGGATTGTTTGAAATGGAATTTATTGTATGCTAAACTGAGTTGTTTGAAATCGAACTGTTTTTGACATTTAACTGTGTGTAAACAAAATATATTCTTATATTCTACAGAATTGTTAGAATTAGAACTTTTTGAGTAAACTCGTTGGTTGGTTGGATATTATGGCATATCAACCTTTGTAGCTTATTTAACGCCAAACCCATTTTTAAACAAATAATCAGTTTTATTTCAAACAATTCAGTTTAGCATGAGTACACAGGTTAATTGTCAAAAACATTTCTATTTCAAGCTATTAAGTTTTGTCAAACAGTTCTAATTCAGCCAATTCAGCTTATCATAAGTACAGGTTTTATTTGCACTCAGTTAAATTTCCAAACAGTTCTATATTAAACAATTAAGTTTAGCGGAAGTACAGTTTCAATGTAAAAAACAGTTCCATTTCAAACAATTCAGTTTAGCATAAGTACGCAGTTTAAATGTAAGTACCCAGTTTAATCGTCAGAAACATGTCTATTACAAGCTATTCAATTTAGTCAAACAATTTTAATTCAACCAATTCAGTTTAGCACAAGTATGCAGTTTAGTTCTATTTAACCCATAGATAGGGTCCTATCAGGTGCTACCATTCCGGGTCAGAGTGAAGGGGTGCTCTACATTCCCCAAAGCTCCAGCATCACTGAAAACTCACCAGATATTTTTGTGTAATATTCAGGACAGTTGTTGGGGGTGGGGGTCTGCAGAGGGGCAGTCGGTGTATTTTACAGCCCCAACCGATTGGGCAAGAGTAAATTTAATAGCTTCAAATAGAAACATTTTTGACAATTAAACTGTGTACTCATGCTAAATTGAATTGTTTGAAATAGAAGTGATTATTTGTATAAAAATGGATTTAACATTAAATAATCTACATAAGTTGATATGTCATAAACCCAAACAACCAACCAACTAATGCACTAGTTCTTAACAAATTGATATTCCAACTAAATGTGAAACATTTATGTATCTAAAATTATTATGATCCTTACTTATGCATCAACTCTTAAAACATTGATATTGCAACAAGATATGAAATGTTTGGAGGTGTTCGTGGTGTAATGGTTATCGTCGTAGGAAATGGACACAGCGACACGAGTTCAAATCCTGGCCGAGACTGATTGCATTTCACATAGCACTAATACCCTTGGGAAAAGTAGGAATCCAATTATTCTCCCTCCAGCTATGGGTAAATAGTAGGATAGACAGAGTTCCTCAGCCTTGGTGAGGCAACTAGTCTAGGAGAAGAAAAACTCTGAATTCAAACCAGTCAAACTCTGCTTAAAAATTGACCTTGTATCATATCCTGCCCGAGCGGAGGGGTTGGTAAATATGGATATGAAATGTTTAGGTTTTTTGAATTTTTTTGTGAAGTTTATTAGTACATTGACTCATAAAAATTTGATATTCAACTAAGTTTAACTTGTTTTAAATACTTGTAAAGATACATTTCTGTACTGTATAGAATTGCAGACCATTTTGTTGAACAAGATACCAGCATGAAATACTCCAGCGCAGGTAGACGTGCCGTAAATCTAAAGACATAAACAATCAACCAATCAAAACTGGATAAGTTGAAGGAGGACATTTTTGCTACCTCAGGATACGATCTTCTTTGAGTTTTTCCTCGAAGCAAGAATTTCACGGCTTCTTCTCTTTAATTAATTCGAACAATTTTTTTTTTTTTTTTACTTTGGTTCCATTATTAAATAAAATATGTCTTTAGTTTATTTCTGGGTTTGACCGCGAGTTATTCAAAATGGGAAAATCAAAAGCGTGAGTGAGAAGCGACCACTGTTTATGTATCGAGTGGAAAACGTCAAACAGCATAAACATTGAGTGACTTCAAACAGATATAACGAAATAGATAAACGTTGTTGACATTCTGACCATGCCAGTTAACGTGAAGCATGGAGGTCAAATAAGTTCGGATTGATGGAAAGAATGATGGAAATACTGTTCGCCTCAAGCTCATTGTCACCGGTTTCAAATACTCTCTTTCTCTGTATTTCACTCTAAAACTGAGATACGGTTATGTGTTGACTGTCATCGCCAAGGTCAATAAAAAATGCAAAAAAGATGCCTATAAAATATCGATTAGCACACTGATGAAAATGTGTTTCATGAAGGAGGTGAAAACTGAGCATAAAAGACAGCTTTTTTTTTTTCCAAATTGAGGACCAAGATTAGAATTAGAACGTCATATACACATTCAAGAATTGATCATATTAAACAATTATTATCCGAAAATTGTTATCAGCTAGCTTCTTTCAAAATTATATTACATCTTTGAATTAACAGTTACTTTTGAGGATATATCGATTGGTTTTTCATAAGTGTATATTTGCCCAACAATTCTGCTACGAATAAGATGTGACACAATGTCAATTTTTAAGTGGAATTCTACAGGTTTGAATATATATATATATATATATATATATATATATACGCTTAAAATACTTTGATGAACGTGTCAGTGATACTAGTTATATTTGGTGTTCTGAGAATGCTCCCAAAGATTGGAAAATATACCGGAGGAATGTAAAATCAGAGATAGAATCGAGATTACATAGATTGCGGCATTGTCGAGATCGGCTAGAGTACTGAGAAGTGTCCTAGAAACCAGAGAAAACTTGCTGTCACTGACACACCTGTAAAAGTCCAATAGTTAAAACGGGTGTGAAAAGGTTGTTAGCAGTTAAATCATCGGAAGTATCGGGACCGTATAAACCGCAACATTGTTAAGATCGGCTAGAATCCTCAGAAGATTCTTGGAAACTTGAGGGGAACTTACAGTTTCACAGACTCCAGTCAAAGACCCCTAGCTTACGCTAAAGTGAAAATCTTGATACTACTACTACTACTACTACAAATAATGATAATAATGACAATAACAATAACAATAGACCATCAGCTAACGCTGATGTGAAAAACTCTCAAGGAGTAAATAATGATAGTAATAAAAACCATCTATCAGATTAATTATCCCCAAAAGACTTAAAATATGTTTTAGGACTTTTTTCTTTCATGTCAGCATGGCGATATGAATTTTCCATTAAAGTAAGATGCTTTCAAAGGCATATAAAAGATTAATCAATAATTTCCTTCAGTTCTATTAAATTTCATCTCATTCAAAAGAGCAAGCAGTAAATATTTTATTCATGATCACAAAACGGATAAATAAACTTAATTTTGGAAATTTGGTCATCCATAAATATCTTTAATACCCAAAAAGAACATACAGAATGTCAGATATATATTTAAACATATTTTTTAAATGCTTAGTTTATGCATGCCATATTGAATTAATTGTGGTCCAAAGCCCGACACAGATTTATAAGCAGAATCAGGGCAATTCTAAATTCTGAATAGTGAGTTCAAGCTCCCTTATATATACATACTTGCAGTCTTATGCAAAGCTAATTTTTGCAATATCAGTTATTTGTTGACATTTCATTTGAAGTTTTCTGGGCGTAATGTCCAAATGACTGGATTGATATTCACCTTTGAATCCGGTGCATTTACAAGGAGGGCATTACGGTGAATGTTAATTATCATGGAAAACAAATGTTTAGAGATAGTATTACGTTTATCCAAACTTTTATCAAGACGAAGAAGATGCGGTTTTAAATTCTTGGTGTTCCCTCTCTTTCGTAGATTATCGTCCTGAGTGAGTTAAGATTTAAAAAAAAGCATGTAAATTTTGAAATCAAAGAAGATGCTAGAGAAAATTAACAGGAAGACAAATTAATACGATAACTTTTTATGTCAAAGTAAAATTGATAATATGCTGAAGAATAGCTAGTATGGGTTATTTAGAGAGAGAGAGAGAGATGAAACAGTTAATCACATTATAAGTGAATACTGAAAACTGGCACAAAAGGAAAACAAGGGTTTGTATAACTCTGTAGGGAAAAGATGTTAGCTGGCTAGCTGGGATTTTATGGCATATCAACGCTTGTGGGTTATTAAATGTTAATTCTGTTATCTATCTATCAATCTATTGTCAGATTATACATGCGAGTAGAACACTCTATTGGATTATCCATAAGACGGAGAAACTCTTTTTGGATACAAGTGCTACTTCAAAATGGAAATATTTACCCCAAATTTACCCCATGAAAAACATACAATTTCCATCTGAAAGTCAATTTGTTTTGTCTTTAACAGATAAAATAATTGACTTCATTAAGAGAATTCAGTGGAAGACTTTTTTCAACAACCCTAGAATGAGGGATAATGAATAAAAATATAATTATACTTTGAAATCATTGAAAATTCCGTCGAAAATGCAGGAACAATTTGAAATATTATATAATAATATTTCAAACAAATAAAATAAGATATATGCATATATAGTTTTTCTTTTCTTGCGGAAACAAGGTAAGGATGTGTACATCGTATTAAAAGCATATATGTTCTAAAATCCATTTGATAAAGGTCATTTTTGTTGACCTCAAATAAATTCATAATGGAACTGGTGAAGTGAATTTTTTTCGTTAAATTTATATATATATATATATATGTGTGTGTGTGTGTGTGTGTGTGTGTGCGATTTGTAATCGCAGTGTTTCTAATTTTTAAACGAATTGTTAGAGCTTATTTGTTAGAACACAGATGATTTCAAGTATTCCTGTCTAACACTAATAATTTTTTTCCTTTAATATTACTATCTCATACGATCAATTTGCGAACAGCAGTATGGTTTCAAATAAATAACTATAAATGGAAATCCTTAGTAAATGATTAAACACTTCTATTTAATCCGCAGTTGGTATTTTAACTAGTACCGCTAATCCGAATAAGACTGTTCTGAGAATAAAGGTAATGAAAGTGTAATCTAAATACCTTAATTTTCCAGGACTGAAATCTAATCTTCAGATGCAGTTGAGCGTTATATAAAGGACACCTGTTGGGGGTGTCTTATTTAGCGTATTTTACAGCCCTAACCGATAGGGCGGTCAGACATATTGAGGTATATGAAATAAGCAGCTATTTGAAATTTAAAAGCTCGGGACTGGAGCCTCATCATCTGATCCAGTTTAGCGTCATACTAAGGACACTCGTTGGTGGGATCGTATTCAGCGTATTCTACAGCCAAAGCCAGCTGGGCGAACAGACTTATTGAGGTACACGAGTAAATAGTTATTTGAAATTCAGAAGCCCCTAAATTAAAGAAAGCAGAAGGATAATAAAAACGAAAAGGAATTTTAGAGGTTGTTCGAAGAGTCATTTCTATTTTTTTTTCTGAGTGATTTCTTCATCTGGTAACGACAAATTCATTGACTGGGTGATTTTACCGACATGTGAACTCGTCTGGAGTTATTTCATGCCTGTAGGTTAGAGAATCACGTTCATTGAACATTTATATTCATATATTCGTGTAGAAGCTTGTTTATTTATTTATTTGATATTTCGTTTTTAAGATATGCCAAAAATATTTCGGTTAGTTTTCTTATAGTTACTTTGTATGGTATTGATCATGCTTGCATCTATAATTTTGGGCATAATTCTTTTTCTCTCAAGAAGGGGAAAAATGTCATCCATTAACAAGTTCCTACATATTATTTGCCTTACCAAAAAAAAAAAAAAAAAAAAAAGAAAAGAAACCGTTGTCTAATGAGAACTAAAGCTTTGCATTCTATGAGAAAATCAACATTTTAAGGCTTTTGACATGCTAATTTTAGTAAATCTGAATAATTTAGTTTATGTGAAGAAATTGAGTCGTCTACAAAATAAAATTATGAATAATGAACAGTAGAAGTAAAAGAAAAATTGAAACTACCAAGCAAACAAAGAAAAACACTGTTGCGTAGAGGTGGTTCTGACAAGTGTGGAAAATAATCGAGGTGAACACTACTGGAAAACTTAATAAAATTTATTCATAGAAATCTGAACAACGATATAGCTCAAAAGAAATATCAAAAATCACTTAGTGAATATTTTTATTCATACCAATATATTTCTTAAACATTGCTGTCTTTGATAGCATATCAGTTGAGATAATAGTGTAAAATTAAATTTGATTATTCTATGATGACAAATTGAGGAAAATGTTAGATAAAAATCATTCTACGACATTTAGGGTGGTTATTTTTCTCTTTATAGACCATAAGCCTAAAGCAAATTTTGGCAAAGAAAAATAAAAGTTAAAAATGCTATTGATTTTTTCCTTTATTTTTTTCCAAGATAAGTCACTTTTCCTAGTTTTATTCGTAAGCAAGGAAACAGATTTAATCTCTCATATGAATTTTCTTTACCCTATCTAAAATCAATTGAGGCAAAATTGTAAGATTTAGCTAAACAATAAATTATTACAGGAATTTATATTCGTATAGAATATATTCGGCTAAATTATCTATTACGTTCACTTTCGGGCAAATACCCTTGGGAAAGGTATTGAACCTCCTTATCCTCCTAGCTTTGGGTTAAATAGTCCCAATACTGTTCTTCTAGGAGAATGGCTTTGGCATTAAATAACCTACAAAGGTTCATATGCCATTAAACAACGAAACCAAACCAAACCAAGATACGAAACAGGGTTAAATTTTACGCGGAGTTAAACAGATTTCAAATCAGAGTTGATATGCCATTAAACAAAGAAACCGAAACTGAAACCGGCTAAATTATTCAGAAACAGAAGCCTAAAAATTATTCACTTCTCAGAAAAATCATCTGGAGGTTGTAGGTTCAATCCCAATTAAAGGTAAGAATAATAAGGAATACTTTCTATAACTTTACACTTGGACCCGGCCAAGGAACAGTCTACCGCCGTTGATTAAAAAAGAAAAAAGGGTCCAGTTTGAGGTTCTGTGTAGGCTCCCAAGTTTGACATGAAACACCTGAAGAGGGCCGAAAGTATCCAGAACGACCACATTTTGAGAAGAGAACCATCAATGTCTACTGATGACTGCTGAAAAGTTGTAAGTTTAACAATAAAGATGGGATCAATTGTCCGAATATTCTAAGAGCTGGAATTATTCTCGTAATCAAAGAATAAATGATGGACATTAGAATTTTAGTAACATAAATATATAAGACTCTGTGGAAAGCAAGATGATTCTTTGGAAAGACAAAGTGACTCTCCAGAAAAATTGAGTGACATACTGAAAAGACAGTAACGTAAAAAAATATGAACAGTACAGCAAAAGAAAAATGCCCTCTGGGTGTCTGTAGTGGGGAGGGAAATATATCACACATCATACTTGCTCAAACGAAAATGACTTGGATATGTACCCGGCTACAAGGTGTGATTACGGCAGATAATTTAACAGCTTGCGAGGGTTACGTATCCACAAGGCACGATGGTGCAAACGACGTAATTCTCCTACTGGAGAATGTAAATCGAATGATGGGCTTATGAATCAGGAGTACCGCCTTGAGCTACCGAAACTGTATTATCACCCCTGGTTAGCGGCCGATGAGGGCAGGGTATCGCACGTACTTTCACACGTTGTATGATGAAAAATAATATATATATATATATATATATATATAGAGAGAGAGAGAGAGTGAGAGATAGACGGAGAGAGAGAGACAGAGAGACAAACCGAGAGAAAGACAGACAGAGACAGAGGTGAATTCTTACCTAACCTCTGCACAAGTTAGATGAGACTGAGGGTTTTTAAACGGAGTTTAACAGGTTTGACTTCGAAGCTTTACTCCTCGACCGGTTGGCATATCAAGGTTAACAAGCCTTATCAGCCCTGTCATTTAATCATATCTGGGAGGATAAGAGATTCAAACAATTTGAATGTCTATTTGCGTTAAAAGATATTTAAACAGCCTTGTCTAGCGTTTGAACTCGCTTCACAGCGTCAATTTTAACGACAATAACCAGTACAACACGAGATCCTCCATTATATATATATATATATATATATATATATATATATATATATATATATAATGGAGGTCATGTTGTACTGGTTATTTTCAAATCTTTAAGTCTATTTATTTGGATAAATACATTTTTAAAAACATGTTTTCACGCTCTAGTCGATATACCTTCCGTCCGGCTTTCTTCGGGTGTTAGCTACACTTTGAAATGATGACGTATCAAAAGCGACGTTTTGCCACTAATGTTACAAGTTCACCCGCAAAACATAACAAATCAGGGAAAAGTTTTGTCTGTAAGTATCCAGAACGACTGCATTTTGAGAAGAGAACCATCAATGCCTACTGATGTCAGGAAAACTTGTCGGGGTGGCAGGGAGTAAAGAATAAATAGGTTTATGTTCACAAATCGATACTGACTCCCAGGGTCACCACTTGAAGACGTCTTTGTTGGTGGCACTCCAATTATTCTCGAAAAGATAGTCGTATGAGTTACACACACTTACACACACACACACACACACTTACACACACACACACATATATATATATATATATATATATATAGAGGGGTGTATACTAATGAAGACAATAACTGCTTTGTTTTATAAGTCATATGGGCAATCAAACGGTTGAGGCTGCCCAGAAAGGTGAGAATTAGTCTATAAAGATATAGTTAGTTGAGGATACAAATGGGATTAGTAGAACTGAACCTAGAGGTCGTTAAAAAATGCCATGAGTAAATTTAGGATCCAACCTGTTATTTTCGGCAAAATTGAAAGAGATAATTAGTTTACTATGAACTGCAAAAAATTTCTTCACCTCGGAAATAGAAGTGTGTGAGTGTGTAAGGAAAAATCTGAATAATTAAATAGATAATTTAGTTATCAATATTTTTTAAACATTATATTGGTATATATATATATATATGTGTGTTTTTAAAGTAAAGTTGGTGACCTTAGTCGAGGGTGACCCCAAGTCTCCCTTTTCGAGCAATCCCTGGATTGCTCCACGTTGACGTTGCTTCGTACCTTATAATGTTGAGTGTTAATCAAAAGGGCATCAAGTACCATTTTTGAGTCTTTGGTTTGACTCGACCTGGGATTGAACCCAGGTCCCCTCGCCCATTGGTTAACACTCTAACCATTATTCATATATATATATATATATATATATATGTATGTGTGTGTGTGTGTGTGTAAAATACGAATAACTAAATAAACAATTTAATAACTCTTATTTTATTCTTTTATTATTCTCATATATCGATATAAAAAGTCTGCTCTCCGGATGGAGACACAGACTACTTTGACATTACAGCAGGTGTGCTGCAAGGAAACAATACGTCTTTGTCATATGTCTAGACAACGTGTTTAGATCGTCTGTTGATAAAATAAAAGATAACGGTTTCAAGCTGGCAAAGGAAAGAAGATAACCCGCACAAACAATTACGGATGTGGAATACGCCGATGATATAGCGCTTCTGGCAAATACACCCGCTCAAGCCGAATCACTGCTACATAGACTGGAACGAGCTGCTGCCGGCATAGGCCGCCATGTCAACACAGAAAAGACGTAATGCGAGTGCTTTAATCAAAGAGGCTACATCTCCACGCTAAATAGCAGTTCTCTGAAACAAGTGGACAAGTTCACCTACCCAGAAAGCAGTGTCTCATCAACCGAGACAGATATTAACACGCGAACGCAGTTTTTTTCCCGGCAGCGGTCGTGTCGATATTGCAATATGGATGAACTATATAGACGCTAACTAAAAGTATGGAGAAAAAACTTGACGGCAATTACACACGAATGCTGAGAGCTATATTGAATAAGTACTGGAGGCAGCCCCCAACAAAGCAGCGGCTGTACCTCCCATCATGAAAACTATCCAAGTTAGACAAACCAGACTTGCTGGACACTACTGGAGAAGTAAGGATGAACTCATTAGCGACATACTCCAGTGGACCCCTTCATATGAACGAACAGGACGACGAACTATAACTTATATACAACAACCCTGTACCGATACAGGATAATATAGTCTTGTAGACCTCCAGGGAGCATTAGACGATGGAGAAGGGTGGCGAGAAAGGGTCAGGGAGATCCGTGCTGGCGGTGCGACATCATGATGATGATGATGATGATATCTATATAAAAGAGGTTTATGGTTCTTATTAGGTCACTCTTGGAGAGTGAATTGAGGACCAAATTTTGCAGTATTGTTAAATAGTGCTCAATATCAATGATAGGCATGTATATATATATATATATATATATATCATCATGTCGTGCCACTAGCACGGATATCCCTGACTGTCTCGCCACTTCTCCCTATCGTTCATCTCCTCTTCCAGGTCTTCAGGATTAAATCCCGTATCCTCACATAGCTTCTGTATGTATGTTCGAGCTGATCGTCCATAGGAGTACATCACTTATGAGCTCGTCTCTGCTTCTCTAGCGTGTCTGGTTCGTCTAGCTTGGATAGTTTTCGTGATGAGAGGCAGGTGGCCGTGTAGTTGGTGCTTTGTGGGGTGTTGCCGCCAGGACTTGTTCAATATTGCTCACAACATTCTTGCGTAATTGCCGTCTAGCTTCTCCAGCCGTTTTGTTAGCGTCCAAGTGGTGCATCCATACAGCAGTATCATCACGACGACTGCCTGGAAGAAACTGCGTTTCATTTTATCAGTCAGGTCTGATTTCCATATGATCGATAGCTTATCGATAGCTGTCCATGCCTTCGTTAGCCCCGTGTCGATGTCTTTTTCTGTTGATGAGACACTGCTTCCTAGGTAGGTGAACATGTCTACCAGTTTCAGAGAGGTTCTGTCTAGTGTGGAAATGTCGCCTGCTTGATTAAAGCACATATGTTCAGTTTTGTGTGCATTGACATGGAGGCCAATTCCTGCGGTGGCTTGTTCTAAACTATGCAGTAGTGTTTTGGCTTCGTTGGGCGTGTTTGCCAGTATCGCTATATCATCGGCGTAGTCGGCGTCGGTAATTGATTTTGCTTTTTTTCTTTGTCAGCTCGAAGCCGTTTTCTCAGATTTTATCGATCGGTGTTTTAAGCACGTACTCTAGGCAGATGATAATGAGGTATGGGGCTAGCGTGTCCCCTTGTAGTACTCCTGCTACAATGTCGAAGTATTCTGTGTCTCCATCCGGTAAACGTACTTTCACTGTGGTGTTTCTATAGAGAATCGTTATTGCTGCTACGGTTTCTTTTGGTAGGCCGTATCCTAGTAGGATTTGTTCCATCTTCCCTCTATGAATGGAATCGAAGGCCTTGGTAAAGTCGACAAATAGTAATGTCGCCTGTAGGTTTTTTTCCCGTACACCTTCAAGGATTCTACTGATGGTCAATATTTGTGAGGTCGTGGATCTATTTTTAGGAAGCCATTTTGGTTTTTCCTAAGAATGTTGTTTATTTTGGGTTCTATACGGTTTCGTTGTAGGGCATTGTAAATTTTAGCTGCTATGGATGTAAGTGTTATACCACGGTAGTTATTGGCTAATCCGAGGTCACCGTTTTTAGGAAAGGGGAGGATGCAACCCTTCATCCATCTGTCTATCGGATTTTGATTATAGACTGCGTTGCAATGTCGGAGCATGTATATATATATATATATATATCGAATGTCGTCGAATTGTCTGGTCTACCATACTTCTGGAGGAATCTCGTCAAGCCCTGCAGCTTTCCTATTTTTAATTTTTTTAAGAAAAGAGTCGAGTTCTTCTTGCGTGAACAGTCTTAGTTTAATGTCCAATTGCTTACTAATAATTCTGGTGATTGGTTTATGTGTAACTTTCAGTGGGTTTCCTAGAAGATTTTCGAAATGTTTCCATAGTTTTATTCTTTCTTGTTGGTTTGCAGCTTTCAATTTTGCTTTGGCTGTGCTCTTCCTTCTACTCACTTTGTTTATTGTTTGCCTGGCTATCCTAGATTGCCTATCGTCTACTGAGTCTCTAATCTTATCTATTTGATTTTGTATGTATTCTGTCTGTTCTTTTAGATATATGCCTGTTAATTTATATTGTACCTTTTTTTAAAAATTTTATGGCATTTGTTTTTGTTGGGCTCTTCCTATTGCTTTTGGAGGCAGTTTTCACATGGGCACGTTTTTCTCTAACCGCTAACGTTTCCCATTGGACTCTATATTTAGTTCTAGGTTTTGTTGGAATACACTTCGCTGCCGCCTCTAGGTGCGCCTTGACGAAATTCTCATATTCGTCATTTGGGGTACCTTTTTCTGTCTTCTTTTGTAAGGTCTCGAATCTGTTTCTTAATTCTAATACATATTTATATCTAATATATCTGTTGTTAAGGAGGGCCCAGTCATAGTGTTTGGTGGTCGCTGTTCGTGTGACGTTTTTTCGTAGACTTAGTCGTATCTTTGTTGTGACTATTCGGTGATCGGAGGACACACCTTCAAAACAGGAGTATGCCTCGCACTAAGTTTCATGCAATCAGCAATCGTCAGACAGAATAATGACTTAAAAAAATGATTAATATGTTTAATTTTATGTCTGAAATGTGGGGTGTTATTGGTGTTCTGCGTGTCTAAGTTTGTGCGTGACTGAATGTTAGTAAGTTTTTTTATGAGCTGATGCTTAGGCGTACATATATGTGTTTGTTTACGTATGTACTGGTATGTATCTTTACATATTTACACATATTTCTGCTGATTCATTATCAAATAATATATATATATATGTGTGTGTGTGTGTGTGTGTGTGTGTGTGTGTGTGTGTGTGTTGGTTAAGTTTTAAACTTTTTATGAGTTGTTTTTTTGCAATTTAAGTGTTTGTCTTTAATCATCCCACATATGTAAAGTATTACGTATTTGATAAGATAAAAAAATATAAAAAGCGACTAGTTTCACTCCACCGATCAAGAATATGACAATTCAATTTCTGTATAGTCTTTATTTATATATATATATATACTTTCTTTAAAGAAAAAACCAAAGACAGGTTATTTTAGGATTATAAATTTATTTCCATCCTGTTTTGCGTTTCTGATGTAAACCTAAATCACGAAGAAAAATATAACAGGACTTCTTCAGATCTTATGGATAAATACAACAGAATAGACACGGTGGCGGGGGGAGAAAGGAGAAGGAAGAGAGGTGAAGATTTACCTCCTCGTTTTTTTTAACTTTTGTTTTTTATTTACCTATTTATTTTATTTTCAAAATTCTTCCGTCGGTTGGAATTATGGTAATTTAACTTCTTTATTTATTTTATTTCATTTATTTTATTTTCTTGTTAAGTTCGATAAATAACTTTTATGTGCTATGTTAATGTAATAAATTTTTGTAAGGGAAATATTAATATTTATATTAATTTCGATTCTATTTCCTCAGTTACCTATTTTTTCCATGTGCGTATTTTGGATACGTTTTTTTTTTTTCCTTGTTTCACAATTCATTTCTATGTTTTTTTTTGTCCTGAAGGAATTACTCCCAACTCTGGTTTAACTGGACCGAATAATACCTATATATATATATATATATATATAATTTTCAAGTTTCATGCAATCGATCCGCAACATTAATAGGAGGTCTTCTGAAGACAGACAACATGAAAAACAGAATCTTGAGTTTTTATCCTTTTTAGACTTGTAGAATATTTGATAACCCTTTATATCTTTGTTCATAGAGCTCTAAAGATTTTACTCGTTAAAAAACATCATCATATTTAGTTTCATCCACAGACAGACCGTTTCGTTGTATCACAACCCTTCAGTGTGGCTAAAGCCGCGAGTTGTTTCAAGGTCGGATTGAAACCCGGCTAATTTTACCTGAGTTAAACATCTTACCCAAGAGCCATCGTCATTCTCAGCGTGGGGAAATTTATTTGCATATATTTTTCGACATATACGTTATCGACTTCCCTGATTGCTCTGTTCTTGCGAAAAGCTATCACATTTCAGCGTGTGTGTGTGTGTGTGTGTGTGTGTGTTAAATTGGAGTGACCTCATAGTCTTATGATCATGGGAGACATCATCACGTTGAATCGTTGACTTAATACTCGAAACTTTTCAAAGTACAGGACTAATACACGTATTGAAAATCTGTGACCAACTCGGTTCTCGTTATTCTGTGTTGATATGGCTTTGGCTCCGTAACAGATAAGGATTATTATCATTAACCAATAACTTCATGATGAAAAACTTTATTTAAATATGAAGTGTTTTTATTTTTCAAAATTCCACATGCAATAATTTGCATCAGTCAACTCGATATATATATATATATATATATATATATATATATATATAGATAGATAGATAGATAGATAGATAGATAGATCTAAAAGAAACGATTCTATTTGAGTATATGTAAGAAGATTCTTATAAATCTTCAGAAGTGCTCAGAGCATAATAATTAATATACAAATTTCTTCGAGAGTCAATTTCTATATAATTACACAGTCATTTGGCTATTATAAATTTATTTCAGCGACTAACAGCTTCTTTAGATAGCCATCATATAATCGAGAAAATCTTTTTACATTTTCCAAAGGACTTTTACTCGTTTAAAAAAAAGCTGGGGACAAAAAGATATGGGCCACAAGTTAGAGCCAAAAACGTAAGTAATGCCAGAGTAAGATGTCATGTATCTTTAAGTAAGTAAAATTTATACCCAAATCACAAAACCGTTAGCAAATAAAATCATGACAATAAATGAATCTAAAATGTCTCTCAATTTATTTATTAAGGAAAACGTGGTGATAAACACTATTACTAAAATCAAATTGATCTTGTTTAGTTAAAAAATGACAGGTTTTATTTTATTTCCGTTTAAAATTAAGATTTACTCTTTATTAATTTTGTTACTATTCTTATATTTTTATTCGGAATAGAGCCATTCTAATTACCATTGCTATAATTAACATTATTAAAATAATCAATCATTTATATTTCAATTATTAAGAAGTTAAAATAACAATTATTACAATTATTGCTAATTTATTCATTGGAGTTTTCACATCAGCGTTAGCTGATGGCCTTTCACTGGAGTTTGAGTGACAACAAGTCTCCTCAAGTCTCCAGGACTCTTCTCAGTATTCTGGCCGTTCTCAATAGTGCTGTATTTTGGATGTTCCCCACTCGTCCGCCAACTTCCAAGTTCTCCAGACCCTTAGGTAATCCTTTAGTTACAGTTCAAAACGCACCAATTACAATTGGTATAACTGTCTCCTGCATGTTCCATAGTTTTTTTCAATTCCCTAGCAAGGTCGAGGTACTTATCCTTCTTTTCACATTATTTCAGTTTTATTCTGTGGTCTGCCGGGACAGCAAAGTTGACATATTGGCAATTTCTATTTTTTTATTGATTATTATTGGGTCTGGTCTTCTGGCCGAAATTAGTTGATCCGTATGTATGTTAAAATCCCATAGGAGTTTATGTGTGTTATTTTCTAGGACAGTTGGTGGGTTGAGCATATACCATTTGTTGGTATGGTCAAATTTAAATTTTTTGCACATCTCCCAGTGGATCACCTTGCCGACCAAGTCGTGTCTCGTCTTATATACCTTCTGCGGTAATTTGCTGCATTCGCTTATTATGTGATTGATGGTTTCATCTCTATCACCACATAGCCTACATTTGCTAATATTATTTAATCCTTTAGAGTTTTTCACATCAGTATTAGCTGATGGTTTTTCACTTGAGTTTGAGTGACAACACGTCTCCTCAAGTTTCCAGGACTCTTCTGAGTATTCTGGCCGTTCTCAGTAATGCTGTCATTTGGATAGTCTCTACCCGTCCGCCAACTTACAAGTCCTCCAGGCCTTTTAATAATCGAGTTGCAGCGATCATAGCTAAATAATAAACGACTGCTATATTTTCTTCCCTTACCTTCGAGTTTGAATATTTCTTTTTCTGCGGACTTCTTTCTTTACAGCACAATACGTTGGTCCTATGGTACATGTCAATGTCGTCTCTGGGATGTAATGCCTTACTGTTATATCTTGACCTTCGACCCGGCCCAAAATGCCATTCAAGGTGATGCACCGGAAGGAAGTGACACATTCCAATGGCAGTTAGGAGAGGAAATTGCGTGGGCGGAAATTGGCTAACAAAATGGCGCAAGCTAAAAAATCCCATGATACTCTCATAGACTGACGCACCGGAAGAGAGTAACCTCTGAACTGCGATTTCAAAGATCGAGTGGGCGATCGAGTGGGCGTTGAACTATTATATAGCTCAGTCAAGACAGAAGTGAAGACAGTTCCAGAGACAGTTGCAGTTGAATTCGAGTTCCAGTTGCAGTACAGTTGGAGAAGGAGTTATAGACGAGTTGTTGTAGGGAAAGCTACACCCGGCCGAGGGGGCCCTCAGGAACCCCGACGAAGTTTGGGGACCAGAGAAGATGCTGATAAGATGCAGTAAAGAAAGCCAGCACCCAGCAGAGTGGATCCCAGGGCCACCGGTTGAGCATCAGGAGAACGAAAAAGACACAACGTTGACGGCCATAAGAGTGGGGGGTCAAAATATTTCAGTTTTGTTCGGTCTCCAGCTCCCTCTCACAGTAGAACCCCACACAACCCTTTCGAACCTTATAAATAAAGTGAGAGGTACATATATTTTGTTAAAGAAGTCTTCCTGCGTCTGTTATTCATTGCGTCGGTATGTATCCAGCATATATATGTATATTTCTGCATGAATCAGCATATGACAATATAACATTACTCCTTTGAAATTCTTTCACGTCAGCGTAAGCTGATGGTCTTTCAATGGAGACTGAGTGACTGCAAGTCTCCTCACGTGTCCAGGACTTCTCAGTATTCTGACTGATCTTAATAATGCTGTTGTCTGGATGGTCTCTTATTTCTAATTATTCTCGTCCCTTTACCAACCCTTTGGTGACTATACTGAGCACACCAATCACAATTTCTCTCATCGTCGCTTTCATGTTCCAAACTCTTTTTCAGTTCTCTAGTAAGATCAAGGAACGCATTTCTCTTTTTGCTTTCTTCGAGGAGACAAATCATTATCCTTATCATTACTCCTTGAGAGTTTTTCACATCAGCTTTAGTTGATGGTCTTTCACTAGAGGTTGAGTGACAGCAAGACTCCTCAAGTTTCCAGGACTCGTCTCAGTATTCTGGCTGATCTCAGTAATGCAGTAGTTTGGATGGTCTCCACTCGTTCTCTAATTTCTAAGTCCTCCAGTCTCTTTACCAATCCTTTGGTAACTGTACCAAAAGCACCAATCACGACTAGTATAAATGTCACGTTCATGTTCTACAGTTTTTCAATTCCCTAGCAAGGTCGAGATATTTATCTTTCTTTTCACTTTCTTTCAAGTTTACCCTGTTGTCAGCCGGGACTCCAAAGTCCACAATTTCGCAAGTTCTATTTTTTTTTATTGATTATTATAAGGTCTGGTCGTCTGGCCGAGATTAAGTGATCCGTTTGTATGTCAAAATCCCAGAGGTGTTTGTGTGTGTCAAACTCCAGGACAGATATTGGGTTGTGCATATAGTAATTGTTTGTGAGGTCAGATTTAAATTTCCGGCACAATTCCTTGTAGATCACCTTTCCCACCCAGTCATGTCTAATCTTATAGTCTATCTGTGCTAATTTGCTGCATTTTCTTATTATTATCATTATAATGTCTTTTTCTGTTGATGAGACGCTGCTTCCTAGGTAGGTGAGACACACGGCTAACGAAGGCATGGACAGCTATCGATAGGCTTTCGATCATATGGAAATCAAACCTGAGCGATAAAATGAAACGCAGTTTCTTCCAGGCAGCGGTCGTGTCGATATTGCTATATGAATGCACTACTTGGACGCTGAATAAACTGCTGGAGAAGAAGCTAGACGGCAATTATGCAAGAATGTTGAGAGCAATATTGAACAAGTCCTGGCAGCAACACCCCACAAGGCACCAACTATACAGTCACCTACCACCTATCACGAAAACTATCCAAGCTTGACGAACCAGACATGCCGGACACAGCTGGAGAAGCAAGGACGAGCTCGTAAGTGATTTACTCCTGTGGAACCCGCATATGGTCAATCAAAAGCAGGACGACCAGCTCGAACATACACAGAGCAGCTATGTGATGATACGGGATGTAACCCTGAAGACCTGCCGGAGGCAAGGAATGATAGGGAGACGTGGAGAGAGAGAAGGTCAGGGATATCCGTGCTGGCCACATGACATGATGATGATGATGATGGTAATTGTTACCATTATAACTTAACGAACAATACTAATCAAAATCCTGATACCATTAATTTTATCCCACAATCTTTATCACTATCAGCACACACACACACACACACACACACACACACACACACACACACACACACACACACATATATATATATATATGCATGTATAAATATACATATATGTATGTGTGTGAGCGCGTAAAAACTAATGTAAAAAGAAGTAGCAGAAAATAACAGTATATTATCTTGTATCTATATATCTGATGTGTATATATCTGAAGGGAGTCTTTATCCCGAATATTGAGCAATTTCTCTGAAGGGATTTTATAGCAATATATATATATATATATATATATACACACAAATATAATCAACACACACACACACATACACACACACACACACACATATATATATATATATATATATATATATATGTTGCCGTGGGTTAAAATAGGTGCATGAATGTGTGAGATCGAGTGCTGTGGATGTGGATAAATGTATAGATAAATGTATTCAGGCAAATCAAATGACTTCCTGTATGCAGTAGCGAAGTGTTCCTATGTGTACAGTTAATCTTTTACGCGATACATTCAAAATATTTGACACCAATGTCAAGCATTTTTTCTTCATTACTACCCTTGTCAACTTCGTAGCGAGACCCGAAAATGATTGGTGACTTACACAGTAGGTATGTAAACAAAATAAGTAAGCGCACGGATACTTTCTCATTTACACAAGACCCCCGCCAATATATATATATATATATAGCTATATATATGTATGTATAAATATACATATATGTATGTGTGTGAGCGTGTAAAAGCCAATGTAAAAAGAAGTAACAGAAAATAACAGTATATTATCTTGTATCTATATATCTGATGGGTATAAATCTGAAAGGAGTCTTTATTCCGAATATTGAGCAATTTCTCTGAAGGGATTTTAAAGCAATATATATATATATATATATATATAATCAACACACACAGACACTCACACACACACACACACACACACACACACACACACCTGAGTTATACCTAATACTAACGTATACATTCTTTTGACAGAATTTTTTGATTTTTTCGATATCTCCCAGATCTTTCCAAGTCTGATGATTGTCGTATAAAGACGGCATGGAACCAGTGGCTGCAGATAAGCATCCATGCAATTAGATGAATATAAAAGCTAATATTTATTCATTTATTATAATAAAATAGCTCTATCACAAATATTGAACACTCTCCGAATTATTGTGGATTTGGTCTGGACAAACCCACCAAGTGATTTAGTGACAACCATACACTGTTCTTATATATATATATATATATATATATATATATGAAGCAATGAATATATAAATTCAAATATTTACTAGCTGACTTTCTGGTATAAATTCTTTTGTTCCTGCCGTATAGACAGTAAGTTGGCTACTGTCGAGGATGATCCGAAGGCTCCCTTTTCAATAGCTACTACACCGAGGTGTAGGGAGGGCGCTACTCCTTTCCATGTATTGCTTCACTTTACCCTTGATCCGTATCCTCTAATGCTGGGTGCTAAGCAAGGAGGTATCAAGTACCATTTTTTTAGGCTTTGGTATGACTCGACCTCAGATTGGAACCTGTCTCCCAGACCATTGGCGAACACTGAACTCATATATATGTACTTCCCCTACCCCCGTAGGGTTGAGTTCTCTGGCGAAGAAGTAATCGTGTTGCCATTAGCGTTCATTGCAAGCCTCTTCGTATATGAATTGAGGTCTCGGCAGCCGTTGAACGGATCTATGTAAACAATAGTAATTGTGATTCATAACCGTTTAAAATTTACTTCGCAGCTAATGGCTCCTCGTGGTTGAATGGTTAGAAGCTTTGGCTTGGCGTTTGAGTCAACCAGGGTTTCGATCCCAGCTACGGAAGCTACTGTCAAGCCACACTGATGAGTTCTGATAGAACGAAACAGATTTGTCGGTGGATGAGTATATAAATATATTAGAATGTTTGTAAGCAGGTGAACTATTGAAAATATAATATACTGTCACATACCTATGTATTTCCTGAGTATGTCTCTTGGAAAATTTTTCCCGGCTAACGAACTCTCTCTCCGTAAAGAGCGCAATATATTACCGAGGAATTATATATATGTGTGTGTGTGGTAATTTACTAAGCTTTTTGCTTAGATATGGCACAAGGCCATATGAAAGGGGCACCCAATGAGACTCGAACTCACTCGTGTAGGTTTTCTAGTCGAGCTTGCTAACCATTACACCACCAGAGGCGCCTATGTGTGTGTGTGTGTGGTGTGTGTGTGTGTGTGTGTGTGTTGTGTGTGTGTGTATGACTGTTTGTGTGTCGTTGGGCCGCAGTCTTTCATTTAGACATACCTGATTTTATATTATGACACATTTTGTCTATATAATTTTATTAAGATCCTTTCAAGTTTTCTGATAAGTTCCTTGGTTTTAATTCGGAATTGCTGGATTAATTGTAAAAACTGTCTCGGCCGTTTTCAGACATTTATCAGCGGAAATAGATATTATCAAAAAATATAGAATGTTTTAATATATATATATATATATATATATATATATATATATATATATGTATGTATATATATATATATATAATATATATGTACATATATACACACATACACACACACACACACACACACACATATATATATATATATATATATATATATATATATATATATATATATATATATACAATTCATAGAGAAACTGATTTGCTTACTGAAAACAACAAGAATTATAACTGGAAAGAACAATGACAAAATTCTTCTAAGGAGATTAAACTAAAAAAGGAAGTAAATTAATCTGAAAGACTATACAAATGACACGAATAAGAATATTGACATATTGCCTAATTTGAATTGTCTTATTAAGCTTAAGTGGAAATGGACTTTTGAGGAAACAATAAAAAAAATCAAAACAAACAATTCCATCTTGTTTTGTTTGTATTTATATTTCATCACGCTGTAACATGTTTTTAAAGGTCTTTAATTCGGTAAATTCTTCATACTTCTATCAAATTATCTAAGCTGTGTAAATGTCTTCTATTGACCAAAGGTGAGTTTTTTTTTACAAACTATTTGTTTTATTCGATTCAGCTGTTAACAATATCTTTCCTCTGATTATCTTGCTTTATTTTAAGTTCATGGAAGATGAAAACCTACTGAGTGCTCATCAAAAGATTTTGTCCATAAAGATCTATGCCGTTCATTTCAGCTCTGTTTTTTACAATTTTAGAATCTTTTAACAAGGAATAGAATAATTAGTGTCACAGTGAATACAGCTCATTGCTAATAACGACTGTTATGTAGTGCTCATAGAAAAGAAACGTTCGAAACAGCAAATTTTCTGTTTCTAAATGAGCTTCATTTTAAACAACCTTAGATTTAATGCATTATTCTTAAAATGTAAATCTCTGTATATATGTTAGAATTTGGCTGGCTGAGTGCTTGTTGGTTTCTTGGTTTCTTGGTTAGTTTTATGGCATGCTGAAATTAATTGGTTATCAAATACCGATGTCATTTTTTTTTCAATGCAATTATTTGGTTTCAAGTAACTCGAAATAAAAAATGCTTGTATAAAATTATATCGTCAACTAACGATTCTTTATACAAACAATTACATGCAATTAAATTTTCAACTATTTCTATCGATTAGTAATGATTGCTATAATTACATTAGTTTGGCTTTCGTTTATTTGTTGAATGGCATATAAGCCTTCGTGGATTATTTAATGCCAATGCCATCTTTGATAGTCTGTGAGGTATAAGGGGTTCATACCTTTACCAAGGGTATTAGTCCGAAAGTGAACGTAAAAACACGAAGAGATTTCGAACTTGCTTACTTCCTGGCTGCAGTTCAGCACATCAGCCACGGAAACTGTCCCTCATATAGAATAAAAGTTGTTGTTGTTGACCGTATTCGAGGGCGTCTAGAAGGCTCCCTTTTCAATTGCTACTACACCGAGGTACTGGCGAGGGCGTTACTCCTTTCCCTGGATTGCTTCACTTTACCCTCGATACGTACCTTATATTGCTGAATATGGCTCGACCAGGGATTGAACTCAGGTCTCCCGAATACTCTACCCACTAGACCAATGAACCGGTTAAGTTGACCAAAGTTGAAGAACTGGAAACTTACCATCGGATGCAGTTTTGTGTCTTGCCGGTTATATACAAATAGAAGTGTAAGCATTTTGGTTGGCTGGTGTTTTATGGCATATCAAACCTGATAGGTTGCGTAAAATCAAATCCAGTTTTTTTATATGTCTCTATAGTATTTGCAAGTTGAATATTTTGTAGGTAATTTTATTTTCAAACGAGTTGTTAGAACTTATTTTTTAGTAAACAGATTAATGTTTTCAAGTTATTCTATCAAACCTAAATGATCATTTTCCAAGCAGCAGTCGTGTCAGTACTATTACATGGATGCACTGCATGAACGCTGACCAATCCTATGAAGAAAAATCTTCACGGTAATTGCACAGGAATGCTACAAGCTGTATTGAACAAATCCTTGAGGCAAAACAGCTGTTGTATGACCACCAATCACCCATCTTGAAAACCATTCAAATTAGACGAACAATATATGCGGGATACTGCTGAAGAAGTAAGGACGTGCTCATAAGCGATGTACTATTGTGGACCCCTTCACACGAACGAGAGTGTTGGGCCACCAGCCAGAGCCCAT